>CM068826.1:38500083-39100083 GCA_028554795.2 Sinohyriopsis cumingii
TACATCTCTGTAAGTTGTGAAACACGTAATACAGGTCATTATTTTAATTTATACGTGGCAGCAGCATGTTAGTGTGTGCCTCTTTTATCATTCCAACTTATTTTGTTTGGCATCAGTACATAACTCCCATCCTAATCTTTGTATTATCAAATATAGAAAGAATCCGTCCAGTGTTTTAAAATAATTTATGTTCTTTATTGGTCATAAAATGGTGTATATTTGGTTAAGAGATGCTTGTTACTGAGTATAATTAGATTAATTATATCAGTGCCAGGTAGTCTGTTATTGTCATTTGTTCTTATACTATAATAATAATTGTGATGAAGCTGTCTGAATTATTTATCCATGTAAAACATTCCAGTGATAAATTGGGCTTTATACCAAGACTATATTTGTTGTTTATTTTCCATTTTGTATAACAAATTAAAAGAACACGAGAAAGAAAGACATATATATACATGTCATGATGTGAATTTTCGTTTTACATGCCAGCAAAAGTTAGCCAACCTAAATACATGAATATATATATATATATTATAGAGAGAGAGAGAGAGAGAGAGAGAGAGATTTCCACAATTTCTTACTACATTGATAGAATTTCAAAGCCCTCTGTTATACTGCATCCAAAGGGGTTATCATATTGGTCCATGCATCAGATGGTCCCCCTGTCCTTCAGTCTGTCTGTCTTTCATTATGTCCATCTGATTAGGACAAGCTCATTATCATGCTCAGTGTAAAACTATTGAGGTGGGATATAATTTAGGGTAGAAAGAATTTCTTCTTCTCATGTATAGGTAGCAGTTGATACCACAAATAATTAGGTCATGATAATAATAATATGGAAATCTTTCATAAGCATAAAACTATTTAACATTTTTGCGCTGATATTTTGATGTACAGGGAGTTTAGCGGATGGATAGAGTATATACAAAAAGGAAGACTGAATTGTGGAGATGCACGTGTCCTGCATGTCATCTATATATACATGTATATATATTTTAAATGATCATTAAAATTGCAACCATTCCATCACACTCAATTGCTTGACTGCGCTTGCAAGTTGGTTTTCCTTCTTTTCCAAGGAATGGAACCTGATGTTTGATTAGACATATCTACATCTGAAAGGGAAACATTACTAGTCTTACAGTTGAATGAAATTCTGTGAGTAAAACCACATTTTAGTGTCGCATATTATTTTTAGTGTAATACTCAAACTATACTATAGTGTTACAAATTATATTTTTTCTGAAAGCTAAACTATTTTAGCATCACAAATTACTCTTGATATAATGGTAGTCCTTATAAGATTTATCCGTAATACACTTATTTTATAATGTTAACTCATTGTATTTATCCATATAGCACTTACTTTGTAATGCTAACTCATTGTATTTTCGAACATTGTGTTAAAGTTCTTTATGTCCAGGGAGTTCATTTTTTATGTAAATTTTATGAATAGTTTCGATAAACAAAGAAAGCCCAGAAATATGTAATTGCCATGGAAAGAATTAAGGAAGACAAATTCAAGTAGATGTGATGGAAAGAGTACTCTACTGGTCCCGATTTGACGTTTCAGTTTATGCTTGGATCGCATCCACGCGTTCTCCACGTTATGCATGTGGACCAAGTCATCATTAGGATCAGTGAAGTTGTCCGAATGAATATCGGCTGAGTTCATATAGATTCCATTCCTTATTGTATCGATGATGATGTGTCCTAGGCAATATTTGTTTCTCTGTGCAGGCTTGCAGTGTTACAGCTGTGTGATCAGGTACTTCAGCTAGGAAGAACTTGCCGGTACCTCTCTTGGTCCCTCCGTAAACCCCGACATCCTTACGCAATTGGCTGCTATGATATTTTCTATGGTAATGCTTGGATAACTCATTATCCACATTGATAGGATCGCCAGCATTATCAGAACCAACATCTTCAGCTGCATTTCATGCAAGATAATTCTGGTACTCACAACAAAGTTGCACAATCGATGATTGTGTTCTTGTTGTCTACTGTGGCTTCATGTTGCATGAGATTTTGAGCAGTTAAAAACTCCAGCAATACATAACGATTGCACTCTGTCTTAAAGACAAGTGACTCTTATCGAAGAAAGAACTGAGCCTAATGCTATTAATTAAACCACATTTATGACAAACCCGCCTTTTACAGTCGATGCCTTGTTCCTAGGCAGCGAGTTTGCATTACTGTTTGCATACTCTACATGTTAATGTGTTCATTAGAGGCGCCGTCCTGCTAGGCATCGCAGTTCTGCTCCAGTATTTTCAAGTTGACGACCCAAGGTAGTTAAATTCCATTTCATCAAAGATGTTTTGAACAGGAATTATTTCCACACCCAGAACAATCCGAGCGTTCGCGCGAGGTCTTCCTGCCATTACTTAATTCAGATGTGTTTAATTTCAAAATGTTTGTAAAAGAAAACATGGCGATTGAGCATCTGCTGAGGCGAGTTCAATTATTAAGCGCATAACAGTAATCTCAGACGCTAAATAATTTGTTTTCCAAAAATATAGTATTGCATTGTAAAACATTTGTGAGTCTAAAATAGCTTCACAGAAAAAATAATTTGTGATGCTAAAATGGGATTATACCATTCTATGTTCACAGTAAATAAAGGTATTAAATGTAAAACCTTTGAACTGCCTTGACTACGCTTGAAAGGAGGTGTGTTGAAGAAAGCAAATAAATGCATTGGCTTGTAACAGCAGAGCTGTCAAGGGTTCTTAAGTGATTCTAGTGAAATGGGGGTCCAGGGAGCAGCAGTTCCGCGATCGAGGACGGGCTAAGCCTCCAGTTGGAGGGGAAGGGGTTCGTACGGGGGTAGCGGAACAGGGGGAGAGGATACTCTAGTTCTAAACAAAGGCCACATAACGATCACTCAGTTTTTAGAGATCCCAGTGTACAAAAAAAAAAAAAGCTTTACCGGAGAGAGTAAGGAAAACATAAAATCATTAAGTTAAAGCCCAAATGCTGCCATTACGTGCAAAAAGTCGTATATAACAAATAATCGGAATAATATTGTATCTTGATATTGTTCCTAAACATCATTGCGTATCATCAATAATATATAATGTCGACATTTCATCACATTTGCCATGTAACCTCTCTCGAACTGAGAAACCCGGCTATTTTTTAAGATTCGTACGAATAAATCCGATGATTATCGCAGACATCCGTGGGTCAACCGATTTCAGTCGAAAGTTGGAACACAATATTTGATGACATCACAGTTATAAACAAAAGAAGCCAACACCACGCTATGTAGGATGCTATAGGTCATATGTGTCAAACTCAAGGCCCGCGGGCCACATCAGGCCCGGCGTACAATTATATCAGGCCCGAGAGGTCTTGACCGGCGTACAATTATAATTTCGAGCTGTTTCGTAACCCATTTGCTATAGACGTGGAAACTGCACCTGTAAATTTGCAGATGGAGCTAATAGAGCTGCAGTGTAATGGGACACTAAAGGCAAAGTACGACACTGTGGGGCCTGCACAGTTCACTCGTTTCATTCCTGAAGAGGGGCCCCGAATGGCCGAGTGGTCTAAAGCGCTCACCGTTACGGATCACTGCCATCTCACCTCTGTCTGCGTGGGTTCAAGTCTCGGATTCGGCTAATGTGGTTATGTGAGAAAGCTTGCCAGTAGCTTCTCGTGGGTCGGTGGTTCTTTCCGGGGTTTTTCCGGGTTCTTCCTCCACCATTAATACTGGCTGCCATGTATAGCCTATCTTGTGCTGAAAAATGGCGTTAAACCCTACAACAACAATAACAACATCATTCCTGAAGAGATGCCCCAGCTTCGTCTACATGCGGCTCGAACCTTGAGCATGTTTGGTAGCACATATCTGTGTGAGCAGCTGTTTTCTGTGATGAAGATTAACAAAACATCACACAGGAGTCGTCTTGCAGTCCATCATGAGAATCTCAATGACACAGAACATTACTCCCAACATAAACGAACTTGTAGCCAAGAAAAGATGCCAAACATCCAGCTCTGACAAATTGGCATAAGAGCGAAAATGGGTATGCCAATGATTTTTTATTATTAAAACTTTTTTCTGTTTTAATTTATATTAATGTTTAAAAAAGGTTTAATTTTCCGCTTATTGAATGTTTATCCTGTTCGGCCCGCAACCTTACGTGTGATTTGAATTTTGGCCCGCTGAGCGATTGAGTTTGACACCCCTGTATAGGTGATCCGTATGTGATATGATGCAGTACTCGGTACAGCATTCACGACTGTTATTTTTCTTTAATGGCATAATTAATGTACTTTAGTTTTACAAGTCCTTATCTATTGCTGAACAATAAGGAAATCCACAGCAGCTGGCTATGTCTTTAGCCCAAATTCGCCCTTCAAAGTGTTCCAAAGCCCCATCTTATCATCATTATTCACATGAGTGTTACTCTTATATAATGCACGTTTTTCCTTATTTGTAATAATATCAGATCCCCTTAAAAAAAAAAAAAAAAAAAAAAACGGGCATGCTCCGCTTCATTCCCTCTCGAATACATTTTTCCATCACACGCGAATACTATTGACGAAATTCGTCACTAACGGAATTTGTCGAATGTATGACATAATACTTTGGAGCGCTCGCGACAAAGAATGGAATTACGAGAGACTTCAACTACTGAATTAAGTGATGGCACCTCTTAATTCTAAACACAATATCTGAACGTCGTTAAAACGTAACATCTTGATTATTTCCAAGAAGGGTTAATGTCAGATATTTGTTTTAATATAACATTTCCTTCCTACCTTCCAAACTTGAGTTAGATTGGAAAAAAGTAGAAATTTATGAAAACTTGCGTTATCGGGCCCGTAACGATACACGAGAAAGATTTAGATTAGGAATGATTAAATAAAATTCTGTATATGCATGTGAATTTCAAATCCTGTACAAATTGCACGTGTCTTACTATCAGAATGTGCAACATGACTCAGAACATACAACCAGGAAGCAATTAACGCATTAAACTGTCTAGTTATTGTTGTTGTTTTTGTAGGGTTTAACGCCATTTTTCAGCACACGATGGGCTATATATGGCGGCCAGTATTAATGGTGGAGGAAGAACCCGGGAAATCCCCGGAAAGAACCACCGACCTTCGAGAAGCTACCGGTAAGCTTTCTCACATACCAACATTGGCCGAATCCGAGACTCGAACCTACGCAGACAGAGGTGAGATGGCAGTGATCCGTAACGGAGAGCGCTTTAGACCACTCGGCCACTCGGGGCCCCTTTACTGTCGAGTTAAGGATCTGGGAAGGAAAAACGAATTACAGGTAATTTCAGAGGGGCCATGTATATCCATCATATTAATACTGAAGTGTTTCACACCTTTGAGAGTTACATGATTCGTTTTTTTTTTTTGGGGGGGGGAGGGAGGGGTTCTGTCAAAATGGAGCTTAGTCGCGAAACCCCTTCTACAAGCTTGCGACGGAAAATTCAGGAAATAAACTGCGACGAACAGTTTGGCTAAACAATGACTGCTCCGTGTTATAGTGCAAAGTATATTTATTTCGGAAGGTGGCTCCGTAACTGTTTTGTTGTTTTACCGTATTGAAATTCATTGATTGTTAGAAGTATCAACCATACATACCGATGCAACAATAAATTTAAAGTTTCGTATGGGTGTTGGTGGGACATGTGGGGTTTTCGTTTCAGAAATTTCAGTTGGGTTAGATTGTGTTAATGGCATACAGATGCCTAATTCAATTACCTAAATACTGGAAGAAAACGATTCCAGTTTAAAACATGCATTATTTAACCTTATGGGTGTAATTATTAAATATTATTGTTATTACACTGTTCTATGTGTATTAACTTCAAGACAATCTATTCAATATTACTTGATTATAGAGTTATTATAAATTCATCTAAGAAATATTCGGATTTTTTCATAATTGATTATAGAGTTATTATAAATTCATCTAAGAAATATTCGGATTTTTTCATAAAAAGAAACGATTGTCAACTGGAATGCGTAAAGAATAATTCAGCATGATCAACTTAAACCCACCAGACATCAAGGTAATGAAGAATGAGGGTCGAAGTTCATTAATCCCTTGTGTGATCCGTCCATGATATAAAACGTGCGTATGGATCCGTTCAGAAGTCCATGTAATCTAGTGTTAAAATACTAATGTCCAGAGTGGCTTTAGCAAAAACCGATCTAGTTAAGACAAACACTTCTTTCTGTAAGCTTTGCAAATGAGTGAGATAAAAATCAAAAATTTTTGAGCAAAATGAAATGAATCAACATTCGCCATAAAGGCAGAATGATTCCCACAAGCACTTGCACCCTGCGCAACTTTTCATACATCGATCAGAGACGGGTTCTTGGTTATCAACGTTGACCTTTCATTTCTAATCCCTTGCCGAGTTTTAAGTGCCAAACGTGCTTTATAGAAGACCCTAACTCAAGAAGGAGATCTTCCGCTATAGTAGAGAATATGGCCCCTCAAAACGTCACCCCTTTAATATAAATGTACAAGCTATTGCTGTAAGCGTCGCTCTTCATCGAGTGATTACATTTTGTTCCACGAACTTACTACAAAACGAGTTGGGCAATCTCGTCCTACACCTCTCTACCGTATTTGTTCTACTTGGGAATTTTAATGCACATAGCATTTTATGGGGATCAAGTCACATAAATGACAGTCAACACGGTAGAAATCTTTATAACTTGTTTGTGGCATTATATAGCTTTACAGTTTTAGTGTGCCGTCAAATCTGAAATCAATCAATCCATCAATCAATGCATCATGTTCGTACAGGCTCTCTCTCTCTGTCTGTCTGTCTGTCTGTCTCTCTCTCTCTCTCTCTCTCACACACACACACACATATTAGTCATCGGATATTGAACTTCATTTTCTTAAAATAAATAAACAGTATAATTTCGACACTGGTCTCGCTGAACAATTTCTAAATAGTTTAAAAGCTCGTTTGCTGCACGTGCAGCTGCTAAAATTAACTGTATCTCCTACGGGAAAAACCCATGTAATTGTGGACTTCATCTACTTGGCCTATCAAACAGGCTCATGTGACTTCGTGTGTTGCAAAATGGTTGTCAGTTTGGAATCACTGATTATCTACGTTGCCTTAATCGCAAATGGTAAGGATTTTTATACTCTATCAATTCATTTCTTAAATATTATGCAGTGTTACTTAATTAGCATTAATCAGGCGATCAGCTTAACAAATTGTAATTAACTCCAGTGTATAGTTATATATCTGATGTTTAGGTTGTGGTACAAATATTATCAAAGTGGGGCGGATCGGGGTTTTAATACACATATCAGTGTATACGTGTACATGAAAATTTGTGCCGCTCGAAGTAAAGTAATAAAGTAAAATTATCTTAGGCGAGTACGGACAGGGTGAAAGATGCATTTATTGGTAATAACCTAACCGATTTTACCATTTTAATCTCTCGTTCTCTCTCTCTCTCTCTCTCTCTCTCTCTCTCTCTCTCAGAACATTGGATTTCGCCTGAATTTTAGTAAAACGGCTTTCACACAGTTAGCAAGCAATAACTTGTTACACGATCACCATTTCTAGACTAAATGCCCCGGAATCAGCTCTACAGCTGAAAGATATAAACTGTCGTGAAGAAGACAGCACCATATCCTGACAAGATTTCACGTTATGTGCCTATGCTGTAACATTTAATCTTTGTATCCTCGTACATATACAAACCGCATACGAAAAATAATGTAGTGAGGTGAGTTCGTTGTACAGATAATATGCACCTGTTGTACAGTAAGTAGGGTACATGAGTGAGTAAACCTATGCGCGTTATGATATTTCATTACAGCTAAAGCATGCACAGTGGATAACTTTGTTGTTGTTGTTGTTGTGGGGTTTAACGCCATTTCGCAGCACATGATAGGCTATGTATGGCGGCCAGTATTAATGGTGGAGGAAGAACCCGTGAAAAACCCGGGAAGAACCACCGACCCACGAGAAGCTACTGGCAAGCTTTCTCCACATTGGCCGAATCCTAGACTCGAACCCACGCAGACAGAGGTGAGATGGCAGTGATCTGTAACGGAGAGCGCTTTAGACCACTCGGCCACTCGGGGCCCCCGGATAACTGTAAATCAGAAAGCATGGCCCATTCTATATTACATTAAAACACATTACAAACATAATTTTTTAATTTGGTCCATTCAAACCCCCCCCCCCTTGCCTTAGAAAGAGCCTACAAATCTGTTTGAATTGATGAAATGAAAGCATAAAACGAAACGACATAATTATTTACATTACCAGGGATACACAATATAAAAATACTAGTCACGATCTATTGCAATGTACAACCTACTCAGATATCCCTCCCGTATCCTTTCAGACCTTCTGATTTCGATTGTTGTTGTTGTAAGGTTTAACGCCATTCTTTCAGCACAAGATAGGCTATACGTGGTGGTCAGTATATAAATGGTGGAGGAAGAACCCTGGAAAACCCCTGAGAGAACCACCGACCCACGAGAAGCTACTGGCAAGCTTTCTCACATACCTACATTGGCCGATTCCGAGACTCGAACCCACGCAGACAGAGGTAAGATGGCAGTGATCCGTAACGGAGAGCGCTTTAGACCAATCGGCAAGCAAACAACCTGTTAGTTCCAGCCAACGAAAAGAACTGCAAACCACTGGCCACAGTTTTCATAGTATCAGTGTGACGCGTAATAAATCTTGCAAGAAACCTGTTAGACTCTGTTCACCAAATGAGCAGTCAACAGCATTGTATCTGGAAATGCATGCTTCAAATTAAACTAAAGAGGAAATTTAAGAATCTACCAAACTTTTCACAGAATCTGACGATCCTATCAAGCTCTTTTCAATGATACCGCACCAGGGAAACCTTCTTGAAGTCCAGTACTTCCACTATTTCCATGTGTCTGATACCATAATACAGTTAAATTGCGGAGTTTTACAGGCGTATACCAATGAAGTCAATCTCATGATTCAATAAAGTGACCAAATAGCTGCTTGGCTTAATCGTGCCTTTTTAAAAGAAAGCTATAGATTCAATTTAAAGAAGAAAAAATGGAAAATAATACAGCAATAAAATACTATAAAGGTAACTGGAATAGTGTCCATTCTCATCGATAAAAAATACTTTGCAAAATTAGGCTTAACATTTTTTAACATCAATGATTCTGGTCATCATTTTACATTTATTTTACTCGAAATTGCAGAAGATACCATCCTTAAGTCCTCATCCAACTCTAAAAGAATCCAAAAATCATGGTTCACAAAAGACTGTAAAGAAGCCATTTGACAATGCCGAGAAGCAGTGAGAACATTTAACAGCATCCAGCGTCCGAAATTGCATGTAGCTGACGTTAAAGCTCGCCGTTTGATTAAAGAATGTAAAAGAGCATCATGGAGAAAATATGTTTCTCTTTTAAACCCTCGTTCCGCTATAAAAAAAAAGTATGGGATACTAACCGTAAAATAAATAGTACGGGGAAGAACATCTTAAATAATAAACAACAAAAACTTCAATTCCAAATATGACATAGCTAATGTACTTGCTGATAGTTTTTCTAAATTATTAAGTTTTGGAAACACCTCCAGAACCATCATTAATCTCTCTTTTGGAAATTTTTAGTGATTTATGTACCACTGGTAGTATCCCAAACATTTGGAAAGAGGCTGTGATAGTAACCGTTCCCAAACCCATTAAGGATAGTACAGATCCTACCAATTACCGTCCCATTGCTTTAACACGCTGTGTGTGTAAAAGGAAGGAACGAATTATCAATGCTCGGCTGGTTTGGTACTTGGAGACTAATAATTTAATATCTCCTTAACAGAATGGCTTCCGATATGGCCATTGTACCAATAATCATCTGGTTAGACCTAACACATTTCCTCGCGATGCTTTTATCAAGAAAGAACATTCAGTAGTTGTCTTCTGTTTGGAAAATTCCAATGATGCAACATGGAAGTACGGAAAAATGAATATCCTGCATCATCTGGGTCTAAAAGACCCTCTGCCTGCCTTTATATCGAACTTTGTCTCAAATAGAAATTAAGGTATGAGTGGCTTCCTTCCTACAGATACATCCGTAGGGAGGAGGAGGTCAAAGCAAGAAGTAGAATTGGTCACACTTATATAACCCACTTCTACATGCTAAAAGGCGAAGACCCAACTGAGCGCGTTTATTGCAATGATCCATTCACTGTTTAGCACTTTATGACAGATTGATTCGATCTCCAACCTACATGTGATCATTACTACGATATTCATCACATGAAGGAACGTTCTGATACAGTAAATATGTCTTACAGTAAACATGTTTTACATTTTAAATTTCTTGAAAGAAGTAAACATCTGTTCTAATAATTAACTTTTGTCTATAACCTTTAGTATTGCAAACACGGACTGATGTGAAGATCAGAATGTCTTTTTTCGGTTAGACAGATCTTTAGAATATCGAAACATAACAATGGCTCTACTGTGTACGGAACAGCGTCAGTCTTATCTGGATATGCTTAATCCGATAATCAGCCAGGGACTTGGACTCTATCTTCGTGCATTTGGGCTTTTGACTTCAGAAAGCCTCTATTTTGAGGCAAATGAACTAGCACTATACATCAGCTGATTGAACTGGTTCTGCATTATGCTGCCAAAGTACCTTCACCTCCATTGAACCGTTTAGGGTGTAACATTTTGGCCTAGTTAACAATCCTTGTACGTTCAGAAACGAAACTTCATTCCATCTAACGGCATATGAATTCGTCTTCACTTAGAAACAGCAAAAATAAATATTTGAAATATTTCAAAATTCTATATTTCCCAAAATGTCCCAAGTACTATTTAACAATTGCAAAATCAAAAATAGTCATAAGTCATTGTACTTTGTATACTGACGGTTAGAAAGTTGGAAACGAACCTGGAGCTTCCATTATTCTATAAACAACATAGCTAAACGGTGCGGATTAACTATTCAGTTACTTTTGATTCTGAACTTAGAAACTTCTAGACAGGATATGTTCACTGCGTGACAGATTCTTTTCTTCAGAAAATAGCAATTCTGACTTAGATCAAGTAGAGGGTTGCATAATCTTGTTTATCTAAATATTGCTAATTCTCGCCTGATCATCTTCAAGCAGTTTAAATCTTGTTGTTTGTGTTCAGGATTAAAAAAAATAATTTGTGTGGATCTATAAGTTGAAATTATTATTCACTGGAAATACAAAGTGTTCATGAATACTATTCTTGGACGGATGCATTAATTTCGAATTATAGTGAATTCAGAAAAGGATATTTTAAATTGTATTGTTGTGATACATCAAAATTAGTCTAAGACCATAGAGTCATAACAGAAAATTTGGGTCTCGTCTGGGACACTGTTTTTTCTAAAATATTTAAGAAAACTTTTTTTTTGAGCGTTAAATTCACTTTGTTTTGAAATTTTCTAAGTCCCATGTATTTTAATTTCACATATTTGAGAAATTAATTGCAAAAACAACAACCTTTCACAATGTCATCTAAAGTGGTGAACTTTATTTTAAATCTTGCCCAGGAAGTGTTATAATCCATGATACAGGATGACTTATTCCAGCTTACCATACAATATGATCTATATGAGGCGAAGACTTCTTTAACGAAGAAATAAGATTTATAGTTTGGTCCAATATTTGATGGAAACGATTTAAAAAACAAAATTAAAGTAGTTACGGTTTGATTACAAGTATCTATCGGGCTCTTGAATGAAAGTAATATAATTCAAATTCAAACACACAAAGAAAGATTTAGCTTTAGAAAGAGAAAGAAAAGAGGCAAATGAAATGGAAGAAAGAGAAAAGAGAGAGATACAACATACAGTTACATAAAGCAGAAAAAAACCCACAGTTGCAGAAAGAGGAGAGAGGCAAATGCAACTCCATAGAGAAGAGAAGTGGAGTTGCAGAAAGAGGAAGAGAGAACGAAAGAGAAGATAGAACAGTGCAAATGTAAAATGAAAAGGTTGAGACGGAAATGGCGATCCAGAAAGAAAGAAAAGGAATAAACGAAAATACACATGCAGCTAGAAAGAGAAAGGGAATTCAAATTTAGATTAAAAGAAATTAAACTGGGAAGTGGAATACACCTCATTTTACATAAAAGTTCAGTTTGTGATGTTACCGGAATATTTAGGTTAGTATCACATTTAAAGAGAAAGAAGTAGATAAATAGTTTCCTGATTTTGAAAAACAATTGCTGAAATTTTGGAACGGCAAAGGGAGCATTGGACTCTATTTTTACAATGTGTACTTACTGGCAAAGCTTGTGAAGTCTACACTTCACTGTCAGTACAACAAAGTGCTGGTTACGATGCGGTTAAGGATTATTTTTTGAAGGGTTATGAGTTGGTACCTGAGGCATATCGACAAAGGTTTACGAATGGTTAAAAATAAACTAGACAGACCCATGTTGACGTTTGCAACCTGAGAAAGAATAACTGTTTGATAGATGATGCTCAGCCAAGAAAGATTGTCAACGCTACGATATGCTCATACAACTCATATCAACTGAAGAGTTCAAGAATTGCTTCCACACTGACGTCAAGACCCATCGTGATGAGGAAAAGGTCGAAACTTTAAAAAATACTGCTCGCACAGCTGACGATTGTTCCTTGACTTCCAAATTTCTTTTGTCAGTAAGTCTTCTACTCAGCAGTTTATTTGGTAAAGAGCCATTTTTGTCTTTTATAAGCACTTCCAAATATCAATCTGGCACAAACATTAGGAATCAAGGTTTTTTAAAGCCTGATCAGAAATAACTATCTCTTACTACGTGCACGTTTTGCAAAAAGAAAGGGCATGCTATTTCTGATTGCTACAGATCAAAAGTTAAGCAATGGAGTCAAGACATTCCTATTCTAAATGCTCTTAAGAGGTCAAGGTCACGGTTATGTATTGAAAGCAACACATTTGTTCGATCAAGCAAACCCTTGTCTGATTGTATTATGGAGAATTATGAACCATCCATGTCGAAATGTTCTATGTTATATATTGATGATTCTGCCAACCCTATCTTTATCAAACTTTTAAGGAACACAGGAGCTTCTCAGGGACTTTTATTGTCTAGTACGTTGCCTTTTTCTGAGAAGTCTTCTTCTAATGAAAGTGTTCTTTTTCAGAGCGTCGAGTGCGGCTTTGTTAATGCTCCTCACCTCTCCATTGTGTAAATTTGTCATCAGACTAGTCTCAGGACCCTTGATAGTCGGAACAGTCTCGTCTTTATAATTTATTACTAAACAATGATCTAGCTGGAGAAAAGGTTGTGGTTAATCCACTTGTAACTGACAAGTCTTGCTTGGATCAGAAAGTCAATCCTATTGAAAATTAAACCCACGGTTTATAGCCAGCTTGTGCAGTTAATAGAGCTATGGCAAAGAATGCTCTAGCTTACACTTTTAATCGTCAGGCTTTTTAATAGGTCACTTTTGTTCCTGATAGTGATCAGTCAAGGTCTTAATCACCGTGATCCTCTTTTTACTATCCATTCTCTTCATTCTAATCAGGGTAACCAACGACAATCATTCATTGTCAAACAGAAAAATATACTGCGATCTCCTGTTTGTTTCAGACGGCTATTAGCAAAACTGAAGCCACACAAGTACATGTTTATTATTTTGTTAAAATGGCATCCTTATGAGGAAATGGAGAACACCTGAGGTACCCGCTCGTGACGAGCGTATACTGAGCTATCAAACTTTGTTCTCAATTCGTATAGATTGGACGCTTTTAATTTAACCCATTAAACTCTTTTAGCTAGTTATTTTGGGGTCAATAAAACGTATCACAAGAGCTTGAATAATTTGTATTGGCAGAAAATTGAAAGCGATGTTTATAAATACTGTAGATTTTGTCACACTTGTCAAGTGGTAGGAAAACCAAATCAGAACATATCTAAAGCTCGCATGCACCCTATTCCTGCATTTGACAAAGCATTTAACATAATAATTGTAGACTGTGTCGATAATCACCCAAGTTCAAGTCACACAACTAATACGTACTGACCATAATGTGTTCGTCCACAAGATTTTCAGTGACAATTCCTTCTAGCTTTGCTAACGATATTTTAAATACAATCTGGCTTTTCCAAATCTGTCCAATGTGATCAAGGTTAAATATTTTGTCTGGAATTTTCCAGTACGTTATTCAGCAATGTAAGACTTATGCCTAACTCTCTGAAAATCAAAGAGCTTTAGAAAGATCTCATCAAAGTTTGAAAAACATAACTTGGTCATATTGTTTTGATTCGGAAAAGATCGGGACGAAAGTGTTCATTTACTGTTGTTAGCTGTTAGGGAATCAGTTAAAAGATAATTAGGATTTTAGTCCTTTTGAACTAGGCTTTGGACATACTGTCCGTGAACCATTGAAGATATTTAAAAAGAGACTTCTTTAAAACAAAGATCCGAAACGTAATCTTCTTGACTATGATTCTAATTTTAAATATAAGTTGTTAAAGGCTTGGGAAGTTGCAAAAACTAATCGTCACTCTACTCAGTCAAAACTGAAATTAATGTATGATAAAATACAAAGGAAAGGAATGTTCAGCCTGGTGATCAAGTTCTGGCTCTCTCACCCATACCAAAATATCCTCTTCAGGCTAAGTTGTATGGACCTTATACAGTTGAGAGGAAAGAGAGTGATTAAAATTGTATCATTAATACTCCTTGCAAATTAAATCATGGAAAAACAGGCAAACTGAACACAATCAAGCCTTTCACAACTTGAAATCAGAAACATAGTCAAGAAGATTTATAATGACTATGGTGTAACCAGTCTTCAGAATTCAGAAATAATGAATAAACTGGGCCAGAAACTTCTACATCTTCAGCAACAAGAAAAGAATGAACTAAAGGAACTGTTACTTGAATATGAGCACTTGTTTCCAGATGTTCCTACAAGAACAAATAAAGTCTACCATGACGTTGAGATTGAAAATTCCACACTTATGAAACAGTATCGGTATAGGGTGAACCTTCTTAAACAGGAATGTTTGAAGAAAGAAATTCAGTATAGATAATGGTAATGCATCGTTACATCATCTACAACGACATCTGGGAAGATCATTTTGGAGACCATTCGGAAATTCTTTGATATATTTAGTGATGCAAATATGACAATTAATTTGTCCAAAAGTGAGTTTTGCCGTACTTGTCTTTCATTTCTAAGACATATCTTGGGACACGTCATGTTAAAGGTATAGAAGTTACGGTCAAAAATATATCTGACTTCCCTGAATGGACACAGGCAGGGAATATCATCTGGCCGAGGTTCATCCTTGGACGTTTAGAGTGAATGTAATTTGTATAGTTTAAAGATGATCTATTATCTATTATTATTATTTTATAAAATTTTCACACAATTTTAATACCTCTACATTATATATTTTTTGTAGTACTCTAATATGTACGTTTATTTGGAAAGGTTTATATTTCTATATTCTTTTTGTAGTTCTTTATATTTGAATATTTAGGACTTAACTTTTAATCGGCAATATATAGTACTGACATGCGGTTAAACATAAGTACTAATACATGTACTCGGCATTTACAGCGTTGTAACTATAAAATAGTATTAACATGTAACACTTCTGTATTACAGCGCCGTTTGCCGCTTGTTTTAAGGTTTACGGTGATGCGGATATTCCTAATTGCAGTCAGATGGTTCCAGATCTGGATATCGATACAGCAATATTGACGATTGTGCCACGTACATTTTCCGATTTAATTCTTGTGAAATTACAATCAGAAGAATGCAACACGGTAAGCTATCGCCATAATGCTGTTGCTTAATGTAGCTGCTGTGGAAGGGCTTCTAAGAAGAACGACTTCTACTAATTCCCTCCAACCGCCTGTCAGTATATCGTATGATACGCCACTTTCCTTCGTATCAAGAAGAAATAGATTTTTGCCCCAATTCAACACATTTATCCACCGATCACCTGCAGCTTTTATTTGATACTGTTCTGTATTTTATGTTGCTGCTGGGTGAGCAAATTAAATTAGGGAAAATATAATTTTAGGAACAGGCAGTGATACAGAGGACGCAATCAAGATTTTTTAATTCTTCTATGTCTTATGCTTTGTTAATTTTTGTTGTTTGGTGGCTTGTCCTAATGATAATATGTATGTCAGTATTTTGTCCTCGCCCTTGTCCAAAATGAAGTTAATGCTGTACCTAAACAATGACATATATTTTGTAAACAACATAACACAAAGCTAATATTTCTGTATGAGAATAAATTAAATTTTCATATCATTATTTATAGTAAACATGTTTACATCTTTTTGAGTTGAAGATACGTTCTTGATTCTGACCGTATAAACTTCTAGAATGGAAATTTCATATTAGTCGACAGAGTTTTTTTCAGAAGATATTAATTGCGAATCCTGTCAAGTAGAGGGGTATTTAATCGTGTTTAGATTAGAATTATTCATTCTTGCCTTAAAATCTGAAATAGAAAGAGTTTTATTATTGAGTTCAGTTTTTAATTGGTTGGATTTATTCATTTAAATTATTATTCACTGGAATTACAGAGTGCTCAATAATATTCTTTAACTCAAACATTAATTTGAAATTATAGTGAATTCAGACAAAGACATTTTGGATTATATTATCGTGATACATCAAAAGACTGTTAGCACATCGCCACACTCCAGACCATCGCCACATTAGTACATTAGAGAGTAGAGGCACATCAACTGAATCAATATCGGAATTTATTTGGAATACCACTGGAATTCAATTGGAACTTCATACATTTGGACTTGTGATAGAACTTGTAATACTTATATGGATTTAATTCATAGTATTGTAAGTTCTGTTTTAAATTTTTACTTTGTATTCTAGGGGAAAAACGTATTTGTTGTATCTTACAAAACTATTGTTTTTCTCTCTTTATTTAGTTTAAATACCACAGAGTCGTAACATAGACGTCAGTGATAAATGTCAAAAAGCTCTGAATACGTGTCGGACCAAAAGACATTGGGGATCATATCGGAATGTCATGCTCTGGTTATTCTGGCGTCTAATAACATCTAAGCCTGACTTGCCTTGATGGCATACGGGTCACCTTGTGTATCTTACTTGGAGATTCTCGATCCAATACACAGACAATTACTTCCGGGAGCAGTTAGAATTTCACCTTTAGAAATCTCTTTGTTGAGGCTAATGAATCATATTCTATGATGTTGATTGCCTAGTGACCTAGTCACATTCTTATTTGGGGTAAAGCTAGGGCAGATTATGTTGTCATGCAGTCAGCCGTCCTCAAATGGAAAATTCCATATAATGGTTTAAAATACATGAATCTGCGTGTTCTATATACTTGGCAGACTAAGAGAAACTAAAACTTTACAAAACATGCTTCGGAACAGCAAATTCTCCAAGGTAGTGGCATCTCTTAGAGAGAACGAATAGCAGAGTGGAGGCGGTAGTGTGCTGATCACATATAGAACACACACACACACACACACACACACACACACACACACACGTGTGTGTGTGCGTCTGTGTGTGTGTGTGTGTGTGACTTCTGTATACCTCATTTTACTACAACGGATTTTCTTTCAGATGAATTAAAAAATTTTAAGCCCATATACCACCTAATACATTCCAGGACTTTTGTGAGAGAATGCGATCTAGACAGCAAATCTTAATCTTAAATTTTAAAGATGTTTTATTTTCTTTCATTTCCATTTTATTGTATGTACCTGACATAGAATGTTAGAGTCGTCACTAAATTTTCTTTACTAAGTAGGAATGATACTTACTATCGTATATTTACTATTATATCCAATTTACTATAGTATAATTACTATTATATCCAACGTTTGGTGTTGTAACGTACGTAATAGAAGCCTCGAGATTCGAGAAAATATGTCTGGAACAGAATATATGTGGACCTTGAACAATTACGAGCAATGCATATGATTAAATTCTGTTTTACCATTATGCACAGTGTGATTTATTGAACTCATTCTGGATGAACACTACCGAGAGCACCTGTTCGTTCCTGGTGGATACCAAGTGGCGCATGCGAGTTGCGATTGACAAGGCGTCTAATAGCATTTCCGCATATAAGTACACTAAGTGTAGGTGAGTAACTATTATATTACAATGTCTACTAAAATTTCATTGTGAATATACACAATTATAAATAGCAGAAATCGAATAATTGGCACTCCACAAAAAATTGGACAGCCATTTCTGTTTAATTCATGAAATGTAATATAATTCCATATTATTGAATATGTGGCTATATTTGATACTTATTGCAAAATTAAGGAAATTTTTGTATTTCAATAAGCCATTTAGATCTTGAGCACAAATACAATGTTTAATTTGTAAAGCTAATACAGACAACAGTTAAAACTTAGACAAACAAACATACATACATACATACATAGAGAGAGAGACATACAGACAGATAGAGACAGACAGAGACTTAGTATTATCGTGCAGATTAGAGAACTTTTAAACGTTACTCCCGACTGAGACTAGAACTGGGGGGGGGGGTCTGTTGGTTATGGCACCCATTGCCTGGCTTGCACACATCAACTGCCATATCCTCCAGACGAAGGACAAAAGATAATAGAAGTCTTTACTGGTAAAACAATACTCTATAAGATTATATTGTACACAAGCTTTGTATATTTTTTTAAATCTAGGTCAGTAATTTTTACCATTTTTTTAATTATTAAAGATCATTATAATAATGCATGGCATTCTGCCAACTTCACCAAATATAAACTCATTTTTGCACATTGTTTTACAAAGAGTAATTTCTTAATGAACTGTAAATGTGTCCTTTCAATGGTGTTAGCCTTTGCAAATCAACAAACGTTTGCTTCCTTATTTAGTATGTGAATTGTACATTGGTCAAATCAGATTAAAAAGTTGTTTTTATAAAGATCATTGAATTGGTAAAAAGGGTGTACCAACATACAGTCTGCTTTCTGACCAAACAGTGTTTTGAGCTTATGAAATTGAGCCACCCATTGCAAAACATTACCTAAATGGTTATGTATTACCACAGTCTCTATCTTTTTTCTATCAAACAATAATTTACAATTTCTAGGAATTCTTCCACTTTCCTAAATATCATTAGTTTCGTTATTAAGGTATTTACCGATAATTTCCATCATTCATTGTAGTTTGGAAGTTTTTGCAAATCATTCGCAAAGTAAAAAACAAATTTCAAGAACTCCAGCACACGTTAATAAAAGTTATTTTTTAATACCTGTTTCTGTTCCATTAATATCATTAGATCAGAATCCATCTTCTACGTCATTTTTACATTTTGCAAATTAAAATGATAAAGACATTTACCTTGACGTACACCTAAGAAGAATGCAAAGTCTTCATTAAATATATTCTGAGACTACTTTTGACTTTATATCTGCATACATGTTTTGGATAATATTTAACATTTTTCACGATTACCTTGTTTGACGAATTTACACCATACATTATATCATGCAGTGCAATCAAAGTCTTTGTAAAGTCAAAGAATCCACATTGTAATACCTTACCACTATTCATCATGTGTATAAAAACCACGTAGAAGGAACATATTATATTATATATTATTTCCAGTCCACACATTCTTCCTCAAACATAACTGCCATTCTATGTTACCATATTATACATCTGTCCAGTTCGTCAGTTAAACAGTCAAATTAATATTGCTTTGAATAGTTTTCTAACTGAACTCACTTGGGCAATAACTCTGTCTTATTTATCTGTAATATCCATCTGACCGTAGTTTTAGAAAACAACCTGCATTAAAACAGTACTAAATAATGGAGAGTAGCATACGAAATAATTAGCACCCATTGTGTTAACGTTCATACTCATGTGGTCATTTTCACTGCTATTTCCAAATTCAGATACAGTAAGGTCATCACACTCATTTCTTTTTCTTTCAAACGAATAGCGGTTCAATTATCAAAATCATGGAAGATCAAATCGGTTTCGAAATCACACGAGTATCTCTTTAAAACAGAAACAATATGTCAAGTAACTGTTCTGTTTTAATTTGAAGGGGAAACATTTTCCGAAAGTGCATTCTAATAGATTGTCGTATGAATAGAAAATCATTAAAAACGACAATAGTATGTAAAAATACAAAAATAACGATACATTAACAGTACATTTTTGATCCTATATTAATCCACATATTTTTTACAGCTGTAAACATGTATAGGAGACTTGAATGCGTACAGTATCTATCGGAAAATAAAGTCCATCCTTTACAAATGTCTGCACGATGGCCTTGTTTCAGAAAATTATGTTAATAACGAAACCTATGAAAAATGAAATCAAAATCTCAGCATTCATGCACCTGTTTATAAAAATAACGTGATCAAAACTTGAAGAAACAAAACGAATTTCTATCACAATCCCGTTTCCTCCAACTAACACAAGGTATACATAAAGATATATGAAAAACATGTACGCACAGATGAATGTGTCTAGAGGGACATGTGCTTAATAAGGACGACATGTAATCCCCTTCTTTTAATCCAACTATAACATGAAACCAATAAATAAACGACATCCGCATATATAGTACAAATCATTTAGTCCACTGGGTGTCCTCTACAGGCAGGTTTCCTTGCTATTGATCACAAGAGGAATCGAATTTTTCCTCTATTTACCAGTGAATATGATCTATCACGGCATTTCCAAGAAGGCGGGAGCTATACTTTGATACTTACTTTAAATGGAGATACTGTAGAGTGTGAACCACTTCTCCTTGACAACGATCCTTCCGACAGCAATATTCGTAAGTTTTGGTCAATGTCATTAGAAATTTAAAAAGTCAAATAGAGATAATATCAGAATACATGTTTGCACCAATAAAGTGGATTTAGGAGCAATTGTCATTATACCGTGGATAACAACTATATTCATATCAAGAATGACTTTCTATTTCTTTAAAACAGTTTTGTTTTAAGTCTTTGTTCCATTGTTTATTCAACCTCAATGAAATCAGGATTTCAGACATAACGGAGATATACCGGACACAGATGTTCTGTCAATCTTTCATCTGTCATCTGTAAGAAAGTGAAAAGGTCATTCAAAACATTTCGTGTCTAATGATAACTTTATTGTCCATGTGGTCAAAAATGCTGGTAATGAAATATTTTGACAACTATAATATCGTTTCTATATGTCTAATGTCCTCATGAATGTTGTATGTGCATCTGCTCCCCTTTTTCATTCTAACATTACAGCTATTTACGTGGCTATTGGGGTGTTTGTTGGACTTGCAGTAGGATGGACACTAGGACAGCAGCTTGTGGTGTAAGTGTTTCAGCAGTCACATTAAATTATTAACCAATAGTGGAAAGAAAAAAAACTAAATAAAAATAAAAATGGAAACTCAAATGCATGGGCTCAGACGATTGCTACTTTGATACAAGCTGCTGCCAATGTCTTTGGGCCAAATGATTCCACAAATCCAACGATCAACAATTGTGTAATCAGGTGTCTCCGCTTATACAGAATATACCCTTAGATCTAATACAGTTATACCATTTATTTATTATAGGGCTTCGTGTATAGAACCTGAATTGTTTAATTACCATACGAATATTAGATTCCTCAGAGTTTATTTGTCTTAAAACCCTGCCGCTGCTTATGTTTTAATGACTGCAATCATGGAACCTGATTTTCATGCACCCCGACCCAATTATTTCATCGTATAACCGGCTGACAATTTTAAAATGAAATCATTCAAATGAACAAATGAATTCTTTTTGAATATATATATATATATATATATATATATATATATATATATATATATATATATATATATGTATGTATGTATAATGCGGGACCGCAGTGAAATTTAATGCGACTGCATAACCTTTTCGAGCAAAATTAAATAAAAACATAAATAAGTTCTAATTCCAATGCCCCCTAAAAGTTATATACTAATTTATTGAATTTTGTTTTAGTTGGGCTCAAGCAGAGTAAGATTTATGGAAGGCAGATTGAACAAAACTATTAGTAAGTGATACATCGCGGCGTCACCAGTACATGCATGCGAGCGCTGTGCCTCCGTGCACGTTATTTGCAGCCAAAGGGAAACTTTAAGTGCATCAAAATCTCCTTTTGTTTTGTTCTGCTTCAAATTATCTTTTCATTTCTTCCGCAATAATATTTCTTTTCAACTGTTTATGAAATGTTTGTCGTTGCTGTAGACGACAGAAATGTGTATTTTCAACACAATGTTTTATTAAACTTGTAGTTTTGTTCGATCGCAGAAAAAACAATCCTATTGCAGTCTTGGGGATTTAGAATAAGCCAGATGCGCCCTCCAAACTTTCGTAACTGAGGATTAAATGGAGCGACATGCATGCCGTGGATTGAATCTCATGTCGGTGGCGTAGACGATTATGGTTAATAGGTAGCAGTGGAGAGATCAGTTGTTGCCACATTGATGCAACACACAACTTTGGCATCAGATTCAACTAAACGGGCGGTCAGAACGGCTTGGTCTGAAAAATAGGTTTGTCAAGCCTATCTTAAGGGGTTATGATAAAGACAGATTAATTTTCAGTGGTATCCATACTTTCACGTGTTACCATCCCCCTTTGATCTTGAACTTACATATATTATCCTCACCATCTCGTCGATATGGGCTTTTTAGTATTTGTTTCGATCGTTGGTAATAAGCCGTTTTGATACATAATATGTTATCATGCAAATCTTTTGTAGCGCTATATATCCGTACAGTGATGATGTGCCGTAACATCATCATCCAACCACGCAACCAATAATGTCCACTTCCATGTTTTAAGCGTCAAAAGTACGGTCACCAGGAAGACAAAATATCTAAAAACCTTGTGTGCGGCCGATGCGGTGAATCTTCACGTCAGCAACCATAATGTAAAGCCACCCCACATTATATAAACTTCAGAAAAGAGCATATCACTAACTCAAATGAAAAAGGAACCTGAAAACGGGAAGGAAATCAAAAGGGTCGAAATACATCTCATACATTGCCTATCCAGAGACCAGAAAGATGGTATAATCTAGAAGCTCCCTACATGGACCAACCTTCTTAACTATAGTAAAGACCAGTCTGAAGATAACAAAAAGATGAACATACTCAAACAAGTCTACCGATGCATCAATATCTTAAAATATTCCACATCATAAGCCTCAGAAAACACTCCACAAGACAGTATTTGATAATTCCTCAACACAAAAATAACCAGACAAGAAAAATAAACTCAACCCTAAATGTCAGCAGAAGGGGTTTGATTTCCTTAGGTTCGGCGACTTTGAGGACATCGATGCAGAAGAATCTGCTCCGTGTCATCAAAGCGCCTATAGACCTACGAACAAAAATTTAACCCTGTACTTCCTCCTGATAAATAAGCATATAGTTCTCCTTCGTGAAAGGTCTAACCTAATTACTACACCATCTCTACCTTTAGTTCAAAATGAAGAACACCATCGTACAAATGGAATTGACGAGGTCTTCAAACCAACTTTATGATATTCTTCTCCGTTTAAGTGAACACAGTCCTGCGGTGTTGTGTCTGCAGGAAATCTTTTTAAAAGATACAGATATCATCATATCTAAAAATTACTTCGTTTTCACCACGTACTCTCAGAATGTTGACAGGGCCTCAGCGGGAAGCTTCCATTATTGTGCACTATGGGGTCACTCATGATGCACTTTAAACACAAATTTACCAGCCGTTCACCGCCATTTAACTATTCAGAAAATTTTCGAAGGGTAAAATGTCAGAACGAGAAGATAATTTAAAATTAACATCAATCAATTAAGAAAGTTATTATCAATCGTTTGCACTTTTGGAACTTACGGAAGCTTTAAACAAGGTCGATGTTAAGTCTGCTGAGCTATACAAAATACATTACCAGTTCTTGAAACACCTACCGGAACCATCAACGATCTCTCTTTCGGAAGGTTTCAATGATTTATGGACTACTAATAATATTCCAAATATTTGAAAGATGCTATGGTAATGTCTGTTACCAAACTCCGTACGGCAGGGGCAAGAAGGTGGACGATTTCATGACAAAACAGCACCAAGTCACCGACGTACCTGCATCCGGGAACGGGTCCATATATGTGCATAAATCTATCAATTTGTACACCATTTCTGCTTTTGGATTATGACAGATTATTGATGACACCCAACAGCAGCGACCACTCTCCAGTTTCTTTAAAATATTCACTCTTTATTGATGAACCAATTTCGCAGAGGAAATTAAAGAAAGGTAACAGGACAAATGTTGAAACGAAACTATTTTCAAAGCTAGACTTAACAAAGATACGTTTTATAAATCGCAATGATCCTCCTCAACATTGTACACCCATATTACTTATGATTGTAAAATAATCAATCCGTAAGTTCACATTAAACTGTAGAAGAACCAAACAACAATGGTTTACTGGTAATTGTAAGGAATTCGACAACGCCGAGAAGTACTGAGCAAATTTAACAATCATCGAAGACGAAAATTTAATTAGGTAGGTATCACATATTCCTGGCTAATGCACGCTGCACAATTAAAGAATGTAAGAGAACATCTCGGAAAAACTGTTTCTACCTTAAACTCTTCTTCTTGTATAAAGAAAGTATGGGACACAATCCGAAAAGAATGGTAAGAACGAGTAACTCTTCTGACAACTAAAACTTAACAATATAAGCCTCAACTCCAATCATGAGGCAGCAAATGTATTCGTCGACAGTGTTTCTAAAAAATTGTTATCGTCTCATTATTCACAGAATGTCGAAAACTTACAAATTGGAAAGAGAACATATATTTCAAATTTCACATCAAATAATTCTGAAAGTTATAATCAGCGTTTTTTTTCTTCTCACGTTTGGAACTTGCGGAAGCTCTGAACATGGCTCATGATACATCCACCTGGTCTGACGAGATGCGTTACCAATTTTTTAAATACCTACCAGAACTCTCACTACATGCTGTTTTGGAAATTTTCAATAATTTATGGAAGAATGTTTATGTACCAAAATTTTGGAAAGTGGCTACAGTAATACATGTTCCAAAAAATACACGAATAGTACAGATCCTATGAATTACAGTCTCATCGCTTTGACAACCTGTGTTGGTAAAAGTCTGGAACGAATGATCAATGCAAGGCTCGTGGAGTATTTCGAGAGTAAAATGTAATTTCTCCATTACAAAGTGGCTTTGTGATATAGATGTAGTAACAACAATCATATGGTTAGACTAGAAACATTCATCCACAATACTTTATCAAGAAGGAACATTTGATAGCTGGTTTCTTCGACTTCATAATCGCCTATGATAAAACACGGAATCATGAACTATCTGCATGATCCAGGTCTAGAAGGCTGCCTACACAACTTTGTGTCTAAATTTCTTTCTGATGAAGAATTAAAAGTATGAGTAGGCTCGGCCCTCTCTGATATGCATTAACAAGAGATTAGTGTGCTTCAAGGCAATATCTTATCCGTTACACTTTTTAACATCAAAATTAATAACATCTCAAAGTGTTTGACTCTTTGTGTGCATCGCTGTCTATACGTTGATGATTTCCTAATATGTAATCGATTCAAAGATATGCGTAAAATTGAAAGACAATTGCAACAAAATATAAGCAAGAGTTAAAATTTGGCCAATGACAATAGCTTCATATTCTCAAAAACGAGAACACCATGAATGTATTTCTGTCAGCAAAGAAGACACCATAACGATTCTAAGCTCGCGCTGGACGGAACACCTACTATGATTTTCAAGGAAACAAAGGTTTCAGGTATTATCGTCGACAGAAAATTCAACATCTTTCCACACATTAAGCGGCGGAAAGCTAAATGCTTGAAAGACCTGACCTACGCAAAGTAGTAGCGCACACTGACTGGGGTTCTTATAGAATGAGCGTTCTCAATCTATATAGAACCCTTATCAGTTCCAAACTGGACTAAGGAAATGTTGTTTATGGTTCAGCAAGAAAATCATGTTTAAAGATGCTTTACCCGATTCACCAACAAGCAATACCACTAGGTCTGGGAACATTTAGGACATCACCATTTGAAAGCATTTTTGCTGATGCGAATGAGCCACCTCCATCGCACCACAGAGAAATATTATCTGTAACATAATATACCGTATAATTAAAGAAGGCGGACTTGGCCAAGTTTGAAACACTTTATACAACTAAACTAAACCTTCTTAAACGTCGATGATGCTATTCAACATTGTACAACTAATTTAATCGAGATTACAGAACATTCCATTCCTAACCTAAGTTCTCGCGTAACTCTAACGAACCCCAAAACGGTGGATCTGTAAAGAAATCATAAGAGGCAATGATAAAATTTAACAATCTTCCGAAAATTTAAGTAGGTCAGCACCATACAAAATGTCAAAGAGCATCATTGAAAAAAATTGTTTCTACTTTAAACTCTCATTCCTCTGTAAAGAAAGTATAGGACTCCATCCGCAAAATAAATAGTTGGTAAAAAATATTTCCAACATTTAAAATTAAACAATAAAAATTCCAAGCGCCACATAGCAAATGTATTTGCTGATAGTTTTTTCTAAAAAATTGATAATTATTCAGCAGAAAACTAAAAGGTCGAAAAGAAAAGATATATTTAAAATTCACATCCAAAAATCCTGAAAGTTATAATCAACCATTTTCACGTTTGGATCATATCAACAGTTGAACAAGGCCCATGATAATTTCGATGGGCGGAAATACGTTACCTGTTCTGAGACACCTACCAGCACCATCGTTTGAAAAATTTCAATGATTCATGAACCACTGGCAATATACATATAATTTTGGAAAGAAACTACAAGTGGCACCTATTCCCAAACCAGGCTGGGATAGCAAAGTCCTTACCTACTACCGTCCCATTGCTTTGACAAGCCGTGTGTGTAAAGCGATGGAACGAATGATCAATGCAAAACTTGTTTGGTACATGAAGACTAATAATTTAATGTCTCCTTAAAATGTAGCTTCCGATAGGGTCGTTGCACTAGTGACATCTGGTTAGGACTGAAACATTTATTCACGGTGCTTTTATCAAGAAAGAATATTGAGTAGCTGTTGTCGATTTTGAAAAGGCTTATGACACAACATGGAAATGCGGAATAATGAAACACCTGTACGATCTGGGTCTCGAAGGCCGCCTGCCAGCTTTTATATAGAACCTTTTCTCAAATAGAGAACTCAAGGTAATAGTAGGCTCCACCCTCTCTGACATGTACGAGCATGAGATGGGTGCACCTCAGGGCAGAATTGTCTCTGTATCGCTTTTCAGCATGAAAATTAATACCAATTGTTTGCCTTCTCGTGGGATTGCTCCTTATATGTTAATGACTTACCAATGTGTTATGGATCGAAGCACATTCATACAATTGAAGGACAACTGCAGCAAAATATAAACAAGATTCAAAACTGGGCCAATGCCAACGGTTTCAATTTCTCAAATTTAAAAACACTATGCATGCATTTCTGTCAGCTACGAAGAGGTCACGATGATCCTAAAATCACGTTGGATGGAACAAAGTTACTGATGAAACAATGTTTTAGTTATTATCTTCGATATAAAATTCAGCTGTATTCGACACATATAGAACTTAATAAATAAATGCTTCAAAGTTCTCGATTTACTCAAGGTAGTCAAAAAGTCGTTCTCAACCTATATAGAACCTTTATTCGATCCAAACTGGACTATGGTTGCCTTGTTTATGGTTCAGCTAGAATGTTATATTTAAACATGCTTGACCAGCCGTTTGGCTGAGGCGAATGAGTCACCACGTTCACATTGTAGAGAAATACTTTACAATATGCCCTAAAATTTAGATCCAGCGTTTGAACCCTGCTTTTTCGATTGTATTCCAACCCAAACGCAAAATGTTATACCAAGACATCAAATGCAGTACAAATTTTTGGCATTAGAATATCCCCCCCCCCCTTCACTGTCAATACAAACATTGACCCCTTCCGAAAATCAAAAACAAAGAAAATAAACATCCGTTTCAGAAAAACACCCATCTGGCTACTTAAACAACCTAAAGTACTATTTTAGCTTCACGGTGGAAAAACCTAAGACTAGTCATTCCATTTTGCATAACTCTTCTAAGGAACTCCGTACCGAATATAAGAACTACAAAAGATTTTGCAATGACGGATCGAAGGATGAGGAAAAAGCTGATGCAGCTTCATTACTGGAAATCACACTACAGAAGTTTGCTTGCTAGATGGTGCATCGATATTTGCAGCCGAAATCAGGGCAATCGACCTTGTCCTGAAATATATCGATTGAAATATATCAATGTTTAAAACTATTTTCAATAGGAAAACCAATTGCTGAATAACGACCTCATTAAACATACCGAGCTGGGTGCATATCACAGTATCATACACTGTTTCTTGACCAGTCATACTGGTATCAAAGGTAATTAAAAATCAGAACGCACTGACAATTTTGCCCTCTCTCTGCAACCATCTGATTTCAAAATACCGTACACTGATTTTAAGCCTGGAATCAAAACACTCTCATTAAATAAGTGGTAGGCTTCATGGAATAATGCCGCCAACGAGCTCCGTGTGGTGAAACCCTCGTTAGGCGAATGACCCCCCCCCCCCAATCCTTAGTAAGGAAGAGGTGGCCATTGTACGAATTAGAATCAGCCATATTTATATGACCCACTCCTACATAATAAAGGATGAAGACCCAACTGACTGAATAACTTGCAACTAACCATTTACTGTAATGCACTTTCTGATAGACTGTCTCGATCTCCAACCTACACGCGGTCGTTATTACAATGTTCAGCAAATGAAGAAGATTTTTGATACAGTATGCGTACATTGTATTTCTTGAAGGAAGTTAACATTTTTTAAATAAACATTTAACTGGTACGCAATCCTGTTTCCTCTGGGTATTTTTAACCAACATTCGTACTGTTAATCACCCTTCTTAATTACACGTTACCCACACTACTTCACATCTCCCCTTGATCTGGAACCTTCATATATTTTCGCCGTATCATCGTTATTTTGTGTAACATTTGCATCCACCGTTGATCGCGAACCTTAATAAATTGTCCCCATATCATCATTGTATTATCTACTTTGTCGGTGTTTGATAATATACCTTTTTATTACAAACTATTGTATCGTATAACCGCTTTTATGACGCTATGTAGTTTCACATTGCTGATGCACCGTAAAGTCCACAATCAATCAATTCGAAACCCTGAATTTACGAGAGAGAGAGAGAGAGAGAGAGAGAGAGAGAATTTGTTTACGTCTTCAATTATTTTTTTTTTAGCTCAATGCCCACTCTTGCGAAAAGAGTATGCGGTCGTATTATTATGGTCCTGCATTTTAAACTTCTTTTAGAATCCGTGAGCCTTATTTGCTGAATTTGAAAGATATCTTTCGTAATATAGTTCAGTCTAAAGCACGCTTGCTGTAATTGTTGCCCAAACTGAGGCATACAGGAATATTTTAATCTCCTTAAATAGCAGAGAATATTCCAAAATAAGATACTATGGACATGTGGACTATATTTTAACCTTTTTTTCAAAAGGTGTGATTACTCTGTTACAGTGCTGGAAACCTTAGATATTCGTCCATCAATTGCATGGAATTTTTTTTTTATAAAGGAACTAATGAAATGTCATCTGGAGCAGAATATTTCCGTCAATGCGGACAAACATTTACTTGTAAAACTCTGTGTCCCCCAGGGTGTTCGAATAATGTAAGTTTCTCTCTGAGAGAAGAAAAAAAGCGTTACATTTGTATAATGTCTTAAGCATACCGTTCCATCACTCGTTTAAATAGTAAGATTATTGAACTGTTTACTAGTATTTAGACACTAGCATAAAGACAATAAGTTATAAAATAGTTATATAGAACTAAAATTGTATTTCTCTTTCAACAGATCTACATGGGCATTGCGAATAAGATACAGATATCTAACGTCATCCACATTATTGGGACCCGTAAGTAACAATGATACGTGTTTGTTTCACTTTCCTTACCTTAATAACAATAACACGAGTCAATGTTGCATTTGAAAATGTGTACATAATATTTATCCAGTTGGAGAATTTACTCTTTTGTTTTTTCGTCACTAAATTTAAACTTAACTTCTTCACGCCATTTCCAAGCTTTTGGCGACGTTAGGAATTTATTATTTTCCAATCTGAATCAAATTTGTATTCTCTCTTGTGAGAAATAGCTAAATACTAGTAAATACATTAATTAATACTACATCAACTTTGACGATTTATGTATCACATTTTGCTTTCATAAGATATTTGACGCCAGCGAATTATCAGACGTTATTGTTCTTTAAAATCTGAATTTTATTTAATAAACATTGAGTGTCGTGTCTCATAAAAATATTCGTCTTAAAAATTATATTATATTAGGTTAATCTAAGACAACTTTCTCTATAAATTTAACTGAAAGCATATTACAGTACGCATAATTCTTATATAGGCTTATCATATGTTACTTCTAATATGGATTGTCTTTGGCAATAGGAACTTGGTGCGTCAGCTCCTTCCATTTCGGAGGACAGAGAGTCGCCGCCCAAGAGAGAGAGACTGAAGTCATTGGATACTTTTCGGGGGTAGGAAAGATGCACATAGAGCAACCAGTGGAGTAATGCACATTTTATATCGAAAATCTGTCCTTGTTTTCAGATGTTCAAATTATAAAGTTTCATTGGTCGCCCGTTTCTATGGGTACCCCAGTTGTCAGAGTACGTTTGACCGATGTCCTATTTGGATGGGTACGTCGGTTTCCAGAGTACTTTAGATAAAATCATTCTCAGATCAAACCAAGAGTTGCTTACAATAACTAATGTTCTTGTCAGTTTTCTATCTGTACATTACTTTCACCATTTCTTAGATTCGATCATTGATAAATAAGTTATGAAGTCTTTAGTGTAAAATTCATTTGATTATCTTGAATAGTTGAGCCATTTTGCGATTAATTTACGGTGTGTGCAGGCATTAAGCAAACATTACTGAAACATAACCTGATATTGCAAACATAATGCCTACAAAGAGAAAACGGTAACCTTTGGCCTTGTTATTGGTATATTGTTATTGGTATATTGTTATTGGTATATTCTTATTGGTATATTGTTAAGTCTGTACGCTTCATGTACACCTGTGTCTAGTTGTCTACATTGATAGCGAGCAAAAATGCAGCAGCCATAAACTAGGCAGCACACATTGGGTCTATAACATCTATAGGTTTACAACAATTCGGATAATTGTATCAATATACAAATTATTAGTGCTAGTTTCTCAGCATTACATTAAAAAAATCTGTTCGATAACATTAATATTGATCCCGCGATCTAAATAGCATAAACGTTGGAAATGCAATGAAAAGTTTCGAATTACTCTGCAATTGTTAAATCATTTTGGATTAAAATTATCGTGATAAAGATGTGAGATGTCTAAGATAATAAAAAAGACTATCTGCTTTTATGAAAATTTCAGGCACTTGTATTTAAGTAAATCTTTGTCCATTAGATAATTTGATGGCCAAAGCAACATATTTAACAGAAAATTAGCTATAGTTGGTCATCCTTTCTTACTGAATTTGCCGCCATTCTAGGCCATCTTCATTTCAACACGTGAAATTGTTTCTAATGCTATTTCATGTCTTGTAGAATTTCAATCGTGATAATGATATTCGTGAATTACGGAGGGGGAGGATACTGGTTCTTTAACCATTCGCCTTGGAACGGATTAACCGTGGCCGACCTTGTCTTTCCCTGGTAAGTCGGAATGTGAGAGGACTTCGTGAGCTTTTCAAAAATAGATAACAGCTCGTATGTATTTCCAAAGTGTCAGAAAAAACAACAAATCTATAGACTTTGGAGAATGTTTTTAAGCTGCTGTTTTGTCGTAACCGTTCATTTATATTTCATTCAGCAAGAAAATAAATGTACAACAGAAGAGTTAAATTAATAGTAGAGCAAGGTGGATAATTCCATATTGTTTTGAATAAATGAGGAATTGTCAATAACTAAAATGAAGCAAAACTATGTCAAACTTATTATTTAGCACTTTATTTTAAATAGTTGGCACTACTAATTTTTATACTATTTGTACTCCTTTATCTGTTATGTTATACACATTTTACTGAATTTTACTTCTTTACGTTTATATTCTAACTTGTATTTAATTTTATATTTTTCGATGGGTTTAACTTCCTAAATATTTGCTTAATTCATTTTCACATTTTTTAAACTTAAATATTTGTTGACAGTACATAGCCACGTTTGTGCTGAGGTACCGTAAAATACTTCTACATAAATGTTACATACTAGGCCGATAAATCAATTCCACACCTATATTGATTTTGACAGGCGGTTTAGAGACTATTCAGCAAAACTTACAAAAATCTGCAGACAGTCTTGTCTGTACACATCGGTGTACATTCTATACACTTACCAGTATTTCTCGTGGCTGTTGAGATACCGTCGGCTGAAGGGTTCTTTCTGGCGATATGTATCTAATATTTTCGGATCAAAACCTATCTTTTGTAACAACGTTGATAACAAAATCATCCGTCATCTGATCACTTTGAATTTCGCGTTAGATATGGCTATTACCTAATATCGAAAAGTGTCCAAACTGTACGCAGACGTGTTTCGGAAAGATATGCATCCAGCAAAATTGCATATTTAAAGAACAGGTGACAACAGACCCACATATTGTCCATCAATATCTACACAGATTTGAGGGGCTGATTGTTCGTACTAGCTACATTCACATTCGCAGATAATAAACATAACTCACAAATGTATTTTACACATATATCAAGGTTTATTTTTATCATGGGCACTGCGCTGGCCTACTCCTTCCAAGCTCTAATGAGGAAAGGAATCCTTAAACACGCCATCTTCTGGAAGATATTCAAGCGGTCCGTCATTCTGTTTGGTCTGGGACTAATGGTCAACACTGCTGGAGGTTAGTAAATTGAACTTTAGTACTTTCAATAGGCACCATATACTCAGTATAGTGCTGATATGCCACTAAACCCGCATATATACATATATAGGTGCGTGCGTGAGTCCGTACATACATACATACATACATACAAACATACAAAGAAATTGTTGAAACACGCTATCAGTGTCCTAATACTTACTGCTCGCTCCAGTGTGGTCAATAGTGTATAATAAACTTGGTGCTTCCTTGCATGTTCTAAGAGACGACTGAATGAAGGAAAGCCGTTTGCTGGCGACTTGCGTCCCGATTCGTTGGAGGAAAGGATCCTGGTAATTGAGTAGATTAGAGGCCTGCGGTTATATCTCCTACGCAAAACTCGACTTTCGCGTCGATTTCACCCAGACGGGTGGTCAGACGTGCTGGGTCTAATCAATCGGCAGTCAGATCAAGTTTTAGGGGCTATTCTTAAGATAGCATGTTTGCCTTTTTTGCACACTACAGCATTCATTTAGCAGTTTTTAATTCAGTTTAAAAATAACATTCGTGATTAATTAAAATGATGTCGTTCTCCAAACCTCACAAAGGACATAAGTAGTAAAGTGGGTCACCCTAGGGCAATGGGACTTAGCATTAAAAAAAGCCCTGGGTCACTCTAGGGACAATGGAAATTTAACATGGAGAAAAATCGTGGGTCACTCTAGGGACAATGGGAATTTAACATAGAGTTTGGGTCTGTCTAGGGACAAGGGAAATTAACATGGGAATAGAGTTTGGGCTTGTCTAGGGACAAGGGGGAATTGAATATGGGATTTTTTTTTTTAAAATTTTTTTAAAAAAAAGGGGTAGGCAATTGAAAGGCTATCTCTTTTCGAGAAATATGGGGGCCCTGAAAAGGGCCTTTGGGTTTATGTTAATGTATTCATTAACATAAATGGCACCGCATTGGTCTTCTTCTTGTCCTTAGGCTGCGTCTCACTGTTGGCCCGTAAATCAGCACTCTTTTCAGGCATCCTTGTCTTTCAACGTAGATCCTACGTATCCACAGGCTGGTGTTTGTCCTGTGGACAACGGTCCACTTGGATCGGACATACATGAGCATGTCCGTCCTGAACATCATGGAAGACACAAGCGTAGAAGATTGCACATCGGTCCACATCTTGAAGCGACGAGAACAGGTGAATCAATGCAGTGAACTGCGCTTATTTATAGGTAGAGGTAGGATTGAAACGGATTGAGTTCATTCACCAATCCGAACACGCGTTACAAAATTCATTCAGCCCGCATCCAATCCGAAGAGAGCAGTCTGTGACGTCACGTAGTCTATATAGATTCGCTAGCGCTTGTGTGCAGTCAATCTATGCGACAGTGATTCAACATGACGGAAATTCACAAAACGATCCATTGGGGTGCACCAACATGGGAGACTGCCCAAGGGAACCCGGACTTACTTTCAGAAGAGGTGAATTGGGATTTTGTGGATTTTCTCTCCTCGCAAGAATTTGTTCCGGAACCTGCGTTACCTTCTTCATTACCGCAAGTGGAGAATTTTAGACAGAGACAAAAAGAAGAATTGGAGAAATTTATACAACGACAAAAGGAAGCGGAACAAGCTTTTCTCCTACAGCAACAGCAGCAAGAAGAAGAGGTAAGAAAAAACAACAGCAAGAAGAAGTAGCAGCAAAGAAACAAGAGGGTGAAAATCAAACGGTCACGGTACTGTTGGACATTTTAGCGGAGTTAATAAGTCTGAAACAAATGTATCAGACTTCTTTATTACGACCGAAGAGAATACGACCTTCCCGAGCTAAACACGTCAACCCTGTGACTAAGCCTACCGTACCACCCTTAGTGATTTCAACCCAATCATCATCAACATTACGCAGTCCAGAAGTAGGCCTTGGCCGTGGCAAAGGCTTAAGGCAGTTAAAGTTGATTGCTTAAACTCATCCCTACACCGTAAAAAAGGCCCTTTTCAGGGCCACCCACATTTCTCGAAAAGAAATACAATTTCAATTTGCCAATAACTCAAAAAAAACCCCACCCATTTTACCCTTATATTACGTTTCTGTGTATGAGTGCGTGAGTGTACGTTCTTATTTTAAAATCAAAACTCAAAGACACTTACCTTATATCATTAATTTATTCTTTTATCCATTTTTTACAATCCAATTCACAATTCACAACTCAACACTTTAATAAAAAGTTCATTAACTTCTTCTGTTTCCTTGTTTAGTCTCTCTGTTTTTTTAATTTTTTCACCGTCACACTCCTTTCCTCTTCTTCCTCCTCCTCGCTTTCTTCCCTTCTTCTTTTTTTCTCCTGTTTCTTTTTCTTCACCTGTCTTCTTTCTTCCTCAGAAGAATCCCTCTCTTCCTCTGAAGAATCCCTCTCTTCTTCTGAAGAATTCCTCTTTTCTTCTGATTCCTCTTGTTTCTTTTTTGGGCAATCTGGAGACCAATGTCCTTTTTCTTTACAATAATAACAGGTATCTTGACTTTTGTCTTTTTTAGCCCCTGTTTTTTTTCTTTTTTGACGGTCTGGACATTTTGAAGACCAATGCCCTTTCTTCTGACAGATATAGCAAGTATCTTGACTTTTATCTCGAAAGGAAGGAGAGTAGTCCGTGGGCTGATCTGAAGAGAATTTTCTAATGACCCCTCGCAAAGCTCTGACGAAACGTTCGATTTGGTTAGTCTCTTCCATCGTTGTGCTCGGCTTGAGAGTGAAATGAATAGTGAAAGGACAAGACACACACCCTTTTATATACGTTGGTCTGCCATGACTATAAATTAGTCTATGGTGTTTAAACTTGAGTCATTTGACGTTTTGCACTCAAGATGAAACGATCCCATTCATTCGAGAAGAAAGAAGAAGAAGAAGAAAGTAAGAGGCAGAAACGTGATCTATCGCCTCGTACCAGAGCTGAAATCTTGGCACAAATTCATGCCAGTGATTTTGAAGAGGACATGAGTGAACCAGAATTTGAAACCTCTAAACCAAGTTCGTCACCCTTAGTCAACCCTGAAAAATACTATTCCATTCGAGAGACGGAGAAGCGCTCCTCTAGAAAATTTAGAACCACGGCTTACACCTACACGGTGAAGTTTAAAGATTTCAAGGCCGACGTACCCTTGGAGAAAGCAGAAGGGTTTATCACCGAGATGTGGGATTCTTTGCTCACCGCACTCAAGCGACAATGTCAACCCAAAGAAGACGATCGCTTGACACTATCCATAGATCACGACGGTTTGAAATCCCCTGTTTGGATCGAGTTTAGCAGACCCGCAGAACTAACCCCTTCCAAAGTCATGGACAAGATTCAACACGTACAACAATCTAATGACCAGTTTGACATCACCGATGGTAAAGCCACACTGAAAATGGCTCACGTCTCTCTTCCTCAAGGGACAGGACGCAAAAAGATGTTATTGGTGGACGACCTTCGCAACACCAAAACAAGTCTCGTCCGAATTAACAACCCTCAAGACCAGATGTTTTTAGCCCGTGCCATCGTGGTGGGACGAACCTATGCCAACAAGAACGACACGGTAGAATGGAAAAGAACCTGGGAGAACATTCGAAAATCGAACCGAACCAAACAACGAAACGAAGCAGAACTCCTGTTGCAACAAGCTGGCCTGTCCAAAGACACACCCTGTGGCATTCCTGAGATGCAAAAATTGCAAGATGCCCTAGCTCCACGCTACACCTTGAAAGTGCACCCTCAAGAAATGCGCGGGCCTCTGTTGTTTCGAGGCCAACATTTTAAGGACGGAAAATACATTCATGTCTATCATCACGATGAACATTTCGATACCATTACCAGTATCACCGGATTCCTGGGATATGTTTATTATTGTGAGAAATGTGACTATGGTTATAATAATCGAGAGCAACACAAACATTGTGGATGGAAATGCTCAGGATGTTTGGCCTCTCCACCCTGTCTGAGCGAAGAACCAGTGCCTTGTTCAACTTGTCTGCGCACGTTTGTCAGCCCTACCTGTTACCAACAACATTTGAAAACACAAGGTTCACAGAAGAAATGTGCTTGTCAACTCCTGAGATTGTGCCCTACGTGTGGACAAGGCATACTTACCAATAATGCCAAGGCACACGTATGTTCAGGAAAGAAAAAATGTCACATTTGTCACCACATCGTGGACTTGGAACACCAATGCTACGTGCAAAAATACCAACCCCCACCAGAGAAAGAGGACGGTCACAAGAAGAAAGGCAATTTCATCTTTTTCGATTTCGAATGCATGCAAGAGACCGGCATTCACATTCCTAATTTCTGCGTGGCTCATCGAGCGTGCGAGAAGTGCATTCAAAAACCTATCTTCAGTTATTGCCTTCACTGCAGCAAGATTCCTGGAGGACGTGAAAAAATCTTTCGGGGACCGAACACGCTAGCCGATTTCGCTCGATGGGTCTTAGACCCCATCGACAAGAGGTGGAGCCAAGAGGACATCGAACGTTACGGAGATTGTCATCGTCATGCCACGGTGATGGCTCACAATTTCTCCGGATACGATGGACAGTTTCTTCTCAGATACTATACGGAACAAGGCACCGAACGTCCTAAAGTCACTTTGAACGGAGCCAAAATCATTTTCATGCAAGTGGGACAAGTGCAGTTTAAAGATTCGATGAGCTATTTGGCCATGCCTTTGAGTCAAATGCCTAAAACGTTTGGAATGACAGAAATGGCTAAAGGGTACTTTCCACACTTTTTCAATACGGAAGCCAATCAACACGCCGTTCTACCCCATTTGCCTGAGGCTCACTATTACGACCCCGACAACATGCGTACCGAACAACGAGAAGCTTTCTACGCTTGGTACCAGGCTCATGCCTCTGACCCCTTCGACTTTCAGGAAGAAATGCTAAAGTATTGTCGTTCCGACGTGGACATTTTACGACGTTGCTGTGGAAAATTTCGAGAACTGTTCATGGAACACGGAGGGGTCGATTCTTTGAAAGAAGCTTGCACCATTGCCAAAGCGTGTTCCTTAGTGTACCGCCAACGATTCATGCCTGAAAAGACCGTGGCTGTCATCAGTCCTCAAACGACCCACTTTGTCAAGCGTCAATACTCGGTCAAAGCCCTACGTTGGTTACATTACTTGTGCGACAAGGAAGACAAATGGATTCAGCATGCCCGCAACGGAGGGGGTGAAAAGACCATCGGAACGTATTCGGTCGATGGCTGGGACTTAGAAAACCCCAAGATCGTGTACGAGTTTAACGGCTGCTTATTTCACGGATGTCCCGTCTGTTACCCTGACCGTAGCACTAAAAATCAGTTTTTACAACGAACCATGGAGGACTTGTACCAGGACACTTGTCAGCGACGCCTAAAGTTAGAACAGCAAGGATACCAAGTGGTGGAAATGTGGGAACACGAATACGATCACCGTTTGAAAATCGATCCCGAGTTTAAACGTCTCGTGGAAAGTTACCAGTTCATGGACCCGTTGAACCCGAGGGATAGTTTGTACGGAGGAAGGACCAATGCCACCTGTTTGCTGTACCAAGCCGACGAAGAGAAAGGAGAAGAAATCAAATACTTGGACGTGTGTTCGCTGTATCCCTACGTGTGCAAATATTGTCGCTTTCCCGTAGGGCACCCGCAATTGCTGACGGAACACATCGACCTGAAAAACATTCGACAATACGAAGGCTTGATCAAGTGTAAAGTTTTGCCTCCTACGAACCTATACCATCCCGTCTTACCTCACCATTGTCAAGGCAAACTGATGTTTCCCTTGTGCCGTACTTGTGCCGAAACGTGCAACCAGGACCAACCTTGCCATCACAGCCAGGAAGAACGTGCCTTGACGGGAACCTGGGTCAGCGTGGAATTGTTCAAAGCTCTGGACATGGGATACCAACTGTTAGAAGTGTACGAAATTTGCCACTTTCCCAAGACACAACAATACCACAAGGGTGACCCTACTCAGAAAGGCATTTTCGCCGACTACGTGGATGCCTTTTTGAAACTGAAACAAGAAGCCAGCGGCTATCCTTCCTGGTGTCACACTCCCGAAGACCAAATACAATTCAAAGAGAAATACCGGGAACAAGAAGGCATCACTTTAGACCACATCGAGGAAAACGAAGGCAGGCGATCGTTTGCCAAAGTGATGTTAAATTGCTTGTGGGGTAAAATGGCACAACGACCGTGTTTACCCAAGACGGAATATTTGACAGAACCTTCCCGCTACTTCCAGATGATTCACGACAAAACCAAATACATGAAACACGTGGACGTCGTTCGAGAGGATTTGATCTTGGTCAATTACGAAGAAGATCTGGACTTTGTACAAGACGACCCTTTTGGAAATGTCATCATTGCGGCTTACGTGACAGCCCATGCTCGCTTAAAATTGTACGAAGCTTTAGAACTGTTAGGGGAACGCGTCCTGTACTTTGACACGGACAGTTGCATTTACATCCATCACCCGATTCAACATCACCCTGACATCGAAGGAGACCGTTTAGGAGCCTGGACAGACGAGCATCCCGACGACAAGATTCTAAGTTTCGTCAGTGGCGGCCCCAAAAATTACGGCTACGAATACCGAGACAAACAAGGAGAAGTGCACACGACGTGCAAAGTGAAAGGACTGACTCTGAATCATCGTACCAGTCGAGTGGTCAACTTTGGGGTATTGAAAGAAGCCTTGCGATCGGGAGAGGATGGAAACTTTAAAGTGACCACCTATCAACCGAACAAGATTGTACGTTTACCCACTCACCACATCGTCAGTCGGCCCTTGGAAAAAGTCTATCAAATCGTGTACCAGAAGCGAGTTCGACTTCCCAATCATTTCACCATACCGTATGGACACGTCGGTATTGGTCTGTATATAAAAAGGAACCCTAGGCAAGATTGATAGTTCATTGTGACTACCAAGACCGAGCGAACAAGATGAATACTTTCAGAGAAACACAGAACAAGTTGTTTAGAAAGGCACAATTTAAGTGTGAGGCTTCGGAAGTGGAATGCGATTGTGAGCTTTGCGATATGTACGATGCTGTACCTTGTGACCTGAGCGATGGCGTAAAGCATCATGGGAACTTTAGTGTCCCTACCCCTATCATGGAAAGGGATGCTGTGCGTGTCAAACCTGAGGGATGCGAAAGTGATGCCGCTCGTCCTCTTGGACATTTTACTGGGTTTCGTTTTCAAGGGGAATGTTCACCTTCACGTCTACCCCCCTACGGATGTCATCCAGCCCTGAGCAAACTCCTGTTCATGTCACCCAACCCTCATCGAAACGAACCTGTGAAAAACGAATATTCGTTCCCTGTGCGTTTGTCGGAATACTGCGACTTTGAAAATCGTCTTCAATCGTTCAAAGGAAAATGGCCTAAGTATCTGGGAGGACCGACCCCCGAAGAATTAGCCAGAGCTGGATTTTTCTACTTGGGCGAAGGAGATAAAGTCAAGTGCTTCAGTTGCGGTGTGTCACTTCACCACTGGGAACCGCAAGATTCGGCCTACGTTGAACATGCTCGATGGTCACCGAATTGTCATTACTTACCCTTAGTGGGACCGAGACATTAAAGTAACTTACCATGTGGTTGACGAAGAAGAAACCAGATTGGCTAGGAGTCAAATGTTGGACATCACCGAGACCAGTATTTAAACTTCATTTCAAAAACGATATTGAATCATTACCTAAAGAACTGCAAGAGAAGATTTACAAGGAAGTTTGGCAGGGGTTTGCCAGAGTGAAATCTCAATGGGTCACTGTAGAATTTTTGTGTCGAGAAATTCATAAGAGGAAAGTGAAAAAAGTCAACCAGTGTGTTAGATTTCTTTGGGTCAAGGGTGCATTCATCCTATTATATCGCTTTAGACCGTTTACATCAAAAGAGTTCAGTGACATTCTTGGACGTTACCCTGAATGGCAGTGGTTAGAAATTACTCACTATGTGGATTACTTTTGTGAATTGTACGGACTGACCTATTCATGAATACTTTACAAGAGAACATTCGTGCTTTGCCTGTGGAGTTGAGAGAAAGGATTTACCGAGAGCTGGTCAAAATACAAGTGAAACGTAAAGAACAATTGCATCCGTTACGTCACCGGTGTTTGAATCACTGGTACCTGAAGGCTATACAAGGACTGATTCAATTGAAAGTGTTCCATCGGACAGACATTGATCAACGATCCTCTAGTTTTAAAAAAGATTGGTTTGGTATGGACGATTCTACCTACATCATTGTAAACGTACTGCATCGAATTCCAGAGGAAGAGTTAACGAATTACCAACATCTTGAACACAATGTCAACTTGGTGAAAGAGGAAACTTCTGAACGAATTGTAATGTGTAGATTAGTGACTAAACGATTTAAATTCGACACTGAAGTAAAACCATGTTTGTGCAAACAGTACATGTCTTGTGTCAGACCAAAGAGGATTTAGTATGACCTATTCATGGATACTTTGCTAGAGAACATTCGTGCTTTGCCTGTGGAGTTGAGAGAACGCATTTACCGAGAACTGATCAAAATACAAGTGAAACGCAAACTCAAAGTGATTCATCCGTTTTTAAATTATGCTCTGTTCCAAAGTATAAGAAGACTGATTATGAGTGGATATTACATCAGCCACAAAGGTAAACGAGGCTATTGGCCACCAACCAACGATTCCAAAAACAGTGTACATACTTATGGATACTTTACAAGAGAACATTTTGGGCTTGCCTGAGGAGTTGAGAGAAAAGATTTACCGAGAGCTGGTGAAAATACAAGTGAAACGTAAAGAACAATTGCATCCGTTACGTCACCAGATCTTTAACCACTGGTACCTGAATGGTATAAGAGGACTGATTCGTCAGAAATTTTTTCAGTGGTCAGACCTTGTTGAACACTTTCAGTGTATGAATGATGATGATGATGATGGACTAGACGTTCGTAATTTTGGTTACTTCGAGATTCACTTACTGCAACGTATTGAGGAAGACGAGTTAAAGGATTACCAACATTTGTTACATGGAATCTGCTTAGAAAAAGACAAAACATCTAGACAAACTCTGACGTTTCAGTTACAGTATGTAACATTTAAATTCCCTACTGGAGAACGAACGTGTTTGGTTAGAAATTACCTTTATTGCTTCCGAAACAAAGACACTATAAAATCAAGTTGCCATGCCACGGATTATGTCACATATCATTCAACAGATTCCGTGGAAGGTACTCAATGACCATATTCAAACCGTGGATCATTACCATCAATTATTACAAGAACTGTATCCATTCAATTTGGGACGACAAGTGGTGTGTGTCTTAGTGACTTGTTTTCTGGGATTTCGTTTACCAGCCGATTCTTTGTGGACTCTTTACGATCAGTACTTACCACCTCAATGGCCTTAAATGGTCACGAAAAACTCCTTTTGCTCAAAGCCTTGCGTTTTCATCTGGATACTTCTCGACCTCAACAGGAAAAAAAGATTCGTCAACTTTTAGCTACCCAAGACGTGTATGACGATGTGTGTGTAGCTTGTGACTTACATCCCCATTGGACAGATGTCCGTGCCTGGAAAGAATGGGGTTTTGAGGCTTGGACCCAAGAAGTGGCCCAGTATGCACGAGAGTTGTTCAAGGAAAAAAGTTACTTTTCAACCCGTGTTAGTGACGGTGCCAGAAGAACCCGTCACCCAGGACGGGACTGTCGTGGACAGACCTGAAAGACCCTTTCGGGAGGACACTTGTGTGACCTTACCCCCTACTATAGAACTGGTTAGAACATTACCCAAAACAATTTGTTGTACAGACACTTGTTTTTATTCCACGTTCATGGTTATCATGTGCCTTTTATTCTTGTACTTAAGCCTTTGGCTTTTATGTATTTTTGTCTTTCGTATTCATGTTTGAAAAAAACATTCAATAAACGTGTTCTGAAAAAGTATATAAACTCTTGTCTTGTTTGTTTTCGTGTCACAAGTGACATTTCTCACACAATGGCTACCTCTGCTGTCTCTGCTCCCTCTTCCTTTACTGTCAAAGTCATCGACGAACACTTAGATCGTGCCAGTTGGGAGGCTTTGTATCTTCGCCATCCCTTTAACATGCTTATTGCTGGACCTAGCGGTTCAGGCAAAACCGAATTCGTCAAACGTTTGATCGAACATAAACATCATTTGATCGATCGACCACCTCAGCGGATCGTGTGGTGTTACAAAGAGTGGCAATCGGCGTACAGCCTCTTGCGAGAAAGTCAAGGCGATTCCATCGTGTTTGTGGAAGGCATTCCTAAAGAAGACGACGGCATCGTCTCTGACTCCCGTCAAACCCATTTGGTCATTTTCGACGACATGTTAGGAGAAGACGAAGAAGAAATTAAACTGTGGTTCACGCGCAAAGGGCATCACCGTAATGCCAGTGTCGTTTACATCACCCAAAATTTGTTTCAACAAAGTAAAGCCCATCGCACCATCAGTCTCAATGCGCATTACGTGGTCTTGTTTAAAAGCCCTCGAGATAAATCGCAAGTGCAAGTCTTAGCCAAACAGTTAGGAACGCCTTGGCTGACTCAGGCGTACGACGATGCCACTCAAACGCCACACGCCTATTTACTCGTCGATTTGAAAACTACGACCCCCGAGGATTTGCGATTTCGTACTCACTTGTTTCACCACTGGTGCCAAGACGGAGGGCCTGTCCTGTACACGTCTCCGTCCTCGACTTCATTTCACTCCCCATCAAAAAATCTATAAAAACCTCAGACCCTTTTTCGTCTGTCTCACACAGTGTGAACATGACGTCCCTTCAGTCGCATCTTCCCGTCAAATTGATTCGTGCCTTGTATGGCATCAGTCGAGAAAAAAATCCACAAACACGAGCTCGTGTCTTAGAAGCTAGTCTCAAAGAAGTCTTACGATGGTTCACGGTGACGGCACGTCAATTACTCCAAGGAATCATTCAGATTCCTCATCAAACCAAACGCTTTTTCGATCGAAACAAAGTCGCATTGGTCCAACTGGCCGATCCCCGTATCGACACTCAAACCAAAAAACAAATCATTTTGAAACCTGGAGGGAGCGGTACTCTAGGAGGGGTCATCATTCGCTCTCTCTTAAGATGGGATCCTAATGCCCCCAAAGTTATCCCCAAGACAAAAGTCCAACGAAGCCCCAAGAAGAAAAAGAAAAAGACCAGGTCCCCAAGGAGAACTTCTCCAGTGGCAGGACCCTCCTCTGACCAGACACCATCCCGGAAAAAGAAAAGAAGCCCCCAGAAAAAGAAACAGAAAAAAAGTCCCCAGAAAAAGAAAAGTCCACAGAAGAAAACTAGTCGCAAGAGAGGCACTTCGGCCAGGACGCAACCTTACACTCGCAAACCACGACCTGCCACAGCGGTGACTGCGTCTCCGGCAGCCTCACGTTTATCCACTTCTCCGTTAATGACACCCAGAACTGAAGAGTACTTGGAGACGTTGATCACACCAAGAACTTCTCCGTTGATGACCCCAAAAAGAACTTCCCCAGTGGCAGGACCCTACAATTTAGCGGCAGTGGCTGCTGCTCACAAAGTACCTTCTCCCAAAATCAAAGTCCATGAAAGATCGGGCATGTTACAAAGTTTACTGGATTTGTCCAAGCAAGAACTGGCTCGATTTAGTCCGTTACGTACCCCTGCACGACGTGTCATGCCTGTCCTCATACTGATACGACGTAAAGACAATCAGTGGCGACGCGTTCCAGTATAAAAAAGGCCTGTGACCAAGTAGGGTATCAGTGTTTTTTTGGTGCTCCTGAAGACTCAAAGATGTCACCCTCCAGAAAACCCCAAGGAAAGAAAAGGAAAGGACTGCCACCACGTTTAGCCAAACATGGGGACATGTTATCTGTCCTGTCCAAAGCTTCTCCACCCCTACGAAAAAAACTCATTCAAACAGCCTCCAAAGAGGTCATCGATACCGTGTGCGAATGTTGTTTGAACGTTTTGAAAGGCACGATCCCTTTGTCCAAACACCAGAAACAATGCTTAAGCAAACATCGTCACGTTCTTCGCCAAATGGTTCGAAAGAAAATTCCCATTCGTCAAAAAAAGAAGATGTTGGTCCAACGTGGAGGCATTTTGCCTCTCTTGTTAGGCCCCATATTGAAAGGAGTCTTGGGAACCATGTTGGGAGGACTAGTGGGAGCAAGATAAAAAGGCCTTCGGAAGTCCCAAGATCTCAGAATCGACCGCTGACAACCCCATGGAAGGACGAAAACTAGCTTTAGTGCCTTACAAACGATGGATGGAATACCATCGGTGGCAAGAACAACGCACCCCGCATTTACCTCCCAATCCCAATTTGAGCCAGATGTCCCAGTTACAACACGAATTGCAGTCCTTGATGGATCGCCAAGATTTGTCCGAAACAGAAAAATCGCAAAAGTACGGTCAACTCTTGCAACGACTGCAACTCTTTCACCAGAAAGCTTTAGACGAAACAGCTCTACCCACTCTGAAAGATTTTAAGAGCTTGATGAAAAGTCCAGCACCATCACCAGTCCCAGTACCACCAGTACCCGTGACCAAGACAGAAAAAGAAGAAGAAGAAGGGTTTCAAACTCCACCCGAAAAAGTACGCAAGTTAACAACACCACCTACCTCCAGAATTGGATGGATTAAAAAGATGATGGCCACCCCTTCTTCCTCACAAGAGAAAAAGAAAGTGAAGACAGAAGTGAAACAAGAACCGATATCCCCTGCTCAGACATCCTCCTCCTCTTCGACACCTATTGCCGGTCGCACACGCAAAGCCTTGCAATCCAAGAAAATACCCCAAGAGAAAAAGAGTAGCCTCTTCCAAGAGTGGGTGCCTTATTAAGACACCAATCAACACAAAAAAATGGAAAAAGTCTTAGCCAGCATTTACTACGATCCCTCGCATCCTGCAGGTTACGCAGGAGTTCAACAATTGTATCGTGCTGCCGAAACGCGACTGAAAAGTCTCCGTTTACCTCAAGTGCAACGATGGTTACAAGAATAAGCTACCTACACTTTACACAAACCCATTCGACGCAAGTTTGCCAGAAGTCGCACCCGAGTGGAAGGCATCGATCATCAATGGCAAGCCGATTTAGCCGATGTCTCTTATTTGGCCAGCTACAATCGTGGCTACAAATATTTGTTTTGTGTCATCGACGTCTTTTCCAAATTTGCCTGGGTCGTGCCCTTGACGTCCAAATCGAGCAGCGAGTTAGTGCAAGCCCTGCAACGGGTGTTGAAGCAAAGCGGTCGTCACCCTCTTCGATGGCAAACGGACAAAGGCACCGAATTTCTGAACCAAGCTTTCCAAAAAGAATTAAAGAAACGTGACATTCATTTTTTTACCACCGAGAATCCCGAAACCAAAACCAGCATCGTGGAACGTTTTCAACGCACTTTGAAAGAACGCATGTGGAAATATTTTACGCATCACCACACTCTGAAGTACATCGACATCTTACCGCACCTGGTGCAAGCGTACAACCAATCTTACCATCGGAGCATCGGACGTGCCCCACAAGACGTGACTCCCGAGAACGAAGTGCTGGTGTTCGAGCGTCTGTTTGGTACGTCCCCGACGAGGGCTGTCCCCAAGAAAAGTGGAGTGTTGGCCGTAGGAGATTGGGTGCGCATTGGCAAAACCAAACGCACTTTCGACAAAGGTTACTTACCTAACTGGACGACCGAATTGTTTCGCGTCACTGGACGAGTGCATGGCCGTCATCCTGCCGTCTATAAATTGGAAGACATGAACGGAGAAGTACTCAAAGGAACGTTTTATTTGCCCGAGTTACAACGTGTCACCAAAAAAGAAGACGACGTGTACGACATCGAAAGCATTCTCGAACGCAGAACCCGTAAAGTGGGCAAACGACGTGTCAAAGAAGTCAAAGTACGTTGGAAAGGATATCCACCCAGTTTCGATTCTTGGATCGACGCTTCGCAAGTCATCGACTATAAAAAGAAGTGACCATCATGCCCTTTCACACAGCAGACGCAGCTACGTCGACCACTCCTTCTTCACCCAGTTCTTCTGTGCAAGATTTACAAAAACAACCCTTGTGGGTGTGGTGTGGAGAACGTGTGCCTAAAACAGCAAATCGTCTTTTTCTGCCAAATCTTCGTGGTGTATTGTGTCATCGGGGCAGCCATCGCCAATTTGAGTTTGCAACAAGGAGACAAACAATTGTGGACCATTTTATTGAGCAGTTGCATCGGTTACCTACTTCCCAATCCCTCCCTGAAATTCTCCTCGAACTGGAATCTTGTGTCCAGTGCCAGTGTCAGTCACCACTCCAACCACAATCAGAACCCCATTTTAGACGGAGACACGCCTCTGACGTCCAGTAACCCCTCGGAAAGCCACAGAACTCTAGAATTATGAGTCACCAAAACCAATTTTACTTAACCTTACCCAGTGACAGTTCCATGGAGGTGTTTCCCAACAACACGTTGTGCTTTTACACGGCCAAATTACCTCAGGCCATCTCCTTAGATCACGAAGCCCATTGGGAAGTGGCTTTAGTAGAAATGATTCACCCGACCCAAGTCCTCAATGTCCTTCCCAATCAAAATTTTTTTCATGTGGAAGTTCATGACGAGCAATTGCAACAGGAGTTGGATAAGAAAGTCAACTATGACAATAAAACTCGTACACAAAATTCCACCACCTATCACTTGTTCATTCCCCCAGGCTATTCTTTTAGTGGTCAACATTTGGTCAACACCATAGCTGCCAGGTTTAATGGCGTGTTTGGGAAAGCTTTGGAGCATGTCAACAAAAGTGTCACCATGGAGTACCACAAAGTAGCTCGTCGCTTCTCGATGAAATTTGAGCGGAGTAAAATCATGTCCATTTTATTTTGTCCTGAATTGTTTGACATGTTGGGCGGAGACATGAACATGAGAATGACCATAATGAACAACAGCGAATTACCCATCGTTTACGACAACGAGTCTTTTAGCAAGTTATTTCGTACCCCGGTAGAACTGAACCAAGGACTGAATTTGATGTTCGTGTATTCCGATGTGGTAGAGTACAACGTAGTGGGACACACCTCCGTGCCGTTACTGCGTGTCATTCCTTTCAAAGTGGATTCTGCCGCGAACGCTGACGAGGAAGGTGGAAACACTTACCACGTCCACCGCGAATTTGTCCATCCTCACTATTTGCCGGTCAGCAAGTCGTATTTGGACACGGTCAACATTACTGTAAAAGGAGATTTGGGACAAAATATTCCATTCACCAAAGGAAAAGTCACGGTGAAACTCCATTTTCGAAAACGGTTCTCTCACGACTCGTAAGTAAGTCATGTATCCAGTGTACCGAGGGGTTGCTCGACAGCGAGGACACGGTTTAGGAGACATGTTAAAATCGGCCTTTCGTTCGGTGGCCCCGGTGTTGAAACCGATGGTGACACGCGGATTGCACGCCTTGAAAGATGCGGCACTGACGCAAGGCAAAGAATTTCTCCAAAATGTCATCATCGACAAACAAAACGCTAAAGAAGCCTTCATGAGGGCTGGCAAAAATGTCTTGCTGCAAACGGGTAAAGACATTTTAGGCCGACGAGACACACCTATAAATGCCCAGCACGCTACCGAATCAGGCATTCAGCAAGGACAAGGCAGAAAGAGACGACGAAGAAAACACCCTTTCACCAGACTTCAAGCTAGAAAGGCCAAGAAAAGAAAAACCGTTCGAGACTTAGACGTTTTCGATTATTGAGACACAGAAAAAAATGATGCACCGAGAGTCATGTGCTTGTTCCAAGACGGAACTGGATATGTTTGCCATGCCCCCCACCATGATGACCATGCAAGAATCCCAGTGGGTGGAATTTCACCCGGTCTCCTCATTAACCGATTCCGCTCCCATCGAGTTTGAAATCAAAGGACAGCCCGAAGATTACATCGATCTGAATAGCAGTTACCTATGCTTAAAAGTGAAAGTGATGGAACCACCCAACGCTGACCTAGCCGATGATGATGTAGTAGCTCCCGTCAATAATTTCATGCATTCCTTGTTTAGCGAAGTGGACTTATACTTGAATAACAAACTGGTCAGCAGCAGCATGGATACTTACCCTTATCGAGCCTACCTGGAAAATCTCTTGACGTACGGAAAAGAAGCCAAGAACACTCACCTGGATGCTTGCGTGGTATGGAAACCTGACCAAGCGACTAGGTTCAACAGCATTACAATTGCTGGGGATGCTCAAAATTTATCGGGATTTGTAGAACGACGAACGAAAATTGCTAGAAGTCGTGTTTTAGAACTAACGGATCGCATGCATCTAGACATGTGGTTGCAAGAACAGTATTTGCTGAACGGGGTGGATATCCGTCTGAGACAATCGCAGCAGTGCCGCTTTCCCTTTGATGGCTGCTAATGATGCCACTTACAAAACCAAAATCGAAGATGCCAGACTCTACGTGCGACGTGTGGAAGTGTTGCCTAAAGTAGGTAACGACATCAGTCAGACGTTGAGCAGAACGACCGCCAAGTATCCGATACGACGAGTGGAAGTTAAAACCTTTACCATTCCTGCTGGACAGCGATCCATGATCGAAGATCATCTGTTCCAAGGACAGTTACCCAAGCGTTTGATTGTTGGTATCGTCAAGAATTCAGCCTTCAACGGAGCCTACAACGAAAATCCTTTCAACTTTCATCATTACAATGTGTCCAAAATCGAAGTCAGTCGCGACGGCAAGACCTTGTGTACCCGACCTTTCGAGCCTAACTTTGGTGCCGCGAAGAATTATTTGAGATCGTACTTGTCCCTGTACGAAGCTACCGGACAGTTAGGAACCAACACCAGTCACGGCATTACGTACGACGATTATGCAGGAGGCTATGCTTTGTGGGCTTTCGATTTCACTCCAGACCAAGGCAGCGACGAGGGACATTTCCACCCTATAAAATCTGGCCAGATTCGTGTGGAAATTCAGTTTGCGAGTCCACTACCCCCAGAGAACACAGTGAACGTCATCCTGTATGCAGAATTTGATAATACCATAGAAATCAACAGTTTGAGAGAAGTCATTCTAGATTATTAGAAGCCATGGAAGACTGTTATCCCTCTTTACCTAGTGGAGAAGCTTTAGACATGGAATGTGAGGAGACCGTGGAAGGAGAATTCCAAGACAAAGACGAAGAAGTTGTCATGATGAAGTCGAGATGGCCAGAACAAGAAGCCCATTTAGTCTCCTGTTTTGCCAAACACTTGGTGGAAAAAATGACGGAATTAATCAAGAAAAATTGTTATGGATATCAAAACGATCATCCCAGTCAAATTCAACACTATAAATGCCTAATGTTGAGTCAAGAAGAAAAATTGGACGAGTATCTGGACGAAGCTTGGAGTCTCATCTCGAACAAAGACGTGTTGCACCAGTGGTATAAAGACTTGCGTGAACATTCTTGTCCACCATTAACCACTCAAGAGATCCATCGTATCGAAGCTCTCCTGAATCAGAGTGAGGAAACAGAACGAATAACCGTTTATTCGTCAGACATTTTCAAGCAAAAAGTCAGGATCGAATTGACGACTTATTATTACCTGTGAAGAAGAAAAAAACATGGATACCTGGGAACTTTATTACCTTTTGAACCACAGTTCGTATACGGCTTCTTGGAATCCTGTCGTCTGTGCTAAAGATGAACTCCCTCATCGCAAACCTAAAGACCATCTAGCTTACGTAATCAACACTGACGACAGTCATCTCCCAGGAACCCACTGGGTAGCCGTCTACTTTCCTCAAGAAGGATGTGTGGAATATTTCGATTCGTACGGATTGCCCCCTTTGGAAGACGATATCATTGACTTTATGAGAAGAAATGCTCAGACTACCCGATTCAATAACGTGAAATTACAAGGCACAGATTCCTTGGTGTGTGGACAGTACTGTGTGTATTTTCTGCATCATCGCAGCCTGGGCTATTCCTTAGAACATTTAGTGACTCATTTTGATCCTCGTTCTTCCGCTAGAAACGATGTGAAAGTAGATCGATGGTTTTGTGACCATTATGCTTATCTTTTGTCTCAAGCTAGGAAACGTAGTGTCCATCAATGGCCTAATGATTTCCAACAGTGGAAATCACAATTTCATTCACAACGTTGTCAGCCCCGTTTAAAGTAGATTGTCAATTGAGAAAAAATGTTTGTGATTTGAAAAAATTGTTTGATGTTATATTGTTGGATTATTGTTAAAAATGTTAGAGTTGTTGTTTAGTGTTAAGTGATTTTTGAATAAAAAATGTGTTTTGAAAAAAAAATGCCTTTGTCTTTTGTTTAGCTATAAGAATGTTGGATTGATGCTCTTTCATTTCTTACTATCCCTCTCATGACACTCACTGAATGTTGCGGCTCGAAAACTGTGTGGGGGATGTTTTCCTTCACGTCCGCGCTTTGACTTTAAGAACCGGAGGTTGTTTCCAGTCTAACCATCCATTGTCGACTCATCCTCCTAAGAAGATGTGCTCCAAACTAGCTAAGCTCAACGAAGCCTACGTGAATTTGCGTAGGGTCAGACACAGTCTGATACCGAAGCCAGAAGAAATAGAGAATGTGAGAATGTTAAAAATCACTGAAGACCTGATAGAAGAACTCTTCAGAGAAGAAATGAACAGGGAAAAAGAAGAATGGACAGAGAAGTACAGACTTCAGAGACAGCAGCAACAGCAGCAACAGCAGCAGCAGCAGCAGCAGCAACCTGAAGCTGACAGAGGCTTTGTCGATTGTCGTATCGACACCAAAGAGTTCTTCTTCTCTTTCCGAAGAAGCAGACCTATCGCCAGAAAGTCTATCCTCAGAGGACATCGCATTCTTAGAAACTAAAAGATTGCCATAGCAAACAAAAAAAAAGCCCTTTTCAGGGCTACCCAATATTCTAGAAAAGAAATAACTATCCATTTGCCAATGTGTGTAGGTAGAGTAGTGTGAATATAAACACTAACTCTTTCTTAAAAAATGTGAGGGTATGTGTTTGTGTGTTTGTGTTTGTAAGTGGTTAAATAAGTTGGTATGGATAGTAGATTAAAATGATGTCTTTTTTGGTGTTTGAGGTGTAAATTTGGGGTTAGATTGGATTGCTTTGCGTATGTGGATAGTCTATTGAAGTGATTTATAAAAAATTTTAAAATAGTGATGGGTAGCATAAAAAAGTGAGTGAGTGTTTCTTTTAGGTCCGCGCGTTGTTGTTGTTTTTTTTGGTCATGATCTAGGTAAGATCAATTTTATGTTTTTAGGGGGATGTTTTCCATCACGTCCGCGCTTTCAGTATAAATTGAAACTCGCTCGGCAGTCTAGCTACCCTTGTTGATTGATCAACACCAGAAGAATGAACACCAGAATAGTGAAACTGTTAGAACTCCAGATGCACCTGGAATATGCCAGGCGCATACTAAATGAACTGGCCGCGGAGGCCATTGTCGAAGAAGCAAGAATGAAAGAGGAGGAGGAGGAAAGAAGAAGAAAAGAAGAGGAGGAGAGAAGAAACAAAGAAGAGGAGGAGGAGGAAAAGGAGAGAAGAAGAAGAAATTTCAGAATCCCAGAAACCGAAAATTGGGATTCTGAAGCCACATATCCTGCCTCTGCACTCCCAAGAAGAAAGGTGAAAGAAGACTGTGGAAGAAGATGCGTGTGTGGGGCCAGGCCAGGAAGGTGCAACCATTAGATAGGTGCATCTGGAGTTCAAAAAACAGCCCTTTTCAGGGCTACCCAATACTCTAGAAAAGAAATAACTATCCATTTGCCAATGTGTGTAGGTAGAGTAGTGTGAATATAAACACTAACTCTTTATTATTATTAGTGAGAGTGTATGTGTTTGTGTGTTTTTGTTTGTAAATGTTCAAGGAAGTTTGTGTGAATAGATTATGGGTTTCTTTATTGTTTCTTAGCATATGTGGAGAGTATAGTTTGGGCTTGATTATATGAAATGAGAAAAGTGGGGGATGTTTTCCTTCACGTCCGCGCGTTGTTAGGTCATGATCTAGGTAAGATCAATTTTTATGTCTTAGGGGGATGTTTTCCATCACGTCCGCGCTTTTCGTATAAGAACCCACAGTATTCGTCGTTCAAACCAATCTGCAAAGAATAAAAAAGAAGATGGCTTCGAACCACCTTGACAAAATGGAAAAATTGCAAAACGTCCTGGACAATTTAGGAATGTTTGAGCAAATGTTGGTTAACCTAAACGAGGATCACTACTCTTATAGTCCCCATCGAGTGAAGATGGAGATAAACAATTTACGAAAAATGAAGGTAATCATCAGTGATCTGTTGAAAGAAATAAAGGAGGAGAAGGAGGATGAAGAGGAAAGGATAAGGATGAGAGCATGGAATGAAAAATGAAAAAGAAGAAGAAAATGAGAAGAGGAAGAAAGAAGAGGAGGAGGAAGAGAAGAAAGAAGAGGAGGAGAAAAAAAAGAAGAAAAAGAGTGTAGGTGAGAAAATAAGAAGTTGGTGGAGGAAAAGAAGAAATTAGAAGCAGAAGAAAAACAAAAGGCCCTTTTCAGGGCCAGCCATATTTCTCGAAAAGAGATAGCCTTTCAATTGCCTACCCCTTTTTTAAAAAAATTTAAAAAAAAAATAATCCCATATTCAATTCCCCCTTGTCCCTAGACAAGCCCAAACTCTATTCCCATGTTAATTTCCCTTGTCCCTAGACAGACCCAAACTCTATGTTAAATTCCCATTGTCCCTAGAGTGACCCACGATTTTTCTCCATGTTAAATTTCCATTGTCCCTAGAGTGACCCAGGGCTTTTTTTAATGCTAAGTCCCATTGCCCTAGGGTGACCCACTTTACTGACATAACCTCTGAGGGCTGTGGCAAGGGTCAGTTGAATCAAGTTTCCTCTTCGCATGATTATATCTCTATGTGTAGCCCTGACATGAGAACCGCGATGAATGAGTCTAAATATTTGTCCCCTTGTTGGGCTCTGAGACGGGTGACAAATTATTTAGTGTGACACTATGGGAAAACTTAAATAAAACAACAATAACGACAACAACAAGAACAGTATTGTGAGGCCTGGTCTCAAAAGTACCAGGAGTAGGTTCATTTAGTCATTCGGATGTGGAAAATAGCCTGTGTTAGGGCAGATAGAGTAGCCAAAGATGCCTTGGAGTCACCCCTTCCGAAGGCAAGACTGCACATACTGACATCAAATACAGTATAAATGAACATGTTCGTCATACTTGCCAGCATTTGTGAATGAAAACACCACGAAAACTGTAAAGACATCGAACATGCTGTTAGAGATTTGCATCCATCGTATAAAACAAATCAGGGAGATGAGGTGGTATTGTCCCGATGTAGTAATGGACAAACCCAAATCATACATACCACATGAAAGGTCATCGTATCCCTGTACGAATGACCGGACAGTGGGGCATATTCTTGTCGAGTGTGGCGATTTCCACCCTGTGTAAACTGCTTGAAGAAACTGAGGAGGTACCCACCCTCATCCCCGAAATATTGGACCTTTTAAGGGAATGATGTTTGTGTAAAACAAGTTTACTGATGTTTTAAGGATTTTATATTTATTAGTCTTACCTGTTATTTTACATATATTTTTCAGAATTTAACATCTTTACCTTTATTATTTATCTTGTACTTAATTGTTCTTTCTTTTGAAGGATTTAACATTTCAAATTCGTGTGCAATTCATTTTAACGTTTTTTGAAATTAAGCTTTTCTTTGCACTATAAAGGCTCTTTTGTGCTATACTGCCGTAAAACACTACATACATACATACATACATACATACATACATACATACATACATACATACATGCATACACACATACAAACACAATTCATTGAGTTCGTCCGTCAAGATGACAAGGGTCTCTTTAATCATTTAATATTTGAGGAGGCTCAATAGTTCTGTGGGTGCGTAGGGGGATGAATAGGCCAATGTGCGCCCTTAATGCTCTGTTGCAGCGTGGACAGGGGATGGTAGCAGCGCAGATCGTGGGGTCATCGGTTCGAGCTTTCCTGGCCTGTCTCCGTTGTTCTGCTGCGGTTGTCCTGTTGCCCTCGCAAGCCGCGGCTTCTTTTCCGATGGCGGAGATCCTGAACAGTCTGCTCCCACGTGCCAGTGCTTATGCCATAATCCTTCAATGACTTCTTCAAGATGTCCTTGTAGCGTTTCCTCTTTCCTTCCTTGAAGCGTATTTCTTGTTCTAGCTCGCCATAAAGGAGTCTTTTGGGAAGCCGATAATCTGGCATGCGGACTACATTGCCAGCCTATCGCAAAAGTGGCTGTTTCAGGATGGTTATATGCAAGACAGGGCTGCTTGTGTAAGAACCTCAGTATCCGGGATCCTTTCTTGCCACTTGATGTTGAAGAGTCTTTTGAGGCAAGTTGTGTGGAAGTGGTTCGTTTCTTTGCATGGCGCTGGTACAATGTTCAGGATTCGCAGGCGTGTAGTAGTATAGGGTGTAGTGTCGTTCTGTATACCTTCAGTTTTGTCTGCAGACCATTGCCTCTTCTGTTCCAGATACTGGCGTGCAGTAGGCTGCACTGGCCTTGCAATCGTGGCATTAACTTCATCATCGATGATGACGTTCTTGGAAAGAGTACTGACAAAATAGGTGAACTTACTCACTGCGCACAGTTCGTGGCCATTGAGTGTGGTGATTGACACAGCATACGTTTTCCTTGTGGTTGGCTGATACAATACGTCTGTTTTCTTTGTGCTGATCGTAAGGCCAAAATATGTGCAAGCATCAGAGAACATGTCAGCTTCAGAACCAGAGTTGAGGGTGTTGTCATCAGCAAGCTTGAAGCCTTCTGAGGTTGAACAGTTTGCCATCAGTTCAGTATCTGATGCTGATTCCCATGTCACCATATCTGAAGGCATAAGTGAACATGGCGGAAAACATGAGACTGAGAAGTGTTTGCTCCATTACATATAAATGGGCTCAGACGTCTAACTATTGTCCCGGACTGTAGCTTATATGCCGTCTTGGCATTCATGCACCATGGTAATAAATTTCCTTGGACATCCGGACTTGGCCATGATCTTCCATAAGCCTCTCTACTAACAGTGTCAAAAGCCTTGATCAGGTCGACATAGGTGGAAAAAAGGTCAGCATTCTGTTCCTTGTACTTCTCTTGTAACTGACTAGCATTGAACACCATGCCGATGGTTCCACGCCCCTTCCGGAATCCACACTGGCTCCCTGGTAGGAGTCCTTGATCAAAGTGTAATGTGAGACGGTTGAATAGAATCTTGGCGAGTATCTTGCCTGCTATGCAGAGCAAAGATATACCTCGGTTGTTGTCAAAGGCCTGGTGATTCCCTTTGCGCTTATAAGGGTGTATAATCGAAGCGTCCTTGAATTCCTGTTGATTCGTCTCTTTCTGCCACGTGAGCTGAAACAACTGTTGCAGCTTTTCAGTCAGAGCTACACCGCCTTCCTCGTATGTCCCTGATTGGATTGACTTTGTACCAATAGTCTTGCCGCTAGAGAACAGGCATATCGCTTTCTGGGTCTCTAACAGGGTTGGTGGGTCATCCAGTGATTCATTGGCTCTCACTTAGGGCAGACGATCTCACCTTTCGAAATCTTCTCTTTGTCGGTGATCAGCATGTTCCCATCAGCACTGAGAAGAGGCGATGATCCTGATGATGAGGGGCCATAGACTTCTTTCAGCACGTCATAAAACTTCATCATATCATGCTTGTCAGCGTAGCTTTAGATCTATTCAGCTTTGTTACTCAGCCTAGAATCCTACATTTTTGCCGGAGTTTCTGTTGAACAGTTCTTCAGATTTTATTGAAGGCATATTTGCTTGAGGTGGACTTTGTAACATTTAGGTACGCTTTGTGGAGGCGATGTTTTGCAGCCAGCAACTGCTTGATGTCGTCGCAATTATCATCAAACTAGTCATTGTTATTTATGGTGGAGGGCCATAGGATCTCTGTAGCGGTGCTTTATACCAGTTCTCTAAGGGTCGCACAGTCTGACTCCACGTTCTCGATGGATTGAAGACGGTTTGCCAGAGTGCTAGCAAAGGACGGCTTTTGGCAAGACAAGGTCAAGACGGTTGGACATATAATCACCGGATGACCATGGACTTCCTACGTACCTCTGCATATTCTATGAGCTCTACAAAGCATTGTTGAGAATCGCCTTCCTGTCCGTTGAATTAGCTACTGGTTTCCTCCACGCAGTTCGCAGAATTCAGTCTGTTACATTAATATCATACAACGCAGTTAGATCACAAACGTTCCAATGTACATTCGCTGGACTCGATATAGATTGTTCAGATATCCATGACTGATTCTATGTAATGGATAAATTAACGAAATGAAAATGTTTAACTAAAACAACAATTTCAAAGTTTTCTTAAGCTCTTCCAATATGATACAGCAAGTGTCCTTATTTGTGGAGTAAAAATAACCCCACACGATCAAATTTCAATATACGAAAGGCAATTAAATAATCTGTACACCGAAAAGAAACACTTAATGAAAATTTCATTACTCTCTGCTTCATTTTATTAGTATAATACGGGTGGGTAGGATGTGGTGGATGAAAATCTAAGACTTTCACCTACCTCAAGCAAAATTATCTTGAAACTTATTCTGTAATTCTAATTGAGTTATTGTGTCCATTGATGTGTCATATAACCAAATACTCTATAACAGATATAAATAACAAAGAAGTTGTTGGTCATTTAAAAAATAGTTCAATCACAGGTGTGGATCTTAACACGATACGCATCCCAGGTGTGCTGCAGAGGTTTTCGCTGACCTACTTTGTAGTCGCCACGATGCATATGTTCTACGCCAGACCAATTGATTCAAATCAGGTATGTCTGCTAGGTGAAAAGATTTTGAAATATATGTGAAGTGAACTTACATATACAAAAATCTATGTGAAGTGAACTTACATGTACAAAATCAAGACTTCTGCTCATCAAGTTTCAGTTCTAAAAATGGGAAAAAATTAGAAACGATTGATGTCAATAGCCCAACTGCTAGTTGAGATAACTATATGAAGTGTGCAGTTTTACCGGTATAATATTTATCCGAATAGTTTAGGCCTGCGCCTGGATGTAAGAATGATTGCTAAACACCTAAATCCGAATCTAAGATGGAGTGTTTTGCTTACAGAAATGTCATGAATTCCAAGTCAAATGTCGATTCAAGACCGTAAGGGATTAAAGTTAGGAGAGCCATTTTCAGACCTCTTAGGTATCCAGAAGGTATAATTTCGGTTGCAATTAAAAAGTCTTCCGAAACAATGAAAAGATGGAACTGTTCAGAAAAAAATCTTTTTAAATGTAACTGTTCGGTATTTTTGCCTGTGCTGTTGTAACCTACTTATTTTATGGGTCATTCCTTGAAACACGATTAATGTTTTCTATAAACAAGGATGGAGGAATATAATAATTTGCCTATTTGACAAGGTACATTAGAATAACTGGCTTATAAATATATTCGACTGAGAATTTACTGTAATATTATTTTCCCTCAGACATTTCAATGGTCACCCAGTGGTTTTCTTGTCAATAATTATAAATACAAAGTAAAAAAATATTATAGGTAATGAAGTGAACCAAATTAAACAATAAAGGCTATAGTTATCTAGCACGAACTTAATTAAAATAAACAAAAATTGTAGAAGTTAGAATAAGCTATCGCAATTGAATAAATCGAACTTTTGTGTAAACTGTTGTTTGTTTTAAACATACTGTGATGAGCTTTAAATTGTAATCTTTACTTACTGGTAATACATCACTTTCCATGAACAATAAAAAAACGTTGCTTGTTTGTTTATGCTGGTAATACGTCACTGTCCATGAATCATAAAAAGTATTGCTTGTTTATACTGGTAATGCATCACTTTCCATGAATAATAAAAAAGGTTGCTTGTTTATACTGGTAATACGTAACTTTCCATGAACAAAAAAGTCAATAAAAAACGTTGCTTGTTTGTTTATATTGGTAATACGTCACTTTCCATGAATAATAAAAAGGTTTCTTGTTTATACTGGTAATACGTCACTTTCCATGAATAATAAAAAAGGTTTCTTGTTTATACTGGTAATGCGTCACTTTCCATGAATAATAAAAAAGGTTGCTTGTTTATACTGGTAATGCGTCACTTTCCATGAATAATAAAAAAGGTTGCTTGTTTATACTGGTAATACGTCACTTTCCATGAATAATAATAGTAATAAAAACCGCTGACTGTTGATGCTTTCAGTTGCTGCATTCTAACTTTATCTTTTTGATTCACTGATTTGACAAGTGTTGGGCCATTTTTATGTCCTTAGAGTTTTCATTGAAAACAGAATGATTTCATTTCTCTGAGTCAGTTTTTAAAACTTAAAGAGATAGAAGAGAGACGAATAATTCAAATGAAAATACTTTTGCACTGCGTTTGTTACATAGAGAATTTATTAGTACGATATCGATGTTATTTATCGAGTTACAATTTCAAGGAATAACATTTAGTGTAAACCGACTAATTCAAACGAAAGGAGATGCACATATTTTTTGCATCATTTAGAAGATACAATCTTAAGATGAAAATCGTAATATGGTAGAAACTGTCATTCCACGATTCATATCTCTTTACCGCGGCTACCAGCTGAAATTGAAGGTCATGTGGATTTTACATCTAACGAAAGAATAAAAGCTGAAAAATGTAACGATAGTGTAATCTATAAAATATAAGACGGTTTATGTTTCAGTACAAGTGGTGGAGCCCCGTGAGGGATCTAACGGACTATTGGACGGAATGGGTCATAATGTCCGTCTTCATCGTGACTCACACACTACTCACCTTTGAACTGGATGTCACGGCCTGCACGTATGTATTCAGCTACCTAAACAGAAGAGCTCGAAATTAATGCTAATTCGATATCCCGCGGTTAGTGCTTTTGCCGATGGATTACTAAAACTCAACCACTACTAATCCTTTGCAACAGTGAAAATAACCGCCGGTCACCGTCTTAACAGTTAAAAGGTGGTCGTGGGTCGTTATGACTTTAATGGTTAATTGATCTATTTACTGTGTTAGCACAGTAACTATTAATAGCCTGCATTTGGTGAGGCACAATAAATGCTTGCCGCGCAAATGGACAGGTGTAAAATAAGTCATCTACTTTATCTACTGAAGTACTCTTATTATTTTCAAATTAGTCTTTGCTCATATAGAACTAGCCTTGTGCACAGCAAAACGTTTATTTTATTACAAATGAGAAAAAAGTATATTTCCCATAAGGCTAGTATTGACCAGTTGGAAAAGGTCGCGTTCCCAAACTTATCAAATAATCCTGATTCATGCAATGTTTTCATATGTTTGCATCGTTGTTGATAAACATTCAATACATTGAACGCTGACAATTCTAAAATATGGAATCATTTGCATGACACAGCCGCCGCTGAAACGACAGAAATCGGATAATAACAAGAGAGAGCATGATCGCTAATAGATGAGGATGAAAAACGAAGAAAGCACAAGAATAGTTGATAAAAATGAACACAAATGGTTAAACTATGACACAGGAGAGGATGTGAGGCTGTGAGACTGTGAAGTTGTGAGGCTGTGAGGTTGTGCACTTTATGCACTGAATATCTGAGAAATATGAATGTGTCCTGGGTAATTTATTCAGGAGTCTTCGTGAAATAGAGTTGATATTGTATTAAGTTCATGTTAATAAATAATTAATCTTGAATTAGAAACTCTAATGGCTTATGTTTGAGTTAAGTAATGTCAGCAAAACTTAGGTAGGATCAGTACAAATGTTATTTTGGTGATCCAGTGGAAAAACCCTATAAACTCTATATAAAAAATAATTTGGTTTACATGCACAAAAACTGGAGCAATAAATACCTCGGGCACGTGCTTATGGTGAAAAGTTACTCATCACTGGCATTCGTATTGTGCCGACATTGACTGCTGTTTAGACATAATTGATCAAGGGATTACGTTACGGATTAGCAGCACGTACGACAAGTCTATCTGAACTGTATATCGTATCTGATTTAAGGTCTTTCAATGCTAAATATTCATGCGTTATTTGTTTTAGTGTTTGCTACCACATATAACACTGGACAACAAATTTTTACAAAAGTCATGTTACTGAAATAAAATTAGTCAATTCTTATCAATTTTTATGTGCTGAACATGAATATGACAGTCAAATTGCAAAATTGGCTCTAGTTTTTTTGTAATCTGCAAGACATTAATGTTTACATAACGAAATGCATTCCAATAGTAAAAGGTCAACTGTAATAGCCTACCTATAAAAAATCAAGTCATTGACTACATCTTAGATTTCTTCGCCTGTCTCTTGTACAGCTGTTCGGGAGCATCTCTGAGGAGTGTCCAGCAGTAGTCAGCCAGCATTGTAGTGGACCATTTTCCCTGGTATCTTTGTTCCATTGTTGCGATATCTTGATGAAAACGTTCGCCGTGTTCATCACTAACAATACCACAGTTGCTAGGAAAGAAATCCAAATGGGAATGAAGGAAGTGAATCTTTAGAGACATATTGCAGCCAAGTTTCTTATACTTCATCAACATGTCTTCTACTAGTTCCTTATAGTTTTCTGCCCTAACATTTCCGAGGAAGTTTGTAGAAACTAGGCGAAAAGCATTCCATGCTTGTTTCGCGTCACCTTCCAGCAAGTTGTTGAACCGGTCATCTTTGAAAAGCTCTCGAATCTGAGGACCCACAAAAACTCCCTCTTTAATCTTTGCTTCGCTGAGTCGAGGGAATTTTTCATGCAGGTATCGGAATGCTGGCAAAGTCCGGTCAATGGCTTTCACGAAGTTCTTCATCAAACCTAGTTTGATGTGAAGGGGTGGTAGCAAGATTTTCTGAGCCTCAACCAGAGCTGGGTGTTGGATATTCTTCTCTCCAATGGCTACATTCTGCCTGTGAGTCCATTCCTTCCTCATGTAGTGCATTTCTCTTGCTCGGCTATCCCACTCGCATAAGAAACACATGTATTTTGTATATCCTTGCTGCAGTCCCATTAAAAGGGCAACTACCTTCAAATCACCACAGAGGTGCCAGCTGTACTTGTTATACTCAATGGAATTCAGTAGCTGCCTTAAGTTATCGTATGTCTCTTTCATGTGGACAGCATACGCTACTGGAATAGATGGAAGAATGTTTCCATTGTGCAAAAGCACAGCCTTGAGACTCAGTTTCGAAGAGTCCACAAATAGTCTCCATTCTTGTGGGTCATGAGTGATTTTTAAAGCATTCATGAGGCCCTCAATATCGGAACAGAATATCAGATTACTTTCCTTTCTGAAGAAAGGCTCCAATTGCTGGTGGCGCTTTCGATATGCAGTAATTGTGACATCTTCTTCTAGAAGATTCCATTGTTGGAGTCTTGATCCTAGCAATTCTGCCTTGTTCTTTGATAAGTCCAAATCACGAATCAGGTCATTTAGTTCTTCCTGTGTTATTCTGTGTGGGGTTGATGATGCACCACAGTGAAAATCTGGATCACTGCATGCTGATGGACCAGGAGAAGAACAGGTCGACTCACCTTTGTCTTCGTCAGATGAATCAAGAGAATATTCTGCTGGAGGTTCTGGAATAGGAAGTCCCTCACCATGTGGAACTGGTCTCAATGCAGACGGAATGTTTGGGTAGACTATTCTCGACTTCTTTCGCTTCGTTATTCCGCCGGAAAGAGGAGGAACCAAGCAGAAGTAACAGTCATTTAGGTGGTTGCTTGGCTCTCTCCACACCATTGGGACTGCAAACGGCATTGATGACCTTTTGCAATTCAACCACTGTGAAAGCTGTGTTGTACATGTAGCACAGCATATATGCAGAGCCCAAGGCTTGTCTTGGTCACCAACCTTGCATCCGAAGTAAAGATGATATGCCTTCTTCACTTGAGAATTGATACTTTTCTTCTGGTTGGCAAATGTCACTTCCCCACAAATATAGCAAAAATTGTCCGCGGTATTAACACACTTTCGAGGCATTACTGTTCTTTATTGTACGTAAATGGATAAAATAATAAGTTTTATGTAACAGTAGCTTGAACTGTCTCGCACAACGTCTAAAATATTTTAAATGCTGAACCTATCTGATTGGGCTTTATATAGTACACTGCTTACGTCAGCTTCAGCAGCCGCCTGGCATTAGTATAATAGGCCTACACATGTATAGTACACTGCTGACGTCAACTTACTTCAGCAGCCGCATGGCATTAGTATTGCACTGCATCAGAAAATGATGCAATCAACTGTGGATGATGTGAGCATGATGGTATTATGCAATGTTACATCATTATTCCGGATGTTGCTGCAGTCCTACTGGAGAAATTTACACAGTGAAACATAGAAAATGAGGTATATGAATATCTTCAAAACGAGAGCCAATACAAATTTTTCATGGTTATATTCGTGTTCGGCACACCAAAATACTACAGATTAGGGCCTTTTCAAGTCAGTAATGATTTCACTGTTGACCAGTGTAATTAGACAGTCCTAACGCTGTATATTTATCATAAAAAATGTACACGTATCCACGGATTTTGCAGTTATTTGATTTGAAAGCATGAAATAAATAATAACATTAAAAAGCCACAGTTCCATCTGAAATCGAATGAATGCAAGTATAATAATACCTTTTATTTTTACATATTGATTGGAAATTATATGTTTATTTGTGCAAGGAAAATGCAATTAACAAATTGATGAAATCATAACATATCTAATAATTAGTGGCTTTTTAGATATACAGCTTTGTACTATTTATAATTCAACAAGAGTTAACACTAACAATTTGGAAATGCTTTAATCAGAACAATAACAAGTATTAGTCGTGGGGTTTATCGGCACATCACCACAATACTGGCTACATAGGGCCAGTTATAAGTAAATTCTAAAATTGTAATTATAAAGAATTGCTAAAAAGAGAAATGAACTCTTGGCGGATAAAGCCTTCAAACTAAAGAAAAGAACCATGCATAACATAAAGTATTAAATTATTAAAGTTCAGTGTTAAAGATGTTACAATTCTATATAAGCCTGGTATATAAAATTGAAGATTAAAGTAAACTATCCTTGCAACATACGGTAAAAGGATTATTATATAAACCGCATTCACTCAGAATGCTTAATATTTTCTGTGGTCGTACATCAGTATTAAGTTTCTTTACTGAGTTCACATTATAAACAACAAATTTTGTATCTAGCAAGGTGGAAAGTGATATACACTCGACAAGAAAGCATTCCACTGTTAGTGGAAAATGGTTCGGTACACATGTTGGTCTAGGTTCAGCTTTCAGGAGGTAAGCATGAATCAGGTATGTATATCCAATACGCGATCAGCACAATACCATATCATTTTTGAGACTTGTTCTGCATGAGGGATGCCAGTCTCCACTGGCGTGCTTGATGCTCAGAAGCTTCATTATAGAGTTTTCATTCCATATCGTATGTCAAGTATGAAGACCATGGTGAATTATATTTCCAGTCAGTATATAGAATCTTCTCTGTTCGAGGGTGCCTGAAATGCAGCTTTGGCTGTTCACAGTTCAGAATACTCTCTCAAGGATGTATGAAAATGTCGTGTTTCCGTAAAATTTGAATTATTAATGGGTTCTCAAGTTATTAGGCTTGCAAAGCTTCTGGTGTAGAAAGAGAATCCCACATGAAGAAAAACAAAATCATGCAGGTTTCAATGTACTTCTAAGCTTTGAGTATTGCTGTAATTTCAGTAATAATAATATAGAATTATCTGGTAACCGTCTCAAGATGATGCCACGGGATGTTAAAAAGGCAGCTCCTGCCTTGTCTCCATCTTTCGAGCCGTATCTATAGGCATGTATAGCTATGATAGAAGTTTTTGGATTAGTTATATTTACTCTAAAATAAAACGAGTTATATGTGGGCCCCTCTGAAGCTTTTGGTTATTTTAGCTAGTCCCCCTCTCTTAAAATAAAGAGATCATTTGTTTAGAACTTTTCAGTTTGGAGAGATTCAATGTTATTCTGGAAGATTTTGAAAACCAGTGTAATGATTTGTGAGGTGCGGTGAGGACAACATTCGGATCCTAAAAGGTGGAATGAAATTGGTTTCTGAGTGTACAAGGGTTTGCATTTGGACCAAGAAACTATTTCATATGCAAGATTAAATGGATAAGATCGATCATTGGAAAGTAAGTTGATCCATATAAGCTCGAGACATAGTCAGCTTTAGATTTTGACAAAGGTCTGGGTTTCGTTTCGGACTAAGACCTTACAATCTTTTAATTTTTCAATTTATTTTGCCATGATTCCTGTTTAAATCCGGGGGTGGGTGTCATCTATATCTGAAGTATCTAAGATTTGGTCCTTAAATGTGGTCCTTTACACGTTTAGGTACAGGTATGGTCCTTAAATGTGGTCCTTTACACGTTTAGGTACAGGTATGGTCCTTAAATATTGTCCTTTACATGTCTAGGTACTAGTATTGGTATTGCTTCACTACAGTTTCACAAATTTTGTTGAAAATGTTTAGTAATATATTGAGCGGAGCTATATCAGGAAAGTGTTTCTGAAGTTGATGATGGATATTATCTGGTCTTGCTGAAAAATCATGATCTCTCGCTCAAGAGTTTAGTAGTTCTCTTAGAGCGAAAATAGTATAGTGATCATCATTAACGTATTTTAAATCTAAAGGAACCTTATTAAATATCTGATATATCCATGTAACTAATTAGAGGAAAACAACAAGTAGATAAACAAAATCAAACAGTTGAATAGTCATTCCCTCACTGACATGTAAATAAATAGATTTCAAAACAGAATGAAGCTCTATTCGTGGAAAAGATATTAACAGGCACTTCAGCTACTTTGTAGTAGAGCTCGTTATTACCGATACACTGGTTTACCGCGGTATATTTTTCCGGTGATACGTACCTTGGAACTTTTTCACTGTACCGTTACGTCGGTAGTTTCTATCAGCAAGGAAGTTTCTGACATTTCCGATTAATCTTTTTGCGACTTTACTGATATTTATGAATAAATAGTTTCAGAAATTTTTCTATTTCTTTTGCTACAAACGATTGCATCGGTCACAAATTAATGGTAATAAATATAATACTAATTACGATTTTTTAATCGCCTTTTTTTTTACACCAGTCACGTATGTCAATGCGATAGCCAGATTAATTGTTGTGACATATATACGGGGGAAAACCACCTTTCAGAAAATAATCTGATTAAGAAACCAGATAAAGCATACCCCCCACCCCACGTGTTATGTTTTAGCTATTTCTCAGCTTATATGAATATGCTAAGCACTTCTTTGTAAGACTGCGAACGATTCTACGATATCCATGAGCGAACTTGTTTTCTGAACCAACATAATTTTTCAAGCAGACAAAATATATTCTTGTTCGTTGAGTAAATATGTTTAATGTTTACTGCTCTGATAATTATCTTGCCCGAGTAATGGCATTCCATTCAAAGTTCCCCTGTCTAGTATATCAAGATTGTAGCCAGGAAACTGTACGCTTCATTATCAACACTTCATATATTTATCAGTAGATTTTTTAATGTCAGCGCGATGTTCAACATAGTGTCAGCTATAGTGTAAACTTAATCACCGCAGTTACAGGTTTTGGATTGCAACGTGTACAAACATTAACATGTATATAGCAGATTTGTCTACTGTAAGGTACCCGCCATTTAATTATTGGGGTGGAAAGCAGCGATTTTCGTTGGAGCTGAAATATTTTCTGTTCTTTTATTTCGAGATAATTACTATTTTTCCTAATAATATCATGATTAGAACATGATGCTATTGCTATAAATCAGAGTCAGATATTTTTTCTCACTTTGTTGAGTGACGTAAATTAAGCACAGGCCCCTTTCCCAGAGCATTGAATTGCTGGCCCTTCATGGTCCACCGTGGTATGTGTCGTGGTATGCTGGGAAACACCGTGGTATTCCACCATACAATTTTTTTCTCGGTATCCAACACTACTCTGTACCATCTAGAAGCGAAGCAATCGATAAAGAAAAAAAAAATCGCAGCTTTATCCTTGTGTATCATCTTAAGTGCAATGTATCTCCCTATACTACCAGAGTTTGGCATAAACAAGAAGAACAGTAAAAATAACCAGCTGACTAGTCATCCCTTTATTTACAACATATGTAAAGCAACTAAAGGTCGGTTACGTGATTGCATTTAAAAGGAATGCAACCGATACAACAAAATAAATTTAAAAAATCCGTAGCTTTATCCATGTGTAGCACCTTAAATGCAGTTTACCTTCAAAAATGTGCAGGAATTAGGACCACTAGCAGCCACTGTGGAGAACTAACTATATGAGAAAAGAGCACACACAAAAACGATAAATAAAAACCCACAAGCAAGCAGCTTGCATATTTCATAACTATTTATCAGCAAAATATATATTTTATAGGACAGCATGTTCCATATATTTATCAATAGATGTGGAATGTAAACAACCTTTGGAACATCAAGCCTATCGCTGGAGAGTATCATCCCTCATTTAGAACAAATCGCAGAAATGTGGTGATATTGTTCCGATTGCATATAGTACGCACATACCTGACCCATGTATACCACCGAAGGGATGAACCTCAAGTGAAACCCTCCCAGTGTCCAGTAACAGTGGAACACATTCTTGTTGAGTGTATCAACTTCTGATATGAGACAGAGATTTATTTTGATGTGAACTCAGCTTTATGATGGTGTTAAACCTCATCCGCGCTAATCAAGGTTTCAATATGTTAACACCTTGGCGGATCGATTATATATTTCAGTGCTTTTTGTTTAGCGACATCTATTGGATTTCATAGTTGCCTCCTTTAGTATGTAATGCCAACTAACCAACAGCATGTAACAAAGGTACTTTTGTACATCGGCTGCAAATGGTAGAAGCAACTGACTTCAAAAGGATACTTTGTAAGTTTAACATCAAAAGTATGTCTACATACCAGAGAGAAGTCATTACAGGTGTATTTGAAGGAAAGGATTTATTTGTACAAACACAGACCGGCAGTGGAAAATCGTTTATTTATGAGTCTATTCCATTTGTGTGCTCCCCTTCGTTTGATCATATAGGAACAGTGTTCAAATTTGAACAAGTTGACCTGAAGCACTGAAATATCTGATCGATCCGCCTAGGAGTATACAGGGTTAACATATCGGAACCTTGGCTAGCAAAGATGGTTTCACCTTCGAAAGCCTTTGACTTTTGAGAGGATGCGGTCTATATAATAAATGTTTACCCTGTATTTGAAACATGTATATTTTTAACATGTATGTCATATTTTATATACCGTTTTTGGAATTGTAACATATTGACTTTATATCCTAGTAGTATCAGGTTGTGTTTATTTGAAATGGTTTTTATCTCCTACTGTCTTTGTCATCCATTCATCCATCCATCCATCCATCCAATATGCATTCATAATCCCTTTTCACTATCCGATTCAAAGCAGTTACAATAAATTCGGACCTGATTCGTGATTAGAGGTTTTCACATGCATCTGTCAACTTAAAGCTAATATCTTAGTTACTCATGAAAATTATCTTGAAATATATATATATATATATATATATATATATATATATATATATATATATATATATATATATATATATATATATATATATATATATATTTGCCACCCCATTTTCATCAGTGGATTTCAGATCCATCATTCCATCGCTGATAATTATTTAATAATGTAAGTGTAATAGTGGAGACTTAAAAACAGTTTGTAACACCTTCAATCTGCTCAGTGTTTTTTTCGCAGTTCGTTAGAGATGGGCATCTGTTATCGGAAACAATTTACTTGAGAGAACTGAGTTTTTATTTTGGTCTTGTCGTCTCAAAACATTATGAGCACGAAACTCAAGCACAGACTGAAAATATGAAAATTTAGAAAGGGTCTGTAACTTCGATTGATATATTATTGGCATCAGTAAACTTCCAGAATTTCATTTACTGTGTTTACTGAAATCAAACCTTGATTTCAACGTGGTGTACATGCAATCTGTGTATCATATCTATTGGGTGGGGCCTTGAGCTTGAGTTTCAGTACAATGATCAGCTTGTTTTCAGAATACGGGAGCATGAATTCCTTCAAAAAAAAGAACGTCTCGTGTTCATTTCGAGTTGATAGTTTTATTTACCGTGTATCAGGACTTTGTTATATGCTATGTATATGTTCACTGCTCAAGCCCCGAAAGGACGCACTTTGCATTTTCTTACCCAGAACTCTCGTTTTAGTAATTCAAGGTCATGAAATATTAATTCGCGATCTTGATTGTTTAATCCAAAATCCGGTATATTCTAAATCTGGAATTAGTTAATGCAGATATCAGACCATCAAAACGAGATCTCAGATTAGTAAAAGGAGATCTGAATTAGTAAATTGAAATATCGGATTAGGAATACATGATCTCAAATTGTCAAGATCTCAAATTATAAAATAAGAGCGAACTGTATCCACTCAGGGCTTCCGTAGCTGACAACAATATTGTGGCCCACGATTCTAAACAAAGATTAATGTCATCAGGATAGGGTATTTCGGTTGGCCCACTTTGAAACCTCTCGGTTCATTGAGGTAAAATACACAAGTCATCAGCACACCACCTGACTGGAATTAGCATTGTACTTTGTTAAACATATGACAGTACTATACTACACGTTATTAAACCTTGAATCCCTAATTCAAGTTAACTGACCACAATTTTAGTTCCGTTTTGTTTCAGAATATTGCCATCTTCTTATAATATATTTACGATAAATCTCATCTGACTAAGCTAGCATGTGAAAATGCTGCTGGTATTTTTTAAACTTTTATTTACTTTCATATTTATTTTCGTCTTAGGGGCTACCTTGGTCCAGGAGGTCTGGCTAACTCGGGGGAGAACGCAAATTGCACGGGGGGCGCTGCTAGTTATATCGATAGACAAGTTTTCGGAGTGAACCATATCTATCAATCTCCGACATGCAAAGTGAGTGGTTGCTCGTATAAATCTGTAATGCCCTTATCATTTGAAGAATTCTAGGCATGGCATAAGTATAGCTATATTACTCTTTAATATTTACATTTGGGAAAAAACATCGTATGATAATATATTTATCTCATCATTTATTTGTGTTATATACATAAAGGAAATGAGGCTTGATAATTGTATGCTGCACCTTTCGCGAGCAAAAACAAATGAACGAAAACTCTATCAAATATGACACAGTCATTAATGTTTGAAATAGCACCTAAAATAGCATGAAATTATGTGACTTGTACATAAAAAAGTATAAGTAAAACATGCAGATGCCACACTCATCAATACTATCCCAGTTGCTGATGCTGCTACTATTACTACTGTTACTACTATCATAGCCGCCGTCAACACTACTTCTGTTACTGACGCGGCTTTGTTATTTCTGATGCAGCTTTTTGCCTTATGAATAAACGGAAATTGATTTTTACATTTGTTTAAAATGCATCGGCTAAAAATGGCGTCTCCATCATCACTAATAGTACTACTACATTACTCGCAGGAATTGTACCAAACAAGTGTTCCCCACGATCCAGAAGGGCTTCTTGGAACTTTGACATCCTGTTTTCTTTGCTTTCTAGGACTTCAGGTATGTATAACACAACCGAAAAAGAGACTTTTTAGATGTATAAAATTATTGTTCAGCAATAAATATTGTGATAGATATAAATGATTTGCTTCCCGTCCGATTAAGTCGTATGCCTCAAATTCTAAGAGGTTTTTAAAGACAAATATATTAAATACGTTATAATTTACATGAAAGCGGCATGTAGCATCTGTTAAGAAGAACTGGCGATAAAACTGAGGAATCTTGGCATAAAATGTAAAAATTTTATGACAACGTTTCTTGAGTGAACAAACTCATCACGTCTAGATCGAAGACGTTTTTATTTGAGATACAAAAATAGTTATCACAAATACTTTTAATTTCGTTTCATATGCAGTTACTCTCGTGTTTATTTTTTTAGGCTGGAAAAATATTTGTAATTCATAAATTCTGGAAACCAAGGACTTACAGATTTCTGTTGTGGTTTTGTGTTCTGGTAAGTACAACTAGAACGTTGGCATCTTATGATCTAAATGAATGTCACATACTTTCTGCATTTAAATTCTTTGGATAGAGAACGAATCCGATTTTAAACATTATTAATTTAACTCGACGACACATTCAGAAGCTGTTATTGATATACACAATATGTTAGAAGACTCAGTTCAGATAATCAGTCAATACATTATGTGAATACATGGATGTCATGATTATAATGTCATCATTTAAAAACTGATATTACCAAGTATGTTTTCTTATTTATAAAACTGTACCCGTCTAGACGCTATTAATAACTTTGGGTAGCATTGCGGACATTCTTCATTTACAAATAGTTCTAACATACAAGATAAAATGTCCAACAAGCTTAAGGCACTTTGTTGGCATTATAGTCATTAACATGCAATATGATCCATTTAACCCAGTCAGAAGGCAGTTTGATATGGCCTTCGTGTAAGAAAGCACACCCGATACTAATATAAGATCCGCCATCTTAGTCAGGGCCATTTTAACCGCGGCAGAAGCTTGTCTCATATGGTCTTCATATAGAAGAACACAGCAGTTAACGAGAACATTATGGTCCAGCATATCATAATGTATCTGTCTTTATTACACTTAATACACACCATTTACATCCCATCGAGAACCGTCATACATTTTCAACATATCATTATGTTTTTATGGTTTAATTGCTCTTAGGTAATAAATCTTTTTCATACATGATATTTTATCATATAATCTAATAGTGGGGCCAAATAGCCTTACAGTTCGTGTGCGCCGTAAAACAAACAAACAATCAGCCTATCAGTGTATTTTGCTCTGTTAACTTTCCTTATAGCTTATTTAACTTAAAATTAAAGAAAAATGGTGTTGCTCGTAAACTGCATACTAAATTACTGTTCAAGAGAATGCCTTTTTTGAGAACTATTAATAAGCGTTACAAAGCATCTTATATAAATTCACATTTGCATTGTTTCACTAACCTATGCCTGGAAACAGGTCCGACATTTCTTTACACCCAGAACTTGTGCATACACTCGATGACACGTTGATTTCATCGTGATCATCATCATCATCACCATCTTCTTCTTCTTCTTTTCTTCTTCTTCTTCTTCTTCTTGTTTTTCTTCTTCTTCTTCTTCTCAAAGAAATCGATGGTGAGCTTAATGAAAATGGAAGCAAACGGTTTCTATACAATGATTGGTGAAAAATGTATAAAAGCCTTGTGTCATCGAAACACTGAGTCATTATAACACTGAAATGAATAGATGCGATATAAGTCGGGATGGGAGAAAATGTTTATCACTGGGATGGGGAACAAAAGTTTTGGTAAGTGATTTTTATTTGTAACTAGGTTATTGTGGGAAAGAATATCTTAGGGTCATGTGCTTATTGTTCGCTTTCATATTGTTTCATTATATGTCCTTTAAGGGTCTAATTGGTGGCATCCTCTGCAAATTCAGTCAAAACGACGGATGGATACCTGTAAATAAAAACCTGTGGTAAGTCAGACATTATCGAGGTAAATAACGATGTATGTATGTATGTATGTATGTATGTATGTATGTATGTACGTGCGTGTGTGTGTGTGTGTGTGTGCACGCGCGTGCGTGTGTGCATGTATGTATGCATTATTTTCTTCAAGAGTTATGGAGATTCTTTCATCAGTGCACGAAAATGAAATAAACAAACATAAATATATTAGGTTTAAGTTATCAAAATAAATCATCTGAGGACACGGAATGAAAATAGATTTTATAACTCTTGATACTATTTGGTTTTAAAGATTTTTTTTATAATAACGATCATATTTTTGTTTTGAATAATGAGCATATCACCAGACAGATCCATTGCAAATCATTCATTATGGACACACATATCCATTAGAAATCAGTCATTACGGACGCACAATCCATTACAAATCAATCATTACGGACACGCAATCCATTATAAATCAATCATTATGGACACACAGATCCATTACAAATCAATCATTATTGACACACAGATCCATTGCAACTCAATCATTACGGACACACAATCCATTACAAATCAATCATTATTGACACACAGATCCATTGCAACTCAATCATTACGGACACACAATCCATTACATATAAATCAGGGGCCCCGAGTGGCCGAGTGGTCTAAAGCGCTCTCCGTTACGGATCACTGCCATCTCACCTCTGTCTGCGTGGTTTCGAGTCCAAGGCTCGGCTAACGTTGGTACGTGGGAAAGCCTGCCAGTAGCTTCTCGTGGGTCGGTGGTTCTTCCCTGTGTTTTCCAGGGTTCTTCCTCCACCAGTTATACTGGCCGCCATGTATAGCCTATCTTGTGCTGAAAATGGCGTTAAACCCTAGAACAACAACAACAACAAATTAATCATTATGGACACACATATCCACTACAAATAATTCATTACGTACACACAATTCATTACAAACCAATCATTACAGATACACAATCCATTATAACTCAATCATTACGGGCACAAAATCCATAACAAATCAATCAATATTGAAGTAAAACATATGTAACCAAAACATTTTTTGTTGTGGTTTCAGGTCACTTTCGTTTGTTTTCACTCTTGGAGCAATGGCATTTTTACTGCTGACTTTCTGTTACCTGACAATAGACGTGTACAAGGTCTGGTCTGGTGCACCATTCATTTATCCAGGTAAACTTCTCACTGTTTTCCTCCTACCAATATTGTAACCCTTGAATGTGTATACATCAAATATTATGTATGATCAATCAATCAATCAATGTAAATTTACCAGTAGTGTACCCCTTGAATGCGTACACATGAAATATCTCTGTAATTGTACCAATATTCAAGATTGAAATAAAAACTGTAAATGCTGTTATTGTCCTTGTATATACCACCTCATCATACAGGATGGCATTTATTTTCCATCACCTTAATCAGCAATTCACACTCCAATCGTAATGAGTACATGATCTGGCTTGTGTTATAACATCTATATTTCCAGTAATATCTTTTCTTCATCTTGGTCTCGCATACATATTGTTTAGTTTTCATTTATTTTAACAATTCATTAAGTTTAACCTTTGCGACATTTCCTTACTAAATTATTCCGCATAAAACAATTATGCTTTTTAATCTCCAAATGACTCTACCCAGGTCACCATTCTTTTATTAATGTTTAAACCAGTAAAACCATAAATATCACTCGCGTATTATTATATCCTATTTTATTCACCCTCTCCAGACTAAGAAATGTGAAACCAATTAAGAAACAAAAAAATAAAACTAATGTTTTATAACTAATTTATTAAACACTGGAAAATAACAGCAAATCAGTTTGAAAACCCTGGGAAATTGCAAGACAAACGATGAAGATGCTGAGGGGCAGATGCAATGGATTGAACTTTATTTATAATATTCAGAACATGTATTATTATGTCACGCTTTATCATATTTTTAATAGAGCAGCATATATTTTAAAAAAAATGAATTACCATGTTTGCCTTCAATTTAACTATCTTTATATTTTAGAAATCATTGGTGACCATTTTTTTTCCAGGGATGAATGCCATTGTGCTTTACCTAGGGCACGAGCTTCTTCATCAATGTTTCCCTATTTCGTGGAAAATAGCTGCACGCCACGCTGATAATCTTGCCATGGACCTTTGGGGAGCCACATTCTGGGTCATAGTGGCCTACATTTTGTACTATAACCAGGTGTTCGTATCAGTATAGACAGTTTACAGTCATATTGCATCTGGTCAGAAGTATCGATCTATTACGGCAGAACTTTATAATAAAAAAGGGAGACTCGTTTTACATGCACTTCATCATCCTATATAAGGCAGTATCTTGTTTTGCATGTGATATCCATGGTTGTTTGTTTGTTTTGTACGTGATATCCATGGTTGTTTGTTTGTTTTGCATGTGATATCCATGCTTGTTTGTTTTGCATGTGATATCCATGCTTGTTTGTTTGTTTTGCATGTGATATCCATGCTTGTTTGTTTGTTTTGCATGTGATATCCATGCTTGTTTGTTTGTTTTTTTGTTACTCACTGTTCTTCAGAAGGACATAGAAAATAAAATACCTTCTTTTAACTTATTACTCAACACATTGATGTTAGAAAATCTATTATTTTATGTTTAAGTGTTTGTTTATAGCACGAGGGACAGCAAGACTGAGGTGACAGATAATTGAAGTAAGAATTACACTGCATGACAAGCGTACATAGAGTTCAGAATTAGGGAAGGCAAAAAACACTCCATGATTGTTGCTAAAGGCCACTTTTAGTGACTTTAATATAGACTGCATATTGAAATAAAACATAATTCAAGTCAAAAGCTATACACATGCACATCAAAGTTATTGCTATAATGACATGGCTTCTCTATGCACGCTTCATACATTATTTAACCTTACTTTACATACTTAATAAAGCTAAAGAGCTTAAAGTTTGGACTCCGACCACCGCAACACAAAGAGGGCTCAAAGACACCCCGCGCTCTCTGTGTATCCCAAAATATATAATATTATATATTATTGATAATTACTCGTAACAACTTTCGAAATGAAAATTATATAAATCATTCCGATTAGGATTATGTACTCTCGCTGACCCCGCCCTAACACATATACTGAACGATTTAGGGGGACCAGCTCAACCAATACAGTTGAATTAGACTCGAAACAGAGAGAGAAGGGGAGGAGCGCTATCAAGGGAGTTGATGGCTTAATTGGACTTTCACACAAGAAGTTTGTATAAATTAATTTTTTTACATGTAACAACTGTGTAAATTATAATTGTAATTATACGCGTTTGTATCTAGGAAAAATGAAATTTCCTTGTTTTTTGTTTTGTTTGTTATGTTCTTATTGCAAGGTTGCATCGTGTAGGAAAGGAGCATAGATATGGCTGAGACAACCTTCAACATACATATTAGTAACTAAGATATGTCCAATGAATAGTATACTACAACACATGTAAGTACGAAGACGCATAAGGGAAGTTTTCAGGGCACATGATAGTACATTGTTACATTTAGTGTACATCACGAGCCCCTGTGGTGTACACTGTCCTAAATTATGCATCATTTATACGTATTTTCAGCTACCACAATATTATATATCATTGTCAGCCTGTTATTAAGAAAGACATTAGCCATTCTGATCAAAATCAGATCTCCACTGTCCTACGTGACATGACTTTAATCAGATTGGACATCGTCCAGCCATTAGTCCGTGCGGTTCTAGCAGTGTGATAACCGGTCACAGTAGTATGAGTCTTCCCAAGCTATTAATATATGCATTAAGGATATGCAGATATAGCCCAATGGAGAGAGAGAGAGAGAGAGAGAGAGAGCTCCACGTTTTGGATTGAGTACTTGAGTATATGCATTTTGATCCCATCCCTTGACAGTCACTGTGAAAATTTAGTCTTATTTCTGGCTAGCAAGACCAAAACTACAAGATACGTTAAATCTCTACAAGAGATGCGGAAATATGTAAAGAAAGTATTATAAGCACGTTTTTGCTTCTTTCACAATCACAAGTATATTAATTATAACTGCATGTTTGCATTATTTTTACACGTTCAAGCTATGTGGAAAAAGACCTTAATGGATCAGATATGGATAACCTAGATGAATTCTACTTAATGGAAAATGCAAGCGCAGTTAGCTCAAAATTTACCGCTACGGTGGCCTAGTGGTTAGATGCTGGAGGTCGTGGATTCGATCCCCGGCCGGGTCATACCAAAGACTTATAAAAATGGTACTAACAGATGCCTTGCTTGGCGTTCAGCATTAAGAGGTTAGTGTAAGGACTGGTCGGCCTGGTGTCAAATAATGTGACTGGGTGAGAATTCATGCTACATGTCTGCGGCATGATGCCCCATTGCTAGACATCACTATAAACTGTCACAATGCTAGGTTACCCCCCCCTTATAGAACCAAGATATGCAGAATGCAGAATTCTTGCTTCGAATCGAACGCAGCGGCTGCTGCCTCCCTCAAGCGCTAAATTAACAATGTCTGTGTGTGTGTGTGTGTGTGTGTGTGAGAGAGAGAGAGAGAGAGAGAGAGTTAAAACAATAACTGATTCAAGCATGTTTTATTATGTGCACAGAGAATGGGGGGTCAGGATGCAAGTGCTTTCACTATAGTTATGAACCCTCCCTAGCTGCAGACAAACATATACTTGATAGTAAAAGGCGTCAAAAATATCTACAAATAAAGCATCATAATTATGAAGGCAGTGTTTAAATGGAAAAAAATACAAAAGGAAAACACGTTTAGCTTTGAAGTTTCAACCAAGTGGAAATTACGGATAAATAAAGTCAGAGATATATGGATGTACAGCGTCAGTTTATGTACCTATACCACAAATATGTACAAAACAACCATCGGTATTATAAAACGTTGTTGTTGCTATTGGGTTAAAGCCATTTTTCAGCATAAAGATAGGATATACATCGTGGGCAGTATAAGTCGTGGAGGAGAAACCCGGGAAAAACCACGGACCCACGAGAAGCTACTGGCAAGCTTCCTCACGTGCCCACATTAGTCAAGCACGAGACTCGAAACCACGACGTCCAAACAAGATATAATCTCTTCTAATCTGTTATCGTAATACTGACAAGCATTTGGCCTCCTTTATGTAGATGGATATGAAACATAACCTAGTACTGTAATAGGCAGTGTTATCTTTAATTAATCATCATGTCTTTTTAATCGCATATATTTTTCCGTTTTGGGAAGTATTTCCACTTGCTAGTCTAAATTGTTGAAGTTTCGTGTCTATTAGAGTTCAAGGCCCTTTGTCCATTATTCCAGCACAATGTATGCTCTCCGGATAAATAATACACTTTTCTTCTACATTGAAACAAACTATTTAGAAATTATGTCTTTCCAGTACAAAGATCACTTTTGGAGCAAAAATATTTAAATATATACTGATATGTTTGTGCTTCTTAATTTGACTTTAAATAGAAGAGCAAAGATTTTCAAAAGATTTCCAAATAGTCATTATGGTCTTGTTACAGGTTCACAAACCTTTTAATTTCACGTCCTTGCATGTATACTGTGAGAATTCTCTCTAAATTATTGGTAGTATTAAAAAAAATAATCTATGTAATTGGTAGTAAGGGCAGAGAACAATGTTTTATTGGAGTCTCCTCAGAAATCCAACAACCAGCTATACACATGGTCGATATTATAAGGCTGGAGATGTATGTACAAGGATCAACGGAAATCGACCATTTAAGCACATACAATATTGCCCAAGATGCAAAGATGAAAATAACAGCGATATACATACTGATACACATACTGATATATATATATATATATATATATATATATATATATATATATATATATATATATATATATATATATATATATATATATTCTTATGTCACGTGTTTAGGCTCGAATAAACAGTAACACAAGAAAGAGTGAAAACAAAAGGCTTGAAAAAATACAATAATTTCTTTCCCTGGAAAAGGTATGTAAAACTAAAAAATATGAACTTACGGTTTTATAGAATCAAATCCAAAATAATCCGAGAATTATCCAAGAATAAAAATTTTGAAGTCGTAATAACAAAATGTTCTACTGATTTCAAGTTCGGATCCAGACGAAGAATCCAAGAAGGAAGAAGATGACGTATGGTGAAATTTGTAGTGTGGAAGTATACAATTCATTGTTGAAGCAAGAATTATCACTCCGGTTTCTGTTAACTGAATAAATTTTTATAAAAATCTGTCCTTGTTGAATAATTTTACACGAGCACACGTATTTCCAGAAAAATAACAGAATTAATCCTTTTGAATTCAAGTAATTTGAAATAACTCCAAACAGCACAACATACAATTTCTAGTGTAAGAAAAGCACAGCTGCAATTGAGATTAATTCTCCAAAACATGGGTTATATCGAATTCTAAAGGTAAACAAAGCCGAACAGATCCCACACAGAATTTAAGCCAGAACGCTCATTGCCTTATAGAGTCGATATAAATCGCACTTGGGACACGTGAGTAGTGTTTGCAGCTGTTCAACTTTAGGACAAATGACAACTTCAGAAATTGAACCTTCCACGACGTTTATTCGACTGTCAAAAGCCTTTGACACAGTCTTGGCGGCCTTAAATTTGGTTATTCCTGCTTCGAACCAATTGTGTATCTTCAAACCTGTTACATCATACTGTTTCAACTACATAATAATTTGTTCCATGTGATCATGCATCCCAACATGTAACGGAGAGAGATATGCTAGCAAACGGGAATTTAATATTATGGGGCGATATGATCTCAAACTAGGCTTTGCATCCGAGGGGCGTTATCGCGTCGCAAGGTGGTATGACCAAAAACGGTTATATGGCATCCAATATGTGTATGACCTCAAATGGTTGGATCCCAAATTGTGTAATGGCCTCCATCACAGAACTGTGTGTAGCAAAATGTTTTTGCATTATATATGAGCAAACATTTCCTTGGAGTTAATTTGTGCGTGCATCGTTGCCCGGTACCGTTTTTTACTTCGAAATTCGATATTTGAAAATATTGACTTCGATTCGCTTAAAGCTCAGAATGTCTATAAGTAAACCTGGATGTATTATCTCTATAAACGAGTTTTGTTTGGACTCAGTCCTTTTTGAGAAAGCAATCTTCGCCTATAGAGCTGTGTTTATGACAGTCGTATGTTCGTGAAAGCCTTATGCTGCCGTCCCATGATGACGTTGGCTCAGAGAACACTATTGCTTTTATTCGCAGTGAGGGACCAATTGGTCTGGAGTGAATAGGGAAGTTCTTGCATGGCTTGGTTTCTGTGAGTATGCGAGTGGCTGATCACGCGAAGTTATACTCAAACCTGTTTGTTGTTGTTGTTGTTGTAGGGTTTAACGCCATCTTACAGCACAAGATAGGCTATACATGGCGGCCAGTATAAATGGTGGAGGAAGAACCCGGGAAAACCCAAGAAAGAACCATGGACCACCAGGAAGATACTGGCAAGCTTTCTCACATACCCACATTGGCCGAATATGAGACTCAAACCCACGCAGACAGAGGTGAGATGGCAGTGATCCGTAATGTTGAGCGCTTTAGACCACTCAGCCACTCGTGGCCCCCAAACCTGTTTGTAGCACACATCACATACTGTGATACGTTGGGTTGCTTGATCAATAGAGCACTTGATGCAATTTTGAGATTTTGTCAACTCCCTTATTTGCACTGCCTCTGCTATTCCTCTCAGTTCAAAGAATGTGGCTCCAGTATAGATAAGACTATGTCAGATGGAGCAATTCTTTTCGAGCTCCATGCAAGACTAGGGCCCAATATTGAATTGCTTCAAGTATGAGTTGAGGGAATATTTGAAGTGTTGTTTTTCAGAAACAGCCTGAAATCGCTCCTTCAACTTTCCATAGCAAAAAATCGTTATTAGTTATAATTATAATACATTGCAAATTACATTATTGATTTTGTAGCAAGTTGTGGATGTTTACCTTGCTAGCCCGTGTAAGATCCTTTGCATCTGGGACCCAGTCCTGCTATCGTACCCTCCTCAGATTTCTCAGGCACCACAAGGTGAAGATGATGAAGCTCCTTAGCATGATCTATGTACAGCCAGCAGCGGTGAGTACATAATAGCTTTGTAGACATTCAATTTTGATAGGACACATATGCCTCTGACCTCTCACACAGCTGCCGTTTTCTGTCAAATCCACATTTCCTTTATCAATTCTGGCGTTGCTCTGATCGTCGATGTGATCAGCACGTGACAGTGTTCGGCCGACATTGGAGAAATTGTGCACTGCAAAAATGGATTGACTATTTACGTTAATGACAGTTTCAAAATAAAGTCTTCGAGCAGGAGGTTGGTGCATCTTTTTTGACTGGATACTTATTGTGATACCGAAGGTGTCGATAAGTTGAAAAGTTATGGTTCATACTTTCTTTCATTTCAGACTCAGAATTGCATTCACAAAATAATCGTCAGCAAACAGAATATCACGAACCGTAACTTCCGGTAACTTTTTTCTTTGCCTGTAGTATCACCTAATTGAAGAGTTTGTCATCAGTCCGGCATCTGATGTCAGTCCCTCTGTCATAGTCAAGTAAGCTGTCAGCAAGCATATTAGAAAACATAAAGCTGAAGAAGATCGGGGCCAAATCACGTTGTTGTTTGACTCCATTTGTGACTGAGAATTGCTAATATAATTCACTATTTTGAGCAACACAAGCAAGGACTCTATCATGAATTGCCGAACCATTACGATCAATTCTTAGAGCTACCAAATTTGGCCATGATCTTCCAAAGGCTTTCACGACTGACTGTGTCAAAGGCTTATGACACTTCGATGAATGTCTTGAAAACGTGGACCTCTGTTCCTGGTATTTGTCCCGGTGTTGACGAGGTGGAAACACCATCTATGTGGTCCCTCATCCTTTCGTGAAATCACACAGACTCTCAGACAGTTATCATGTTTAATGTGATAATATAAGTTATTCAGCAGAGTTCTGGCTTGGAAGTTATCCGCTATTTACAGGAAGGATATGCCCGATGGTTGTCGCAGGATTGTTCGATGCCTGTCCGATTCAACAAGTGATGGATGGATCACTGTAGTCCTGGGGTATTGTTCTTTTAGTCCACGTGGATAGCAAGAGTTCATGTAATGTCTGTGCCATTTGAGAGGCTCTGGTTTTGTAGACTCTTCTTTTACACTATCATCCACTTCATGTGCTTTGCCATTTGATGGCAGGTCAATTGCTTCCTCGTTTTCATTCGATTTTTGAGGATCAGCAAGTAATGTATTGATTTACACTTGGGCAGCAGATCAGATGCCTCGTAGCTGATAAATGATGGTACATTGAGGTTGTGATAGAAGTGTTATGTCTATTGTTGTTGTATATCGTTTATGTCAGTAAGCAGTTTGGTGTTGAAAGTCTCAGTTTTGAAGATGTTCCAGATGACTGTGGCCTGTATTTTATTTTAAAAGCATCATCGACGCTAGGACTGAATCTCATAAGCCTTGTTGATGATGCAAGAGTCGGGGAACTCTTTAAGGTTGCATTGAACAGTCTTATTGATAGTGTTAAATGATGGCTTCTTCTTAGATGATGAAGCTCTGTCTTCTAAATAGGCCTTTCGAAGTTGGTGTTTATCAATCAGTAGTCACTGTATAGTAGCATCGTGCTCATCACATCAATTGTGATCTTTACGTGTTGTATGACTGAGAGTTTTCAATGCAGTTGAGCACATAGAGTCTCTGAAGTTATTATTTACTTCGAGTAGTTCGCACCATTGGTTTCATGATAAATACTAAGTTCTTCAACATATGCCATTTTAGCATTATTGTTTTTAAATTTGGAGACATTGCGATTTTTTGCACGTGTTAGACTCGTCTTCTGTTTGGCTGATTTTCAATATTGAGCTCTATTGCATAGTTTGAACCTATAGTCAATCAAATATTTTACGATTCCCATGGCATTCGTGGCATGGACATTCTGCTTGTCTATTTTGTAGACAATGGATTAGTCATTCAAATGCAAGTGTTTGGGTCTATCTAATACGTCTTGCTGAGGTTTGGCAGGCGGAAGATCGTCTTGAAAACCTGGCTTATAAGGTACTCCGGATCTTCATAACGCGTGTTACTGTTCCCTTCTTGTTTGTTCAAGATTGGCTAAAAGGCTCTCTCCTCATTGTCTGTCTATCTAACCATCTTTCGGGCTGTCTGTCTGCTTGTCTGATTTACTGCCAGCCTGCCTGTCTATCTGTTTGTCTCTCTTGTGCAGTGCGTTATCTTTATCGTGTTGTTAGAATTTCGCCTGCTTATTTAGGACCTCCGTCAGAAGCGTTATACTGCACAGGGTTAAGATAAAGCGCACAATGTTAAGTGCACCTTTTCTAGCAGCTTCTTCATGATACGGAGGTGAGCAGTTTGATCTTAGGGTTGATCAGTCTCCCATTGGGCTGTCTAGTTCCACTGCTGCTTCGGGGAGGTGAATAGCTACCTTATGTCCTGAGCTTCCTGTGTGCAGCTTCCAGTATAATTACACATTTCACTTCTCACTTGCCCATCGCAATAAAACTTGGCAATGTCTGACTGGGGAACTTGAATGATGCCATGTGCGACTTGGGTTTATTTGAGGAAACGTAGCGTAGAGATACCCTCCGTTACCTGACTATATCCACTGGCATGAGAGTAGAGCCGGAATAGCATCGAGTTCTTCAAGCGAACTCCATAAGGTCCACGTGTTTAATTTTGGATCAATATTATTCAGTAACACTATTTGATCACGCAATACATCGCTAGCGAGTAAAAACGAATAATAAACACGTTTAACATCTGGATAAAAAAAATGACATTCATATTTTTGTAGAAATTATATCCTATGATGACCCTTAGACATTATTACAATTTATTTCAGTTTTAGAACTCGGTAAACATAATTCTCTTAAATCACTTATTATACCGTCAGATTCATTCACAACTTAACTACATTAAAAATAATATCTTATTTACGAAACTGCTTTTAATGTTTTCGCTAAGTCCAATTGCAACCAGTGTTCATCCCCTAAATGCCTCAAAAGGTTTTATAGTCACAAAAACGAATGCTAATGTTAAAAGTTTTAATTAGAATCCTAAACACTACATATACCATTCAATAGGCCGTGGGTACTAATCAATAATCCATTTTCCACAATCCAACACTTTATACTATACCATCAACACGCCGTATGCAGTGACCAATATCCCGTTGTATAATATCCAACACCCTACTATACGACCAGTCAACACGTCAAATGTCGTGACCAAAACAACGTCAGCTTATATAAATAACCTTAAAATATGCCATCAGAACGCTGCGTTTAGTGACTATCATCCCCTCATCTCCTACCCAATACTCGATTTATACTATACTACATGTCTTGTATACCGATCAATACTCTGTAATCTACCTTCCAGAGATTTATATCATAATATTAACACGTCGTGTGTAGTGACTAATACCCCATCATCTGTTACCTAACATGCGATATATAATATCCGAGAAGCCGTGTGTAGTGACCCACAGCCCGCTCCATACTATTAAACACACCATAGGATGCCATTACCAAGCCATAACCTGCTGAATAATGGCATTATGTATATAAGAGAGATTTGTATATTATCTATACCTCGGATCATGTTGGATATATCAGTAAAATTCTATCTAATTTATCGATGCTATAAATAGCTTTCATCAAGAGTGCTAACTCATAAAATACAAACATGGAAGTGACAAAAAGTAGTACTAAGCTCCCGCAACTGTCATGGCCTTTAGCGGAGACCAGCAAAGTAAAATTAGAATATAGTGACCTAGAAATAAAATAGTATTAAACAATAGTATTAATCTTCTGAACTGTCACGGACTTTAGAAGCGAATGAAAAGAATCTGGAAAAATGTTTGTCTATACGAAATGTAGAAGAAAATTGAGACTACTGAAGACTTTAGCGGAGACTGAAATATGTCCGGAATAATGTTAAAATATGTTCGAGACTAATTTTAAGGCAAACGTTTCTAAAATAATCGCGAAGTTTTTCAAGATTAAAAAGAAGTGGCCTTCCAAATAGTAGGATTCTTCAAAGATTGTTATACAAAGTGTTAAAAGGTTTTAAAATAAAAAATGCATATACTAGAATGTTTTCAAATGGAAAATTACTAATTATCATGAATTTAATTATAACCGAAGAATCTCTTGGAAAATTTGAAACACTCAACAAAACATATTTCCCAATTTGTGACAGAAAAGTTTAAAAATGCGTTTGAAAAATATTGTGAAAGTACATATGAAAATTATAAGTATGAGTGATTAACGTTACATATTTACTGACTAGCAAAAACTCAACAAAGACTTGGATGTTAAGGATAACATTTCCTTTGGAAAACTTCTTGAAAGATCCAAATACAGAATCCGAAAGAACATGTCCATAAGAAATATTTTGTTTGTAAATAACCAGCCGACACATTTTTTTTCTCGTAAATTTACATTTCGCATCATACCTGCTAAATGAAAAGGCAGGGTTGTTGCACGTCACTAATCTTTTATTTACAAATACTAAAATCATTAAACAGGGACTTATTGACCAAGTTGTCAATGCTTGGAAGTCAGAAAATACTTCCAATATTCTAATACATGTCATTTTGTCATCGATACGCGCTCCATTTATGTGCTAAAGAAAAGTTTGCTAATGTTATCAAGACCACCTCAATATTTCATCATCGTTTATGTAGTACTCCATGTAAAAACCAGTCATTATATGTTCTTAGAGAGGTCCATGATTGCGTTCATGAACGAAATATACAATTTATTGTTCGCACATAGTATGATCTGATCCTTGTAATCTCACACTAATGAATTAAGCAGATACGGTATTTTTTTCTAATACATTCAATAATGGTCTCTTCCAGTTGAGGTCAGAATAAACATATTCTACACTCTCATCCTTGGGAAAGTTTAAGACTACCCAATGTGTACATGTTCGATGTCATTTGTCTGTGTTCATGACAGAGGATCGAACTCCTGTAGGATTTCAATGTGGAAGTTCATCATTAGCAAACGCCAAAGCACTTAAAAAATATGTGTTCAAACAGAGAGCTGACGTTTATGGAGATCCAGGAATCCATTATTTTCTTTTATTCATTCACTGGTAACGATAAGTTATCAGTTCACACATGCCTTGTTTTACGTATATTATTCTGTCAAGTACGTCCATGAACAACCGTTAGTCTCTGTACTCCGTTGCAAGAGAGCTTCGACGCATTTCGTCGCGAGAGAAGTGAATGGGGGTAAAGAATAGTCAGATAAGTCTTTATACTGCTTACTCAAATTCTGCTATTCTGACGTATGTGTCCATGCCTCTCCCAGAAATTCGTTCAATGTGTCGTCTTGAAATATCATCAAACATTTGTTGTGTTGTTTCTGATTATAGAGGATATTCAATGGGCATCCATATCAATATTCTCCAGCCAAATTGGTCCTTGTTTCAGTCATGTCAGTAGCGAAACAGGAGAGTAAATTTTGTTCTTGCTCTGGCCATCTTGACACCATGTTGTTTGGTCTTATTTGTCACCTGGTGTTTGTGACTGCTGTTGTTGTTGCTGTGGATCAAAAATATCCTTATGGGCTATCACCATAGGTCTTTCGACTTGAATCATTTCTTTTCGCAATTTATATTCATCGGTCATTTCGTTCAAACTTTTGATTTTGAAAGTATTGTAAAATTCTGCATTTGGTATGACTTTAACTCAATTTGCGAGAACTACTGTAAACTGAAGGTCCAAACGAATCCCTAGCAATTTTCTGAGGTAGACATTTTCTTCGTCGCTGCCTTGGTATGAAGTGAAATCAATGCACACAAAGCATCTCCTCCTGCATAATAGTACTAAAAATTTCGTAGCTGGTGATGGAACCTAACTGTCGCGTGGCTTCAATAAGTGTCAAGTAAGATCTAAAGTAATATTTGGGTCAAAGTTCGGGTCAAAGTCTGCGATAAACTACGTCTGCCCTTCTCGACTGAACACGAAGACAAGGACCAAATGTTTGGGCAATTCTCCTTGAAAAACATGATCTTCGAACATGGATCGGAGTCCAGGAGCAACGGTGAAGGTTTTCATTTCCACACGTCGTAGAGGATACTTAACTATCGTGTTGTTGAAAATTTGACTGATGCCGTTTCTCAGTTTAGTTAAGACTTCCACATGGCTCACATAACTTACGACTTCTTTGATGATGGTTCCGAAACAGCTAGCATTAACCATCAAATGAAATACTGTTACAGTACTTCTCGGATTCAGTCTCAGGCGAACATCCAATAAATGTAACGAATACGTGTCCAAATGTAAACGTTCCATTATTTCTAGATTGTGTCCTTTTTTGATTGACGTTTTGTGGTCGTTAAATCCAATATTGAGAGGATTGTCATATTCTGTCTACTATTCTTAGTGAACATTTCTAACATGTCAGGTTTCCATACCACATAAATTTTCAGATGTGTGTTCTTGGCTTCTTTTCCCTACGTCTAAAGATTATTTAGCTACACTCGGTAAAGGCGAGTATCGACGACGCTGATTATTAATCAAGCAAGAATCCACTTAAATGAAGAACGAATGAATGAAATCGTTTACACGAATTACAGTAAGCAAGAAACACATGTCCAATTATGTGCAGGTTGTTCTTGTTTTGTTTTCCTGGTCAATAACTTCTAAAGAATTTTCGTTGTCTCTTTCAGCCGCGTAACGCACGAGGTATTGGTCACTATACATGGCATGTTGATTGCATAGTGTATGCTTTTGGATAGCAGTTGACGCGGTAATGATCATTATAAAAGACATGCTGATAGTATATGATGGGGTGTTAATAGTGAATTGAGTATTGGTCACTACACACGGCGTATTGTATAGTATATGTGGTGATCGATTGCAATTTTAAACAAATTACGTTTGCATCTATATTTTAGGTCATAAAAATCATTTGAGCTCAAAAAAGATTTTGCGGCCACATACCATGCATATTAAATTTCTGTTTGAGGCCAAATCTCCCCAGCCATGTAAATCTCTGGGTGAATGTTAAATCCCGTTTAACGCCCAATCCCCAACCCAGGAGATAACAACGTATGCGTGTTACCTACTATTGTCTCTTTGTACAGGTCTCCAGCAACTGGGATAATTGAAGAAGAAATATTAAATAGTGTTATTGGAAGTGTAAAAATCATCAGCCACTAAATACCAAAACTTCCATTTCAACAAAATCACTTAGTGGCGTCGTGAACTGGTAGACCTGCCAACTGAGCAAGAGCTTTTGTTCTGTTATCATTAGCCGTTAAAGGTGCGCGTTTAGATAGGTAAATATCAGGATTCCTCTCTAAGACATTGTTTTATATTCGTCAACTACGCATTAATCCATCTGTTGAGGTCTATTTTAAAACTCCTTGATGATTCTGCTGTCTTTTATTCTTAGTATGTGCCCCAACCACGAATGTCGTTTGGCTGAACTATCAATATATGTGCTATGTGCACTCAGTCGTTGAAATGCAATAATAACAATCACAACAACAGCAATAATACTAATACTAATACTAATAATAATAATGATAATGATGATAAAGATAATATTAGTAGTAGTAGTAGCAGTAATAATAATAATAATAATAATAATAATAATGATAACAATAATAAATATATTACCGTATTCATGAATGGAGTCTATGGGTACGGTATATCATGAATGCATGTAAATATTGTTTTCGTTCTCTGCAAAATAAATTACTATAATCAGTATAAACAGTTACTATCCCTTCTCCAAAAGAATTCTTCGAACAAAACAGTAAGCGGGAGACATCTTGATTTTGGGGACTGTATTCGGATTTTCTTTCAGCCAAAATATATTTAAGCTCAGGATAAAAAAATTTCGTTTCAAAAATATAATGACCTGGACTTGTTATAAATCAGAGAAAGAACATATCTCAAGCTGTTTGAGCCCGGAAATTTCCTGTTAAAAAACATCCAATTCCATCCCTTTTGAAAATAAAATTGTATGTCTTCGATCCAAAGAAAAGATCGTTACTAACTTTTGTTCTCATGGGGACTTCACGCCATTGGAATACATCAACATTTGCAACAGACGCCTTTGCAAGTTTTTTTTTGTCGGGGTCTTACTAAAGGAAAGAAGGACATTGTTTTAAGGCAATAATTAAAATCCGTTGAGTTCTAATTTCTGTAAAAATTTAGTTTCGTGTCCTAATGCATTAATTCCTTTTGTGATCTTCGTCCTTTTTTAGCTGTGTCATTGATTAAAACCCATTATCTTCATTGTTCTGTTACCCATACTGAGTATTTATGAAAGTAAGGTTATTCGAAGTATATTTTTCATTTATAAGAATTATTGACTGATTTAGCTATGTTTCTTACCTTGAAGATGACATCGCGAATCCATTTTTGTGTTTATGTTAATTAATGATAATGTAATACAGCATAATGAAATAAAAAAATAACTTTTTATTTTGTTTCGTGAAACCGTCAGTTGCAGTTGTAATATATTGACATCATTGAAATCATTTGCAGTTAGTTTGACAATTTTAAAGAAACTATCAATACTTCCAGGTAACACCCCACTATTTAGAACTGTTCTTGATCTGTGTAATTCTTGCTATCTGTTTTCAAATTGTAACATTTAGCAGTGAGTTCATCTTTAAGAATAATTAAGGGTTAATAACTTAGTATTTTAATCTTAACACATGAGTACGTAAAACAGAAATTATAGGTGTTAGTTTGCATATCTAATTCTTACACAGACTTATTTTTACTTTGCTTCCACCAATCGTAATGATATTTGTGAGACCATTCTTATGTAGCTGTCACAATGCATTAGTGCTTGCAATAGGTTTATCTTCCCTATTTTATTTTATATTCATTGATGTCATCAACTAACGTACTGATTTCTTCATCGTTTTGCTTTTTATCGTTTGTTCATTTGCAATTGTTGAAGTTTAGATTGTAAAGTATCGAAATTTTCCAGAAACATTTTAATTTCTACCATTCTAGTCTCCAAGGCAGATATCTCGTGGCTTATCCTTGTTCAATGGATTGAAAGTAGTGTTGTATGCTTGGTATTTCTCCATGAAGCATTATTGTATCTCATGCAACAGTCGTGAATAACTTCGATGTATTAAATATATTGTCCCATCATTGCAGTTTAAAATATTTTTGCCTTGATATGCCGAATATCAAAGATTTGTTCTTGCAACATCAAGCTTTATCTCACCCTCTTCTGGTTTTTATTTTTCATTTATGTTGATGAAAGTAACGGGGTTGCGATCAAATAATACAATAATCCGAGAAGGAGCTTAATTAATGCACATTTCAAGGTGTTGTAAAACCGAAAGTAGGGCCAAACACTTCTTCTTGAGAGTGGAAAAATTTCTCTTGGAAATATTTAACTGTTTTTCGAAATAGCCCGCAGGATGATCCACATCATCTTTATATTCCCGAATTAATACGCTACCAACCCGTACATCACTTGCATCAGCAGACACTTTAAATGGTCGACTGAAATATGGAACTGGAAAAATTGGTGAACTCTTAAGTAAGGCCTTTAATTTATGGAACGCCTCCTCACATTTGTCAGACCAATAAAACTTGCTCATCTTACTTAATAAAATAGTGAAATTCTCATTATGAAAAACGTTCAGAAAAATTTCCGAAAATATTCAGCCATACCTCAAAATCGTATCAGTTGCTTTTTATTGACATGAACAGGGAATTCAGAGATGGCTTTAACTTTAGCTTCTGCAGGCTTTACCTGTCCATGTCCCACAATATGTTCTAAAAATTTGACAGAAGCTCGGCAAATATCACTTTTACTTAGATTAGCTATCAATTTTGCCTCACTCAAGAAAACGAGGAATATCCGGATAGTTTCCAGGTGATAAATGTCTGCAGGAATCGCTGTAAATAATGAGGTCATCAATGTATGCATCATAGTCATTTATACCAGATATTACCACGTTTGTTAAGAGCTGGAATGTAGAGGGAATCTTTTTCTTATCAAATGGCTTTACATTATATTTGTAGAGTCCATCTGAAGTAGCAAAAGCCAAACGTTTTTTTGTTCTATCCGTAAGTGGAAACTGCAATAATCCCTTTAACGGGTCAATCTCGGTTACATATTTTGCATTTCTAATCTTGACAATGCAGTCATCAATTCTCGGTATTGGAAATAAGTCTGTAATGGTGGGTTGTTTACCTTTCGGTAGTCTGTGTACATTTGGAAATAATGATCTGCTTCGGTACAATAATACTAGGCAGGCTTGAGTTACGTTTGCTTGGTTCACTAAAGTCATTCTACAACAAATATTCAACTTTCTTCTTCAAACATTCCTGATTGAGAGGATTCATTCCGTAAGGGTGTTGTTTTACAGGTTTTGAATCTACAATTTCAACATCATGGTAGATATTGTTTGTTCCATTTGGAATATCTGGGAACAAGTACTCATATTCATGTATGAGCTGCTTGACCTCATTCGTTTCCTATGGCTGTAATGTATTGTTTTTCAGATTCTTTTCTATTTTAGAATGTTTAAGACTGGGTTTACCAAATTCATTACATTCCGGTAATACATTATCATTTAAATCATCATCGTGAGGGACAGTGAACATAATTTATTGAAAGATTTAAAGAGCTTTCTCGATGAACGTCCTCCTTGAACATATTTGTCTGGTGACGGAGTCATTTCTGTTTTCGCTAACCAGGAGTGTTGGTATAGTGTAAATAACTTTTTTTAAAAAGTTTATAAGGACCATAATATCGATCTTGAAGGGAATATTGGAGGAATGGCAAGAGAAACAAAACTTTATTACCAGGCTGAGACATCCTTACATTTATAGTTTTCACCTTCCTCAATGCCAATTTTGAATGAGTAGACAGAAGATTGTTTGTAACTATTTCACAATAAGCCATACTCTAAAAGGTTAATGTCACAATCCTCTATTAAAAGAAGTTTATCTTTTAACAACTCCACATTTGCCATGGACAACATGTCCATAAGATAGTTGGAAAGAACTGAAATTCGTCAAATTACAGATAAAACAAGAGCTACAATATCCTGAAACATCACTTTTAATCTCCGGCAAAAAAATGATGTAAGTTTAAAATCTATCTCTCAATTTGCTTGATTTGTTTACTGTTTAAAACCGGCTTGGTGTATAATTTTAAAAGTTCTACTGAGTGCGGCCACCACCATCACCAATTAACATAGAATAAAGGAACAGGAAAACAAGAGCAAAGAAATAATACCAAAAAGAGGAAACGATTAGCAACCCGCCAAGCCGTGAACAAAGGAACTGCACAGAACAAAGGAACTCTCAAACAAAGGAACGATAGGAACACATAACAGAAAACAAAGGAACAAAGGAGAGACTTGGAGCGGAGGAGCAGACTGGGCGTTAGGACAAAAACAAAAGATAAGATATCATTCAATGCTATACGCAATTTAAGTAGAAGAAGGCAAACTAGGTCCAAACAAATGGCTCTATTCAATCCAAACGCACAAACACACAAGCCACCAAACAACTCTATCAATAAATCAGTAAAAATAATGGATGTATCACAACTCCAAACAGCACCAATAAAGCATGTAAAACAAGCAGATTAACGCAAGTCGTACCAACGACAGCAAATTCCAGTTCAACCAACAGCATACTGGGATCCCAAATTCTGGTCACAAACACAGACCAAATAAACCACAAACCGGCAGACATAACTAACACGTCCCCACCCCACCAACAGAAACTACTAGAAATACAAAACTACACTCCAGGGAACAATATGAATACAATGCCAATACTATCGCCAATCCTCTTGAAGGAAGCGGAAAAACCACACACAAATGAAGATATAGACACCACTATTCCAAACCTAACAAATGAATTTGACAGTAACCTACTTACCTTAAACTCCCCACAATGAGACCACATAACCATAACCAGCACCCCAAAATTCACCAAAAATGAAATAACCAATTCTAGAAACATGCAAACAAATCAACAACAGGAAATCAAACAAAAAACAATAAGTCAAAACATTAGGAAAGAAACTATGCACTCAAGCCAAACTCCTAGACCATCAGGGATTATAACAGCAAGGGAACCACCAACCTATGGGAACAAATCCAATGAATTAGACACTTCCAAACTACCTAATATGGCAACCCAAAGACCCCAAACAACCGAAAACACCCAAAACACATACCTAGGTAAAGGCAAGGGTCCGCTAAAAGCCCAAAACAACCACAAAAAAACACAAGTAAGGTTAACTCAAAACAGGAAATAAAACAACAACATAACCCCAAAAACAAAATTTACAATTATCATTCCATCGAACACACCAGATATATATAAGCAGCAGGTGCAACAGAGTTACTAGTCTATGTAGCAATAGTATTATGACAGCACTGGCCAAATTTCACACTGGACAATTCAAAGGGATAAGACCAAGGCAAAACTACCTGATTGTCCAATGCAGCACAATTCAACAGGTGGAAAAATTCATCAAAATTGAAACTATAGGCCCAATAAAGATCAAAGTAGAGAGACACCATAGCACTCAGAGGAAAACACGAGTCACTTCGAACTCCAAACACAGTGAAACCACAACTAATCTGGCTGAACCCTCTAAAACCACTATATTTAAAAAAGTAATAGCACTAAACGGATACAACAAGGACATAAGCAATGAACTCCTACTTAATAAACTCACAGCAAATGGAACACAGACCACCAAAGTCTATCATCTTAAAAATCACAAGGGACAAGGAACAAACGAAGCAGTTATAGAGGCTACCGAGCCAATACCCTCAATAATAAAACTAGGACAGTCAGAAGTGTACCATAAGCTGGAAAACTACATAACTATTCCAAGATTTTGCACCAAATGCCTGCACTGGGGACACTATGCCCTCAGATGTAGATTCAAACCAAGATGTAAGTACTGCGGAGGTCCACACAAAGGAGAATGCCACACAACTAAACAAAAATGTGCTACCTGTAAAGAAAACCATTATCCTAGATCGGCAGAATGCAGATTTGAAATAAAAGAAAAACAAATAGTAGACTTAATGAACTAAAAACACCTCACCTACCATTCTGCCAAAAACATTATCTGTAATAACAACCCCAACACACCAAAATCTACCTCTGAAACAATCAATGAGCACCAAAACTCTCCACGCAGAATCAGAAGGGAAAACATTGCACCACAAAACATACCCTCGAATCAGGAAATCAAAAACTACAACCCACATTGTAACAAACCCAGACCACCCTGATAACACTCCAGATACAAACAAAACTGTCACTCCAAACATACCCAAACCTAATACACACCCCAACACAGAATTAAGACAGGAATTAATGAACCTAACAACAGGAACCCTGATACAAAATCTCAGTAGCATAATGAGAACCCTCAAAACCATTTTCACCATACTAGCTGATTGGACCACAAGACTAACAGATAAAGACAACGTCAAAAATGAACAGTACAAAAAATAATAAAATCACCATCTGGCAATGGAACTGCAGAGGAATCTTTAAAAATTTATCAGAACTGCAGAACAAACTGAATAATACGGCCGTAAAACCAGACGTAATCTGCCTACAGGATACCCTCATAACACAAGAACACAAACGCCTGCCCAGACTACAAGGCTATACCCAGGGGATCTTTAAAAACAGACCCATGGGGCAGAAAGGGGGTGGACTAGCAATGTTTTTGATAGATACACTAATCTACTATGAAATAATAGAAGTACCCCCTAACCTAAACACCAATAATACCATCGAAATAATGTCAGTAATGATAAATATAGGAATCACAAACATTCAAATAATAAATGCATACGACCCAGGGGGTACCTTCTGCCCTACCAACCTAATCTCACTAAAGGCAATCACTAATAACAACAACAACAATCTATTATCTGTGGCGACTTCAACGCACACAGTGAATTATGGGGAGGTAAAAAGAAAGATCAAAGAGGGAAAATGTTTGAAAAATGGATAACTGAGAACAATCTGGTCATCTTAAATGACGGGTCGAACACTAGATTAAACCCTGAGGATGGCACTCTCTCAGCCATAGACCTAACCATCACTACCCCAAAATTGGCTCAAATCACAAATTGGTGGGTGGATCAAGAAGATACGTTAGGAAGTGACCATTTCCCCATCACAATCAATATTCAAACAAAACCTCAACACATTCCAAACGAAATCCCACCTAAATGGAGGTACCAACAGGCAGACTGGAACCAATTCCAATTATTACTAGCTAGAGTAAATCCAGATAACTTAGAAAGCCCAGGTATTGACATGTATTATGATAACATAACAGACACAATTATAGAGGCAGCTTACCGATGCATCCCAAAGACAACTAATATCCAAAATAAAAACCCTGTACCATGGTGGACTAAACAGTGCACTATAGCACATAAAGACAAAAAAGGGCCTTAAATAAATATAAACGCACCAAAATTCTATCTACTTCCAGCAATATAAAGATAAAGAAAAAGCACTAAAACAAACTATAAAAACTGCTAAAATTAATCTATGGCAAACCTTTTGCTCTAAACTGAGTCTAAAATCAAACTCAAAACAAATATGGGACAAGATAAAAGCCATAAAAGGGAAAGCAACTACCTCAGCCCCAAAAATTAAAAATGCCATAACAAATAAAGATAAGGCAGACCTCCTAGCGAAGCATTTTTCGAACATGAGTAGCAACAATAATCACACCAGAAACTTTCAAGAACACAAAAAACTAATGGAGGAAACCCAACCTCAAATGTTTCAAGACCAAGGAGCAAAAGAATCTCACCTAAATAGCGACATCACAGTACATGAATGGGAGATAGCCCTACGATCCAAAAACGAAACATCCCCTGGTAAGGATCAGTTAGGTTACATTATCTACAAACAACTACCTGTCAATATAACAATAACCATAATCAAACTCTTTAATAGGATATGGGATAAAGACCAACTATCCACCAAATGGAAACAGGCCATAGTAATACCAATCCCCAAGCTAGGTAAAGATCCCAACAACATAACTTCGTACCGACCCATCTCCCTTACAAACAATATTTGCAAAATAATGGAGACAATAATCGCAAATAGGTTAAAACACCACATAGAAACCAATAACCTACTCTCCATAAATCAATGTGGCTTTCGGAACAAACGGTCCACCACTGACAAACTTCTCAGATTTGAAACAGACATCAAACTCACTTTTAACGCACATAGAAAAACCGATCGCAACCTCATAGCGGTTTTTCTAGACCTAGAAAAAGCGTTCGACCTAGTATGAACCAATGGACTAATGGCAAAATTAAACCAATTTGGAATAACTGGACTCTTGTTCAACTGGATTGGCGATTTCCTCACAGGGCGGAAAATTACCACAAGAATAGGCAATACCCATTCGGAAGAATTTTCACTTGAAATGGAACACCGCAAGGCAGTGTAATAAGTCCCCTACTATTTAACCTAATGGTAAACGATCTTGACCTCAATGCAGCCTCCGCAAAAATAAACTTGTCACAATTTGCAGATGATAGTGGCATATGGAGGAATGGAAAACCTGCCAATAACACAGTAGTTAAAGAAATCCAGCAGAGCCTAGACAACATATGGAAATGGGTCGACAAATGCGGTTTCAAAATATCTCATGAAAAAACTGTGGCAATCATATTCACCCCCAAATGAAATAACAACCTAGTCTATCCAAACTTCTATATGCAAAATCAATTAATCAAATACGTAGCAGTAGTAAAATTCCTAGGAATGTTCTTTGACAACCACCTCACATGGAAACAGCACATTGAACAATTCACCCAGAATTGTAACAAAGATCTCAATTTACTCAGGAACATCACAGGGACTGACTGGGGATCCAACCAGGAAACCCTCCTCACGATATATAAAACCCTAATTAGATCAAAACTGGATTACGGTTGCCAAGCATATAACTCGGCTAAGCAACATGTACTACAAAAACTTGACACCATCCAGAGAAAAGCTTTACTATTATGCACAGGAACACTCCCCTCAACATCATTAGAAGAACTACAAACACTAACAGGAGAACTACCCTTAAAATTACGTAGGCAAGAACTGCTTCTCCGATACTCCATTCGATTAGTAACCCACCCAGACAACCATCCCACCAAAATAGCTATAAATAAGTGTAAAGTTGTCTTCAAACCCAAAAACATACCGGCCACACCAAGTGGCAAAGTAATCCTTGAACTAAGAGAAAAGATACCTCTGAAAAACAGGTAACAAACAATACAGACCAGAACAAATCATCATGGTTACAAAAACCACCAAGGATTACACTGAAGCTACCAAATTAGGCAATAAAGAAGGACAAGAAAACTTACTAAAACCTGTACTGGTAAACGAAATCAACCCAAAATACCCGGACAATGTTAAAATATATACCGATGGATCAAAAACAAAAACAACCCACCAAGAACAGCAGCAGCAATAGTCATCCCTGAATTCAATATACAAACGGGATCCAGATTACCTGACTATTGCTCCATTTACACCACTGAATTCTGGGCTATACTTGAATCACTACAATGGATCAAAGACAACCAAATACCTAAAGCAGTCATTATAAGCGATTCCCTAAGCGTTATCAAATCGATCCAAAATCGCAATACACACTCTAGGGAACAATTCCTCGACAGAGCATGCTAATTGATCGACGATATCACCACAGCACATCAATTAGTCGAGCTCATGTGGATACCGTCGCACATTGGAATCTCTGGCAACGAAACAGCAGACAAAGTTGCACAAACCAAACTAGGAGATCAAAACTCTATCAAGGTTAATTATAGTTCTACAGAAGCAATAAGCTTCGCACAAACATATATAGACCAAGCATGGCAAGATTTTTGGAGCTCCTCCAGAAAAGATAAAAAGTACCATAAAACCAAAAAAAAACCGCAGATAGGAACATACAGCTACCTAAGGGTACCTATTTAGAACAGAAAACCATAAACAGGATAATAATTGGAAAAACTAAACTAGCAAGCAGTTTTGGAAGGTTTATAGGACCCAAACCAGCAACCATTAACTGCTTTAACTGCCACACCATCGAAGATCTACACCAGGTTTTCAATATATGCCCAAAATATCAGCCCGCTCGGAAAATATTTATCAAAAACCAAAAAGAGATTGGATCACCACTCACATACCCAGACTTACTAATGGACTCTAATAAAAATAAGCAATCTGCATATAAAAATATTAATAAATTCATAGACTCAGCAGGACTTAGGAACAAAATATAGTTACTATCCCCACAAAACCAAAAGACCCAGTAACTAGCTAAATAAATTTAGAAGCCACCACATAAAAACCCATAACATATCATTCAATTTTATAAAAGTATTAATAAATAATTCACTTACGAAGCACCTATAAAAAACTAAGGAAACCGCAAAATCGGATGCCCTAGGTTTTCTTAACGAACCGATTAATCAGCTAGGACTCCGGTCCTAGATGTCCTTAACGAACCGAGTAATCAGCTAGGACTCCGGTCCTAGATGTCCTTAACGAACCGTGTAATCGGCTAGGACTCCGGTCTCTTGCTAAATAAAGTATAAATAACGTTCAATCTCTAAAAACATTAAGAAATAAATAACTTAAAGAGGCAATATCTAGAAACACCCTAAACACCTCGACTAGTAATACCATAATAACCTTGAAAATCTCTCTTCATACATGATTTCTACCAAGAACCTCTATAAACAACATAGAATATTCACCCCCCCCCTTTTAGAACATTTTGAAGAAGAAAAAACAAATGCAACAGGAAACCAGCGATGTAATGCAAGCAAGACCGTTCCCAAGCTCTCCTTCCCACTAATGACAGCCAACCATTCAACTGTAAGGGACCTTTATGGACCACAGATTGAGGCCAAACTATCAGGGTTCATTGAATCCATAAAAGCCTGGGGGAGGTGGCACCATTCCCTTCCCCAGGAACAACTAGCAGGCTGCGGTGCAGTCAGAAAAAAGTGGCACATGCACAATTGTGCGCACGCCACTATAATTAAACTCAACAATATAAACAATGTAAGACTTTTTGGTAAGTCTTGGCGACTTCCGTATGACCGGGATATGCTTAGGATTTCCTGTTTATATGACTTAGGTGCCACTCTAGAGTCAACGTAGCTAATAACGTTTTGAAACAAAGAGGAGATATAAGGATCTTTTTTCCTTTTCGACGACAAGTGAATGTCTTCTGTCGCCATGATCAGACTTGAGAGAACAAGCGGTTAATAGAGAATCACAAAGATCAATACCTTTTAAATTGATTAGTAACAAGCAAACGTGACCTCATCAAAAGCGTGACCAACAATTGTTTCAGCAAAATGGATAATTTCCTGATCAATTTCATTTTCAAGAGCTCTTTTTGCCACAGCTCTAGCACGTTCACATGCTGGGTACAAATCAGGGATTTCATTTTTGATAGGATCAACCTTTTGACCCAAACAAGGATTGTCAGTTAAAAGTGGATTAAAAATAACCTTATCTCCAGCTAAGTCAATGACTGGCAATAAAACAACACCATCAACGGGTAAAGAAATCACTAAGCCAACAGAGATTGGCCCTGAAACCTAGCCTGTTGTTAAATTGACAATATGTAGAGGAATTTGAATAAAATCGCAATATACTCTCTGAACAAGAGCAGCTTCAGAAGAAGAAGACTTCTCAGACATAGGGTAAGTACCTTCCAAAAAATACTCTAGGAAGCTCATGTGTCCCTTAATAGTTTAATCGCGGTAGGATTGATCGCATAACCTATAAGTGATACAGAACCCTTCGACATGAATGATGTGTAATTCTCCATAATATAATTAGACTGATTTTTTTTAACACAGCAAGTGTATTGCTTCCAATGCACCAGAATCACCTAGACCTATGAGAAACAAGAGCATCTGGAACCACTCTATCTTATTATGTTTCTTATATTTTTTTAAAACTTAAAGCAATCAGAAATAACGTGCTCCATTTTCTGGCAGTAAGTGCACATAGTAACAGATAAGGATTTTTTTAACAGACTTATTTGACGTTGGATTCTTGTTAGTTGTACCAGACTGAATTGGTAAATACTGGCTTGAGATCTTGAGATCTAACGATATGTTGAGAGGAAAACTGGCTGACTTTGTGAGCCAAGGAGTACTCGATGGAAGTAAAAACAACGTTTTCTAATGTATCTATCTAGTGTTACTCAAGGTAAATTTTGACGTCAATATGGAGGCAGTTCTAAAACTCTTCGAATAATATGAGTTGTCCATTTTTGTCATAATCTTTCTCCATCTTTTCAAATGCACACTACCAGTCAACTAGTTCTTCATTTTCCCTAGCACACTCAACAAGGGTTTGGCTATTTTTTTTATTTTGCAATTACCAAAGCCTCTATGGATATGCCTCAGGTACCAACTCATAACCCTTTACGATACTTACCTTGACCAAATCATAATCTGTACTGTCTTATACTGAGACTGAATTATATATATTTATAGATTTAGATATGTATATACATACATACATATACATACATACATACATACATACATACATACATACATACACATATATCTATCGGGAGCTATGCCAATAAATAAGGTTTGTAATAATAAAGTTCAGAACTCTCTTGGCTATTTCGAATTCTCCGCTATTTTTTCAACAAAAAATAATGATACAGATCTTTATCTTTAAAAGGAGCTACTGATCTAATATTTATTGTAACATCAAAAGCTGGACTTATGAATGAAGTGCTTATTAGTAACATTTTTATTTCTTTTAAATTTAGTTGCATTCCCTTCTCTCCGTTTTTTTAAAAAAAATATAATTTTATTTATTTATCTTTCTTTTTTTGTAATTGCCAATTCATTTGCATCTCTTGCTTTTGAAGTTGTATCTTTCTTTTTATTGCGTTTGCATTTTCGTTTCTTTTTTCTGTATTTTTATTTTCATTTTCATTTCCATTTCATTTTCTTCTTTTTGTATTTGTAACTGTTTTATATTTCCTACTTCTGTAATTGCATTTTCATTTGTTTCTCTCTTTAATTGTTTTCAAGCTCAAGCTTTCTCAACTTTGTTTCATTCTTGTACTTTAATTTGTATTCCACAACTTGCAAGGTAAAACCGTTTTCAAACTAACTAATCAAACTGAAAGCACCTTTCTCTAAAGTATTCTTTTTAACCAAATATTTAACCAAGATATTACTTACTTCTTGTTTCAATAAAGATGGCTTTGCCTCTAAAATATCATACTGTCTGTCATTTTGGAGCAATTCGTCCTTTTGCAAAGAATCTAACTGGTCCAGACTTGGATTTAAAAAACAGTTCTACACTGTAGTTGACATTGTGAAAGCTTGCTGCTTTCACTGCGTGAATAAAAAGAATAGAGAGCAAGATAATTCCGAAATAAAATATATTAAAATTACAAAGAATTTTAGTTTTTCTAAAATTCGATTCCCGGAAGAGCACCTAATTTTACAAAACTTCACAAACAACGTAATTCTCAAAGTTATAAAGGAAAAATGTGAGAGGAACTAACAGTATCATGAAGTAAATTAAAACTAATTCATTTAAATATCTACGAAAGTCATAGATGAAAGAAGAGTTCCGAATAAACTTCAATACCAGAATTGTAATGGTCCTCCAAGTACCGTGACGTTGTCAGGATGGCGATGTTCAGAATTCCTGTGAGTACTTTATAACAGATCCCGAAGAATAGCATAGTCCAAATAATCAGCAGTTTCTATTTCCATTGAACAGTCTAAATAAATGTTGTTTTTTTTCTCTAAGAAAATATCTAAGAACAACTGAAAACAAGCCTGTAGACTTACATCAGGAACACAATAAGTGTGAATGACTCCAAGAATTGAAAGAATTTGATTGCTTCATTTTATCTTTATGTACAATGTATATTTCTCACTAGACCACACATGACAATATATCCTACTGATTTACTACGAACTAAGTATATTGACATTATTACCTCAGGCAACCAATGGGAATCCACACAATTATTCTCAAAACATCCATATCATATAAGTCACTGAGAAAGTATGCCATGGGCGACTTATTAAGTCCTATTATTAAGATTATTATTACTAATTGTGAACAGGTAGGTGTGTGTTTGTGTCATTTGGACTTTTAACGTAACTTTAACATTTGTTCAGTCATATCGCTACGATGTCTGCAGTGCAACAGTTTCTAGTGATGTGTAGCACTGGGGCATCATGCCGCAGATACGTAACATAATGTCCCACCCAGTTACACGACTTCGGCCAACTAGTCGTAAGACTAACCTCTAAATGCTCTGCGTCTAGCGAGGCAGCTGTTAGTACCATTTTTATATGTCTTTGGTATGATTCGGTTGGGGTTCGAACACGCAACCACCCGCATCAGAGGCGGACGCTGTAACCATTCGGCCACTGGACGGATCCAACAGGTAGGCAAACATCTATTTATATATCCTATGCAATGTTTGTTGTTAGAGTAAAATCGCGTACATAACTTATAAACAAATATTTACAATCATGAATAAAAATTACGAAATATTAAATCTTATACAAGAAATTACAAAAATATATATAAATGTTACTATATATATATAGATATCGGAGGGACATTTTACTCTACCTGGACGGATTACAAGACCAACACTGAATTACAAATGTTAAGTATTATATAGTGAAAACAATGTTTAAATCCGGAAAAGTACTACGATTAAGGCAATAAGACAATATAATAGATCTCTCACACCCCTGGTTATACCACTGTGGTGGATTGATCCAAGTACATCGTCCCACATATAGGGTGTTTCTAGCCAGTGCACGGGATGAATTCATGCCTTCACGTCACATGGACTGAGGTGTGGGAGAAATAGTATTCGTCCCACCAAAGACACCTCTATAAAACCTAATAAGTACTCTCTAAATTATAACAGGCTAACATCACTATACAAAAAGGAAACGCACGATCTAACCCTAATTATAACATCTCTTTAAGGTACAATAAGTAATACAGACAATGAACAGAGAGCCTGTATATCGAATGAGAAATGAGCGCAGATAACGCGGTGTTATATCAAATGGCGTCCAGGAAAATCTAGTAGCAGAATATGGACAAATAAACGATAAAACAATGGGAAGCAAAAGTGAAATACTAAAAACGTTTCCCTGACATCAACATAAATAGACACACAAAAACGTACAGATAAATTTCCAGGCATAATATTTTCTTTTAATTTGATTTTCGGTCTTTTTAGAATTTCATAACAGAAAACAATAGAATTTCTACTGCATTAAGCAAGACCTCAAATAAAACAAAATTCTAAAATGACAAGTATTCCCAATCTCATTCCAGAGGACTCCCCAGAAGCAAGATGAGAATATTGAAAACCAGAAAGATGGTAAAATACTATACTGGGATGGAGTCGAAACAAATTATCAAGTGTTTTATTTTTTTGTGGTATATTGCGTGGCAGTGTCTGAGGGAGGAAACTTCCGACCAGCACGTAGCGGACTCCTAACCGAAGCAATCTCTTGCACAAATGATGGATATAATATATCACGTCGCTGTGGGATTTTAAAACTGAGTTTGTGTTCCCCAGTCTGGAGATAGACGGCTTCAGGTACTTACTCTCAGTGACAGTTATCTCGATATATGCGAGTTACATTAGCCGCAGAAATCCCGTGAAATACAATTTCCAAGTTAAAAGGCCACTTTAATGTCAATAACTTTAAACAATCCAAAAAGGAACAAAAACAACTACCAAAATAAATAAATAAAGTCCTTTTGTTAAAAAACAAAACAAAACAAAACAGAAAGGTAGACAACCAGGGGAGAATACTATACAACAGCCGTCCTTACACAAACATCTAGCTTACAAACACTATACCAAATACACATATAGCAAACACAGGTGTATAGGAGATCCTTGGCAAAGATCACTAAACAAAGGAGAAAGGGAACCCGACATATATAATGGTCTGTTGGACGGATGAACTTCCCGATCAGCTGCGAGGAACCAGCTTGGGTACCTCAACATTAGGGAGAAACCCCACAAATCAAAAAGTATTATTTAAATAAATGTTTTGTTAATCTTTTATTTAAAATCGCAACTCAACAGAAACAAACCTTAGGGGGACATACTAACACATAAAAAAAACCTTTTTCTTTCGGAAATCAAGGAGTGGGGGCACCGTTTTGAAGACCCAAAACAAAGGTTATTGTAATCACAACACAGCTTGCTACTACCGCACTCCCAAACATTGCATTGTACTGCAAATCCACACTTAGATTCCTATGCCAAAGGTATTGACTAAGCTTAATATCCATTATTGATATTTCTAAAATTCACTTTGCAATTATTTGTTTTATATTTGGGAAATGTTGCAGTTTTCTTAGTATTTTCAAGCTTATAGCCCGGGGGCCATATCACTAGCTCTGAGCCCTTATCTTCCAACATTAGTAGTTAAAACTGCACAGAGAGGGATGAAAAAGCCACAACAAAATGGCTTACATTCCTACTGAAATAGATACAACACAAGAAGATCCAATTGTTTTTGCATATAGAGAACCTGGTTGCCAGATATTAGACGTCTCTGCCATTCCAGAGAATGACGGACCAAGGCCGGCTCAAGTGCTGCAACACCTTGTGTCCTAATGTACTTAAGTAGGTAAAAAAAGTACAGGGCTAAGAGTGGGCAGGAAAGGGGAAAGTACTTCCTTCTTGTCCGGTGTGAAATCCGCTGATCAAGAATGGTATCTTTTTTGAAATAAAAGTGAAGAAGATAAGTATTCAAGCCCGGCAACCATTTATCAAAGCTTTGTGGCAAAGGTCGACAAAGTTAACTTCTCTGGGCTCCTCCTAGAAATACCTTTAGCTGAATTAAGGATCAAAGTAGAACAAAAGTACGGTGTAAATGTGCTACGAAACAAGCAGGCCACCTTTCGGGGATTTAACACAACATATGTGGAACTCGAATCCTATATATGAAAGAGAAAGACGTAACAATTGCCACGATTCATGTACATTATGGGTTTCCTTATTAAAAACTGGAACAAAGAATGCTACCAACACCGTATATGCAGTAGATGCGGTGCCACACGGCACCCGCCTGGGTAGAATAACAACCCACTTCTTCAGTGAACTTATGCTTCCAAAATAAGGATAAAGGATGAGACATTGAACTCTAAACTTCCGGGGGATACCACACCCTTTAAAGGAAAGAGACCAATAACAGAATCCTAATGATCTCTATTCCAAAATAGGAAGATAGTAGAAACAGGACATCGTCAAAAACAAAAAGACCAAAAGAAAACAAAACAAACAAACAAAACAAAAAAACAAAAACAAAACGACAAAACAACCCCCCCCCCCAAAAAAAAAAAAAACGATCCGGCTATTCCGGACATTTAGTGTAAGTCTGAAGTAAAAAATGAGAACACCTCTCAGCAAACATCCCCCAAACGGAAAAGCTAAGAACACAAAATCTCATGTGATAAGGAAAAAGCAAAAAAAGAGAAGACTCCCCCCAATATATATTAACTGGAAACTCGACTGCGCCCTATTTGTCATAGTGGAACCCGAATTCTGGGACATCTCTGGTTCATCAATAAAATTAACCGTGGTGTGCGAGAGCGAAGATGCCGACAGTCCAAAGCAAACAGAGAATTGTTAACCGACCGTCGCAACTGGAAAAAGTCATACAAAAGAGTCGGTTCTAAGCTAAGACTTGAACTTCTCCACACTTGAGCCTCAAGAGACGGATGAGGAGATAAATCTGATGACCATTGACCCCAAAACAGAAACCCCAAAAAACCCAAAACATGAAACAGGATGACACTGAAAATGAGCAAAGCATACCAGTTGTAAAGGACACGAACACAGCCATCAAACCATACTTAGGGATTGTGTTAATAGACCTCACCAATGTCTTTAACCCGGTCAGCAGTAATGGGCCTATTTGAACTTCTCAGGAAGATCGACTGAACCCCAAAACTCCGCAGCATTGATAATCTCTTTCCATGCCGATATGAAGGGAACAGTCCTCTGTGATTGATCCTTCTCAGACTTGTTCCCCATCAACAGCGGCGTGAAGCAGGGCTGCGTGCTGGCGCTGACCCTTTTCGGGATCTTCTTCTCCCTGCTCCTGTCCTACCCACATACATACATATATACCATACATACATACATACATACATACATACATACATAAGTCGGTGTAATAAACGTTGATAAAATTGTTATTATTTGGCACAATTGTTTCTTGTTTCAAATGAATGAGTAAGTAAAACTTGCCAGACTTCAAACCCTGGTTGAAACAGGCGTACATACATTCATGCATTCATAGGAAAGTCCAGAATTATTTTCCCAAGACTGGAATAACTATGGCATTAATTTTAAATATATTTCAGCATGGTATAAATCCTTGCAGCTGCTACCTGAAAGGTAACGTAAAATATATAAAAATATACCTTGTATATTTACATTGTATCATGAAGCATTATGCAAAGGTCTTAAGAACGCAAGTGCTATGCTAAACTAAATATAAATTCTGGCGTTTTTCTGGAGATATATTTATATGGTTCAACTGTATTTCCTGTTCCATTATCTGTATGCACGTTAGTTGACATATACGTTTTGCTTTATTTTGTAATTTCATCCTTATTCTATCCTTTAAGGTATTATTATCATTAACTTGATAAACTGGATGAAATCTCAGTCAGTCAATCAGTCATACATACATACATACATACATACATACATACATGCATGCATACATACATACATACATACATACATACATACATGCATGCATACATACATACATACATACATACATACATACATGCATGCATGCAGCCATGCATGCATACATACATACATACATAAATACATACATACATACATACATACTGGTCAAAACCATGCTTAGTAATATCTTGTAGACAACTTGGATATAATAAATGCTTAGTAATATCTTGTAGACAACTTGGATATAATAAACTCCATCAATAATGGATGATATAAAGCGAATTCTCTTAGCAAGTACTATTATCCCCACACCTAAGAAGCTGAAAGCTGTATGTCATTTTTTCAGTTCTTCCCTGCATTCATTTGCTATTTTTATTGTTAGTATATTGTGCTTGTTTGTTGATACATGTACTTAAATGGGCAATGGTCAGGAATTAATGATGTCCGGATGCATCCTGATGATCCACTGTCCAACCAGAGATTTAGAATTGGCAGTCTTTGACAAATATGTTGGAATGAGTCTCTACATTTGAAGAGTCAAACTTTAAATTTGAGGATTAAAAACAAAGTAATATTTCAAAGGGGAGTATAATATTATAATAATATTTAGAAGCGTGTAATGGAAATGAAAAGAGTGTTTAATACCATTTGTATCTTGAATACGTTTAAATGTATGTGCAAGTGAGAAAAGTATTTTTAAAGAGATTTTAGAAACTTGTCTCCTCCAAGTTTTAATTAATCTGTGCTAAGCACTTAATGTGTAAAAAGCAGTTCATTTACATAAAGAATCTGTATATTGTGAATATGTGCGTGTGCGTATATTTGCTTGCGTGTGTGTGTGTGTGTGTGAGCGTGTGCGCGCGAGAGATAAGCTTTACACTTTTGCTGAAAATTATAAATAGTGTATTGAAGTTTATTTAAAGGTTAATGTTAAATATATGCACACGTATTTTACAACAATGGTCTAGTACACTAATATTAAAACAAAACAAATACTAATTTATTCTTTTATAGAAAATATTAGAAATTTCTTGACCTGAATTGCAATGCAATTTTGTTTATTAATTTGACAATACGTGAAAACTGCCATATCGGTGACCTTTATGTAGCGGTCACCTGGTCGAAAAAAAACCTTATTACCCTTTCCTCTGAAATTTGTTATGGAAAAGATGCTTATATAACTTTCTTCTGATTTCTACGGTCAGCAGCAAGGTGTTTACTAATGAAACATTGGTTTCACCCGTTATTCAGCGGTCACTGGAACATATCTACAATGATTTATCTCTCTGTGTTTTTGTGTGTGCGATTTGAATTTTTAACGTAGCTTTAAATATTTTCCAGTTATGTCCCTACAATGGCTGCAGTGTGATAGTTTATAGTGAAGTCTAGCACTGAGGCATCATGCTACATGCAGGTAGCATGATGTCCCACCCAGTCACATTATCCTGACACCAGGCCGACCAGTCTTAGCACTAACCTCTTAATGGTGAAGCAGCTGTGAGTACCGTTTTTATAAGTCTTTGGTATGACTCAACCGGAGTTCGAACCCGCGACACCCGCATATGAGGAGGAAGCTCTAACGTCTAAAAATGACTTCTCTGTGTATGCAAATTAAACCTTTGTTAAATGAGGAAATCATTGCTTAATTAATTGTACACTCAGCGTATTCCAGTCACATCGGTAATATATCTGAAATGTCAAAGTCAATTAAGAAAGTGAGGAGCATTTTGTCATAAATGAAAGGGTAGAATCTGTTTGCTGGACGGTGAGAAATGTAGTACAGCCACATCAGAGATGGGAGTGCCTTTTACAGAAAATGGGACCGGTATATTTCAACATATACATATTTTTATTTGCATTAAAGTCATCTCAGATGAGGAAGGTTAATCTTTGAGTAGCGATACGAGTTAGGGTTATAGATCATTCAATATTTATTAAAATTATCCGGAAGTAAGGCGGAGTTTTTGTTCGTGTGTTACTTGCAATAGCCAGATTTATCTTCTTTTCAATCCCTATGCACCACAATCACCTTGCATCAACCAACTGTCTATTGATCTCGGCGAGGTGAGCAACTGGATAATACATATATTATTGGAATAGCTGTTTCTAAGCCAAATTAAGATGACCCAAGACAAAATAGAATTATTCCTGTTTCACGCTCTTATACCAGGTATTATACTAATGTTTAGTTATTGTGAAAATTTAAGCAAAATATTAGTGATTTTTCTAAAGACGAAGTGATTTTATTCTTAAAATGAGTTAAATAGGAAGGAGTAATCTTGGGCGGAAAATAATTTTAAGTGATATCCAGATCTATATGGATTTCATGATTTATTTATAATAGTGCATTAAATTAATAATAATAATAATAATAATAATAGCCATCATCATCATTATCAGCATCGTCGTCTTCGTCATCGTCATCGTCATCATCATCATCAGCCCATTGATAGGACTGACTCGACGGGATGAATGGATATTCCAGGAATTCACTAGCATTTCTTCCTTTTAACTACTGCTTGACTATATAATTTGATATTCTTCTGTTATACCAAGACCTTCAAATTAACTGGTGTGTTTTACTTGTTAAGGTTCAGTTTGCATAATTTGTATTTAAGGTTAAGAAGTCTTCTGCTGGAAACTCGTGTTGATATGACTTTCCGTTTTGGAGGGGAGGAGACAACACGTTTTTCAAGAGGGATGCCGTGTTGGTCATATTTAAAATCAGATTAGCACCATTGGTATTTTGTACCAACGGTATATATGTTACATCCAGGAGATTACACTCAGGTAACAAGACAAGGCAAAACCCAACAAATATTCAAGTTTCTAAAATATCAATTTATTTCCTTAAAATATAAAATGCAACAAAGAGAAAGAAAGAAAGAGTAACTTACAGTGTATGAATTCCTAGATTATCCTAAATTGTACTATCAATTTCACAACAATCATAGAAACTGCAGAAAGGTGTTCTGAATGAAGATCATAATGTGTTTATGTGGTAAAGTGCTGGCACTACTGAATATTTAAAGTTCTGACTCCAAAGAGTTTTACTTCAAGGTAATCCCGTGAAAGTAGAGTATCACTGTAGTCCTTGAAAGTTTCACATTGTTTATTTAATTTTTTCTAACCCCTGAATGAATTCATATAATCCATTAGGTATTGAATGTTTAAGTTACATCATTTCAGTCCGCTATTCCAACGAATAAATTATTATAAATAAATCACGGTTTCCTCTCTTTCTTACAAAGATGGCACAGACTGTAGAATAACATAAGTGGTACTGATATATGCGCACCAAATCTCTATATACCCACCTAATCAATAAATCTTTAAAAGATTCTTTCACAATTTAAATCAATATATTAGAAAATAACTTAACATTCATAATCTGATCTTCTTATTTTATTTAGCGAATCAACACTTAGGGCGTGGATGATACCGCTATAGGACAAATGCACCCCAAGTTTCACGCAATATTTTCGTGACCTCTAATCAAACTAATGCGTGGTGTACTTGGCCGAAACAATTGTTGTCATGATCTTAGCAATCTGCCTAGACTTATGAATAGAATGTTTTCCACCGAATGGTACATCTATTTTACAATACTACCAGTCAGCCACTGAATTAATGAATTTAAGATATAAATGTCATAAGCCGAAAATACTCAAAAAACTATTATAAATTTAATAGATGATAAAGATAGCACATAATACCATGTTGTTTGGTTAAAAATAATATTTTTATAACCAGATATATAGAAGTAAGGATATTTGATGCAATGATTTAACGGTTACTATATTAGTCTACCCTAAACTGAAATATGACTGAAAAACTGCGAGATCACTCATGAATTACAGAATAATGTCTTCATATATGGCAAGAAATCTTGTTATGTAATGTATGATGTGATGGATCTTTTGAGGTTATTTACGAGGACACCTTTCTGAAAGATATTTTATTACGAACCGCAAATGAATTTGGCTATAGGGACCCTGAAATTTGCACTCTTAATTATTTGCTGACTTAACAAATCGCGCTTTTGCTGCCGGATGCCACGATTTTTTGTATAAATACTACTGGAGGCTTGTAACGAGATACAACGCCTGCGACTGGGAGAATCAATATCATCCACTCGTGATTTTACGAACCCTTTTAAAGTCCAGAGAAAGATATCTGACATGTACAAACCCTCCAGATCGTTTAAAATCATAGATTTTGATGCTTTAATGGTAGAGTTGCTTCAAGTTTATTACATATGGCCTAATATCTGATCATAACCTTTTGGTGGTCTTGCAACAAATAATCGAGTTCTGTTTTCACAAGATTGTGGAACATCTTGTGGTATGGCAGAACTGCATACAACTGTGTATGTTATTACCTCAATTAATGATGAGATCCCAGGAAGAATTTCGGGGTTGACAGGTAAAGACTCTACAATTTCCATACGTTAACATTAGTCCACAATCAGCCCTTTCATTGCAGTTGAATATCCGCAATATTTGCTTAACATTAGACAAGTCGTCTTAGAGAAACGTTCTTCGTTGGCCCAAACGTATGCCCAAAAATGAACAATTGTTGCGTGCTGCATCTATATCTGGGACTGGATATCATATAGCGCCTGAAATTATCAAGATTACCTCAACGACGCAGGTCAATTTAGCATTTGTGCATCTTCCACGTCATGATAATCAGTTGACACATATTTGTTTTACCCTTGACGTACTCAAGTTGGGCACTTTGGTTTTATACGGGGTGAGAAATGCACGATACGACTGTACATCAGAGATTGAAATGAGAGTTAAATATAATAATTACATTGGTAAGTTGACGTGTGAAACCCGTGCTCATTGTTAACGTGAGAAAACCGGTTTCTTCGACATATTATAGAACTGACCTCCGTGACGTTGATCGTGAATTGTTCACAAGTGCACCAAAAAGCTCGACGGTCTGACCTCACACTCTGCACCAATAGCTCAACAAATTGCAATGCAAGTCATAGATCATCAAAATTCCTGCTGTTGATCGAATGAAACAAATGGGATCGATGGCGGCCCAATGACTTCGAGATAAACTACGGCGATTAGTGGCACGAGCACCACCAAAAATGGTTAGGTTACCATCAGCATAAACTATGCCGTCCGCGATTGTAAAATCATCAATGAAACCGCTCAACAAGAAACGTCAGATTCAGTGATTGGAAATCTGGCTATGGGAAGTGGATTACGGTTGAGGACGTGAGTGGTCAATCAGATCAAAGCCGTCGTGCAAAGGCATTAGACAAAAATGAATAATGTATAAACAATGGTTCAATTCTAAGATATATCTGATGCTGAATTTGATATGTGCGCGTGGATTGATGTAAAAGCAATTTTCAGTAATACTAATACCCGCCCAGAGGCCCAAATCATTTGAAAATAGAAATGCAAGTGTAGGAAAGGTCGAGGTGTTTCCTTCCATGTGTGCCATTTTTGGAATTTGAGGAAAAAATGATACAAATAGATGATGCTAGTTACCCCGCTAATGCGCATGTGAGATTTGACAACAGCGGTATCACGTTTAACAGTGCAATTTTGTGTAAAGAAGGTGCTGCAGGTAAAGTTGAGTTGTCAACATTAAATTTGTGTATGCCTAAGCTAATCCCTTTGCTGATAGGAAAGTCACATTTATCCTTGATGCCCTCTGAAGACCACTTCCAATTATACAAAAACATTTAGTCTTACTATGCATGCGAATAATCATGGTGTGCTTGGCAGTATTTCTGATAATCAATTGCCGCGACAAGTAAATGTGAAATCTGTATGAAAAATATTACTTTTCAAATATATTTTAACACGTTTATACTAGTTATTAAAAAGCACTCTGAAAGAAATGGGTGGTAGTGCTGGTGTACACACAATTTGCATCGTGTGGTTCTTGGTTAGATCTTCTTTCTGACATATGCAAGAGCAAGTAGTTGAGAATCCAAAGTTCTTGGTTTACTCACATGTCTCTGGCAACCTACAAGTCGGTGTATACCTGAACAAACATCAGAGATGTCGCGAGTACGTAATTAAACTAGCTAACATTTTTGTAAACTCATCGTGAGAACTCTTTTACACAGTCATAAAAAAGCTGACAATAAGTAGTGAAATTTGTTAATTGCATGGTACACAGACAAATAAGATGAGAGATTTTTTCACAATTAAGTGATTTATGTATAAGATTGGTTAATATGGGTTACAGTAATCATGTATGGAAGAATCTGATAACTATGTAAGTTTTGTTTTGATAAGATATCTTAGAATGACATTTGAGTTGACTATCGATATAAACTTTGCGTCAGGAAGTGGACGATTTCAGAATTTTTTAAAGTTGTGAGACGTGTGGGTTAATTTTCCATTGGATGGTCAGTTAGATGGGTTTTGTTGCGACGAGGGATATTGTCACATACGTGGCGTAGGAATTATTGCGACACGGATCGAGTAGGGAAATATTGCGTTGTAGAGCTGCATGGGTGTATGTAAAGAGAGAGAGAGAGAGAGAGAGAGAGAGAGAGAGAGAGAGAGAGAGAGAGTTAGTTTAACAAGTAATTCATTCTTATTTCCTATTTTGTGACTGATTATCAGTCAGTTCTGTGCAAAAAATTGTTACAATTATTCAATGTAATCATAAGCGGCACATTGACTGTGGACTAATTTATTATTATGGGATAATAATAAATTCATTCAAATTAGGTCTTGACAATACCATTGCGATATGAAAAGACTGTTGACACGTTAGCAAAAAGTCGGGGACCTAGATTTAATGCGGAACACTCTTTTTTTAGACTTTTGTAGAACTTTCCAGGATTATTTTGGATTTAATTCATACTGTATGACTTTATTCAGTCTTGAATATTCATTTTATAAGTTATTAGACTTATATTTATTTGTTACGTTTTACAAAACGTGGTGCTTTCGCGTTCTCGGCTACTTAATTTAAGACCATAGAGTCAAAACAATGTAATATCACCGTTATCACATGGATGATTGATTGTTACCGACAGTGCCGCCCAAAGACTGTACGCTCAAGTTATATGTCCACTAAACGTCAGTTGGATGTACGATTTTTTTTTTCAGGTAAAAACTCCGTTTAATTGCACGTATTATCAAATATCTGGCACCGACGACATGCATTTTCACTCATCCCTTAGCTTTAATTTCTCTAATTGCAATGACGATTCCCATGTCGTTTTCCATTTGAAAACGTATGCACAAATTTGTTTTTTGGTAGTTTGATAGTGTGTTATAATCTTGTGTTCCGATATAAATTAGCTTTTCGACCACTGGTGCCTTACAAAATAAAATTTCTTGCCGTATATAAACACATTTTTCAGCATGACCTGATTAGTCTCATAGTTTAGTAGTCATATTTCAGTTTAGGTTAGGGTACTGCTCGTAAATTTTAAACCGATCTATCAATTCTCCCTACTTCTCCTGTATGTCTGGTTATACAGATAGTGCGTTTTAATCAAATGATTTTGTATGAAGTATAGTTGGCACTAAAAAGAAATTGTGTTCAATCTAATATTAAAAATGACTACCGCAGGAACAATCTTGAATCTCTTGTCAACATTAACTCTTCAAAACGGAAAGTCATATCTATATGGGTTTTCTTATGAAGCCTTCTTGGTCGTAAAGGAAAATTATCATAGCTGACATCTAGTATGTGCAAAAAAAGCATCTAATTTGAAACTTTGTTAATGGCTGAATATTATAAAAAATCGTTCCAATATTCAACAGTTAAAATACGAAACGGTCTAATCATGAATTCATGGAAGTCTGTCCAATCCAGAAGCGCACCTGTCATTTCGATGGACTCTCGATTGTTGTTATTATTATTATTATTGTTATTATTATTATCATTATTCAAGCAGCTTCGAATATTATTTTATCATATTTAGTTGAATGAAATATTTTTCACAAAATCGCACAAAAATGAATATCTAGTTCTCTCTCAAAGTTTTTTTTAATTCAAAATTACCGTATGCCGTTTTAATATTTTAAAAAAAAATTAAATCACTTGATTTTTATCTAGGTCTCTGATCTTAGTTTTTTTGTTCACGATGACAAAACATTAATGTAACTGGTGATTGAAAGCTTGTATATGAGCGTGAAATGAACCTCACTATTTTTTAACACTGACACATTTGAACTATATTGCTTAAATGACTGACGAGGTCACTATCAGTACGCTCTGGTGACTGGGTAAAGACGGGATAATATAATCTATTATTTCGTTAGTTAACATCTAGCCGTTAACAGTGTAAATCAGATGAAAGTTATATACATAGGTCTTCTATAACAAACTGGAGAGGAGAATTATTTTTGTTGTGACGAAGTGACCGGTACATAAAGTTTATCGTTGGGACAAGTTTGACTGTGTTCACAAATTCAACAGCAAAATTGTATTGCGATTCAGATGAAACAAACTTCTGCTTTTATATAAAAAAGGTAATCAATATTTATTTTGTTTTAACAGTAGTGTATGAACACTTCCTAATCTTTCAATCTACTTCTTATAATTTTCAACATAGTGCAGGCATTAATCTCTCTCTCCCTCTCTCCTTCTCACACACATTCTGACACACATCTTCACATATCTACACAGATTCATTATTTTGTTCATTAGCACGTGAAGTAGTTAGCACAGGTACCATGAATGCTGGACTAGACAAGATTTTAAATTAAAGGTATGACTCTTCAAACGTAGGGACTTATTCCCTCAAATTTTCCCTCACGATCAATGAATACTTTCTGAATTTCTATTGAAAGTGTATTATTTTGATGCATCCTGGTACCATTTGTTCCTTGAGTACGGCTTCACGAATAATGCAAGATATTTGGGGCATAATAAATGAACGAACAAATACAAAATAAATTAACTTTACAAATCCCATTTTGATATTAACACGCGTTTTATGATCTCTCATACATGCCAATATGCCTTTTCTTCAAACACTTCTGTATTATTTATGCTATCTTTGTCATAAATTTCGAGTACCATATATTATTTATTTAGTTAAGGGGATTTCTTTATAGCAGAAATGTATCGTAATTTTGTATTTACCAATATTTTATTTTTCAATAGTTTGTTTCATAATTTGTCAACATTCATTAAATATGAAAGCATTGCAGAACATGCGTCCCTCTTTTTTCCCTTCTTGTGGCAAATTTTGCAAAACTACTTTTCATGTTGGGGTAATTTTACGCAATTCATTAAAGCAGCCCTAATTAAACAAAAGAGATGGGTATAGAAGAAATAGGTTATTGTATTTATTTGAAGAATAAACTCCTCCGGTTTGATGTTAAGATTAAACAAAATGTATTTTATTGAAACATTCTCACGGCACACCCATATCAATGTCGGCTAATCTTAAATAAACTTCTTTGTATCTTTATTGTTCAAATCGCGATCCACATTAGAGGGTCAAGTTAAATACTTTGTGGTCGTGTCAAAAATACTTCCCTGAATTATGTACAATTTTCTGAGATATCGTACCTAGTTTATCGAGCACTTTACCGCAGTAATGGCATGTTTTCATTCTTGCTTACTACTCATGCCGGAAATTCCATCATAAAATCTGGTCGTAAAGCTAGCTGGACACTCTTTCCTCACTAATTGTTGCGTCAGGTAATTTCAACGCGTTAGTAAACTGGAAGTTATTTTTTTCTTTATTTTGCGCACGAGAATAATTTTTGACACATTTTAAAAAATGTTTTATCTTTTGCATTTGAATGGTTTGACTTATTACACAAGTGTGCAATATATATATATATATATATATATATATATATATATATATATATATATATATATATATATATATATATATATATATATATATATGATGTTTAAACGTACATATCTATTTTGTATCAGTTCAACTGTGTTGCGTCGAAAACTGAAATTTATTTCTTGTAATCATCTACCATTTACTGTAAAATACATATCACCCGTTTTGCAGGGGTTTTAAGGAAACATGCACGTAAAGATGCAATGTATGCATACATTATATGTAACGGCAAATGAAGTTATTGTCCCCCAGAAATACATTTACACCAAATTAAGAAAAACACCATCCACGAAAAGATGATTGAGCCTGATTAGGTTTTTATTAACACAACTCCATGTAAAGCTGCCTTCGGTGAATCATTTAGGTGTCAGATGTCAGTATTCGCACAAGCTTTAATTTTAGTTTCGATTGCATATTCTTATTTGAATATGCTTGTATTTGCTTATGTGATGATTCGGTACACAATCATTGCTAGAACAGCAAGGCGATCGACTATACATCGTTTTCTTTTAGCATAATTCCTCTTTATGAAGTTTTGACAAATCCTATTTTATTGTAACTGATGACGTGAGAAATATATTTTGTATCATTTGTAATGTTTAAACATGTTGGATCACAGGGTAAAAATAATACAGATGTTACTTTCCTTTGTGGATTGCAATTACCTTAGAATATCATTTATAACGTCATGATAAAGATATTAGACTTCAACTTGCTTTTATTTACTGATGATTGTTTTCTAAGTAAACGTATTCCAATAGCAGCGCTTTCATCAACTCTTACATTCCACACTATGAATGCCTATATAAAATCTATACTGCATACTATATGGATATCTGTGAATAAATTACTCGTTTACTTTGCATCTATGGAATGATAAGTGTAATTTAGAAGGGAACCTTCTTCTTTACTTCTTTTACGTGACATCTTATACGTTCTATTGCAGGTATATCCTATATTTAATATACCTGTTTTCGAACACTATTCATTGTGTCGAAGAGTTCTTTAATAACAATATACATATGATAATTACAACTAATGTTATACATTGTAATCAATATTTCCTAGTACGAAATAAGAAGTCATAATGTATTTTATAAAATTCAACAAAATCAAACATTTCATTAGGGTATCTCACTTCACTGAGTGTCCACTTTAAACAGATCTGATGTACCAAATACACGATTGATCGTTTTATTGACCGGATATACTAAAGCAGGAGCAAAATATATATTTTGCGAGCGTAACGCAATAAAAGTTTAGTTGGCCATTGGGTAATGGATTCTATTCATATGATGGTATTGTGAATATGTTTTGTACAACATACCTTAAATTCACCAGAATAGTAGTTTTTATATTGTGGGTTTAGCCAATTGAAGCAATGATACATAAGGAATAATTCCAAGGATTGGCCACTAATGTGAGACTCAGATTAAAGGAAATGTCTGCAATAAGAACAAATAAAATATATTGTCTACTGGCCAACATAGTTCTAGATATTAAGATATTGTTGATACGTGGGGTTCTTTTGGTGCATATATATGTTGTGCTGACAGGTCATACATGTATACATTAATACTTTAAATACGTCTTGCATCACAGAAAGTTCCGGCTGCAAAGAGCTCTTCGAGATTACTAACAAGCTAATGTCAAGGAACAAATGTACACCACTTCCAACTATCTTCTCTCCAGTCGACGTTCCGGACCCGTTTGCAAATTTCTTCCTTGACAAAGTACAAATAATTAAAGATAAGCTTGACAACTTACTTGCAATTGAATCGTTGTCACCATACATATGCGATACAAAATTTCAGCGGCAACCGTTAGCAGCATTTGAACCTGTCTCTATGGATTTAGCACATACAATCGTGACGAAGAGTGCACCAAAGTCACGTGAACTTGATCCAATTCCAACATCACTGCAACTTGAGTGCTTAGATCTAATATTGCCTTCATTATCTGATGTTATGAAAACCTCTCTCTCATCCGGGGAATTCCCATCATTTTCAAAACTGCCATTGTAAAGCCTCTGCTGAAGAAACCAACACTAGACCATAACGATGTAAAGAACTACCGCCCAGTTTCAAATATCCCATTCATATAAAAATCTTAGAAAAAGTTGTTCTATCCCGTCGTGTATCTCATCTGAATTCAAACAGACTTTTTAGCAATATACAGTATGCATATCGTCCTTACCACATTACTGAAACCACTCTTCTAAAAGTAGTTAATGACCTTCTGTCTGCTTAGAATAGCGGAAATATTACAGTCCTCATCCTCATTGATTTGTCTGCAGCATTTGACTCAATATACCATGAATTATTACTTCACCGTCTCCAGCATGTATTTGACATTTATGATTCAGCCTTACTGTGGTTCGAATAACCTCCTTGGTCAACAGGACATAAATTTTGTCCGCAAATGGAATACTCTCCATCCCAGTTGCTCTATGATTTGGTGTTCCACAGGGGTCTGTTCTTGGACCTGTTTCTTTCATTTTATGCACTCAGCCGCTCTCAAATGTCATAGATCATTATCCATTGTCTCACCAATTGTACGCTGATGACACCCAAATATACATGTCTAATCACCCAACATAAGTTGATGCTACCATCCAAGGTATAAAGAGGTGCATTTCTGATATTAAATCATGGATGACATGTAACAAGCTGCAGATGAATGATGATAAAACTTAAGCCATTCTGATAAAAACACAAATACTTTCTCATTCACATCCTTCATCCTTCACCTCAAAGAATAAATATCAACAACACCAACATTAAATTCACACAGTCAGTACGAAACCTAGGTGTTACTCTCGACAGTACTCTCACATTGCATCAACATGTCATGAACATATTTAAGGTTTCCATATCTTGAGCTGAGACGCATCAACTCCATTCCCAAATATCTTTCAGTTGATGCCACTAAACCCTTGTGTGTTCATTAGTACGTTCAAGACTGGACTATTGTAACTCAATTCTGTCTGGTTCGCCTCAATATCTACTCCAGAAACTTCGAAAAGTTCAAAATACAGCTGCTCGGATCATCCTTAGAGTACCATGATCAGAGCACACCTCCCCCTTGCTCTGCACTCTACACTGGCTATCCATTCAATCCAGAATCAAACACAAAATTTGTTCTCTGTGCTATGTTTCACTGACGGACTCCAGTTCAACACACCTATCCGACCTAACCCATGTGGACACACCATCAATATACTTACTCTCCTATTCTGACAATCGTATATTCATTATTCCCACTATGAAAACGAAGTCATACAGACAAAGTTCTATTGCATACCAGGGCCGATCAACGTAGAACGAATTTACCACTGAACTAAGACACAAACACACTGTGATCTCATTAAAGATTGCTCTTAAAACTCACTTATTTCGACTGTAAGAACAAACTTAAAGACCTAATATATTTTTAGCATGTGTTATGTTTTCTAATTTAGCGGTGTTCGTTTTTTTGTAATCATATCATTATATGTTTTTTATGTTTTAGATGTTGACTAATGTTGTAAAGAGCTTAGAGCTTCTAAAGATTAGGCGCTATACAAAGTCCTCATTATTATTATTATTATTATTATTATTATCTAACTCAGTGAACACTAGTCTGCAAACTTGCACAGCAGAGTAAGAACAGGCAAATTCCTTATAAACAAAAAACATACTCGTAGAGTCCTTCTGTATGTCATTTGACATATATATATAAAACCTTTTTCTTCTAATGCGGTGAGAATTAGATCCAATTAAAAATTACAAGTTTACAGTTTGTGAACTGTCAGCAAATCGTTTTTACATTCGAGATCTTTATATCACCTCGTATAACTAGCCCTCTGTTATTCCGCAACCTAAGCAAGCTTAATCGACGATCAGATTTAGTTTTGGGTTAAAGACCATCGCTCTACATGTATTCAAGCTAAAGAGACTGTATTAAAAATGGGTATAGAAAAGAATGCTGCTTTTTCCGTAATATTTACAATGTAGCTTTTACTGATTGAAAACTAAATGGAATTAAGAAATTTGATTAATTTACATTTTGAAGCCTCCTGTACTCATATCCGTTGTTTTAGGCATTTGTTTTTATAAAATCAAAGTCTTGATTTAAAGAGCTATATACGTTTCTGCATATTTTTTAAGTTTTTAAAGCTTTGGGCCATAATGTCATGATTTTAAAAGTTGAACATCTTGAGGTATAGAAATCACTTTCGATTACCAACAATTTCTGCATCAACCGACATAGTTACAAAGTAGATGCAACCAGCTTTATCATCACCAGCCCTTCAAAAAGACACACGGGTCGTCTAGAGGTAGCCTGCTATTTATACAATTACATTTATGAGTCAATAGTGAAATATCATTTCTTAATTCAAAATCCCTTTGATGACTCACAAGCATGTCAATAGTCTCACTGCTGCTGAGTTCATTCCATGAGAAGCAGTTCAAAATAACGTTGAGTTTGACAAGAACAAATAGGGGGAGTTACATGCTATTTAAATGGTATAAGAGACTTTATATTTGGAAAAAAGGTAAAAACGTAAAATTATTCAGAGTGTATCTTTCTTTTGCTTATTTTGGTGATTTGCTGGAAATCGCTAGAAATATACATTTTATTATATATACTGAATCACAGCATCGGGTTGGAGCAGAGTGTGATTAAAAAATTACAACATAAACCTAAGATACGATATAGGCGTAACATTATTCATATATAAAAAAATTAATTATGAAAATAAGGAATCAAATCTATTTCAATGTCAAGTTGTGATTAAACATTAGACAAAACATGTCTTGTATCCACCTTCATTATCTACGATTGGATAATTTCTAAAATAAAACACATGTAAAGAATAAAACAAGTGATTCAGGAATATATTATAACGAAATAAAATTTTGGCGTGTATCAAACACCTTGATTATTTAAATAGTAATTCAAATTCAAAAACTTATTAAGAAATACAAGGAAATAATTTCGTATTACTGGTGTTAATTTGCAACAAAAAGGAAACAAATCCCCCAAACAATTATAAGACAAATGTATCATTTTACTGAGAGGGACGTATACGTGATTTATCATTGACTACTTTAATGAAGGGTGACCCATTATTGTGAAATGCACATTAAACCACAATCATGAATAATAATAATAATAATAATAATAATAATAATAAAATAGGGAAAGTATATAACTCGGGGAATTTGAAATTCCCGATAGCTGCCAGATATAATATATACCCTCTTGACATTCATTATGTTCCAGTTCGATAGATTCAGCGTTAACATGAAAGTTCAAGCAGTGGTTTATTTGCACTTGGGTTAGAAGGCCAGACTTCCTTACCTAGGAAACAGCTTCAAGTTATGTGTCACAATTCCCTGATACAAAGCAATGTACATTTAGTGACCTTTTCTAATATCATCCCAGAAGAAGCATCATCTCTCTTTCTATGTGTGTGTATATATATATATATATATATATATATATATATATATATATATATATATATATATAATTTCTTTAGCCTCGTAGTTTGTCTGCAAAATCTTATCTTGAATGGAATATAGTTACACCAAGTCACTCTCATACCTTTTGCCTTTAAACGGGTAGCGATATTTACATTTATGGAATGAAAATAAGGAACCATGCACCAGTGTAGTAGAATCATTTCATTGTAACATTGTAACGAGTTGATTGGTAGAGGGATCTGAATGACCCTACGTCTTAGTCCTCATCCACACACCCCATTCAAAATACAGGAAAAGGAAAGGTCTTGCGCATCATTATATTTTCCTACTTCTGGATATTGTCAACAATTCCTCTCCTGAGCAAACTAAAGAGGAATTTACCTTACGTTGAACCACAAGATGATATTGAAATTAATTTGATCAATATTACCAGAAACAACAGTTTTATATTTCTGTTAGATTTTCCAACATTTAGTGAGCAAAGGGTGTCCAGCTAGGTTTTCGACGGAATTTTAAGGTGGAATTTAAGGCATGATTTTTAGGTAACAATGAACCCATGTTTATACAATTAGTCAATTTACGATAAAGTATGCATAATCTCTCGGACAGTTTTGTATAACGGAGAGCATGGTTTTGGCGGGAGCACAATACAACTAACCTGATCCTCTAACGTCGATTGCGATTTAAACAATAAAGACATAAACATGTTTGCTTAGGATTTGCCTACGTGGATCTGAGTCTGTCACAATGGAATGTATTGACAAACGACTGCTGAATTAATGACTACTTTATCATCAGACAGAAGAGTCCATTCTTTCGAATGAATAAAAAATCTCTTATATCATACACATCCCTCTTGTTTGTACTTGTTCTTGCTTTTATGGCATTACGTAATATTACGCAAACATAATAAACAAGCATTGTTATAAATATGAAATAAATAATGAGGCGTGTCTTGCAATGATTTCCTTCTTAATGAAATTTAACAAATTATGAAAAAATCATGAAAAAGAAATATTGGCAAATACAATATTCCTATCCTGACTCTATAACCTCTGCTCATCGAATCATATAGCATATGTACGGTAAATACTACAGGCGTTCTTGAAGTTGTATGAAAAATAACAAAAACTCTGCAAATGTAACACCTTCTACATTCATGTATTACGAAAAGGACAATATTTTACAAAATGAAAATGGAAGAGAATGGAAGTATTACATCTAAGACGACGTATCTTGTAAATTTACAATTTACGTGGTATAGTAGAAATTGTATCTATTGAGATTAAATGCCATAGAAAGAAAGCTAAAACTATCTGTTAAGCTGCACAAATGATTTCTAAAATACATTGTTATGACAGGCCCGAAAAAAATTTGTATCCATGGTAACATGACACCCCATTTGAATGGACATTTGCTATCAATATGACTCTGAGAACCGTATGGATTCTTACTGACTGGTACTATCTAGTCTATACCTTCGGTTATCAGTCCACATAGTGACCTTAGACACACGATTGATGCAGGCATCTGTAACTTAAGGATGAGTGTCGTTTTTATGCATATGAAGCTTCTACAAAGGTTATGTTACCTCATGTAATTTCCAGCCACATTTAAAATGGCTTTAGGAACAATCCATTAAAATGGTGATATCTCCTACCAGTTTCTAATTTGTTGGTGTCATAGAATGATGTAACTATATATGGCATAATTTCAAAGGATGTGCGTTTCAAAACCAAATGAATACATGACAATTGTAGAAACTCTAACATCGTATACACAGTCATTATTTTTTACAGCTGCTATAACGGTAGACCTGTATAACAATGATGTATATCTGGTCCAGTTCTTTTTCAAGCCCCACTTGGTTTGCTTTTCAAAGCGTGCAAAAGCACACTCTTTACCTTGTGTCATCAGTTGTAGTTCCCATTCCAGATCTTGCGTTTATTGCGCTGGTTCTTTTGATACGCAGTTTGTTTTCTTGGACGTTGCCGTAATGGTCAGTGGACGTTGCCATAATAATATATCTTCAGTATTCTATTTTACAGCATTCACTTGTGACGGGCAGTTTGCATAGTTGATTTGTTTTCTTTCTCCACGTTGAAGCTCTGTTTCTTTTGACGATAGGCACATAGTTGATCTTGAAAAACACAAGAGGGCAATCTCTGAAATTGTAGAGACTATTCAGTAGATGCGATGTCACTTTCTTTTAGATAGCATATTGGATATAGTTTATTAATCCGTTTGGAATTGACCAAGGTTTGGAATAGTTGCTTTCTTGAGACATCTGTGTTCATTTTACAGACTTTGGCTTATATTGGCAGCTGATGTTATGACATGGTAGTTGAAGAACAACGGATCTGTGATATATTTTATGAGTCCTATGTAATTCTGTTTTGTTCACTTTTGTCTCAAAGTGGCAATATAAAGAGGATAGTTTTGAGGTGTAGAAGTCTTCTGATGATCAACACCTGGGGCTGTCTTCATTAATTAGTATTTCTTCCAAATAACACTGTAATAGTAAAGAAACTTGTAAGGCATCGTTGTTTTAAAGTGATTCACAGCTAAAGTGTCAACATGTCAACGTTTATCCTCTTAAAATATTGAAAGCGAAATGGAGCCATGCATTCTGCATTCCTCTGGAAGATCTTGGCCACCCAACCAAGATTAAATGGACAGAAAATGTGGCACGAGTTTTCTAGATTTTACAAGCTGTCTTGCAAGGCAACTCTTACCAGGGAGAAGACATCCTTTAGCAAAGAAGCGTGATGGGGACATGGTGGCTTTTCTTCATTGAGACAAACTATCAGAGATATACCATCGTATGTTTCACCATTATGTAGTAATTCCGAACCTTGGTGCCAATATGTATTTCCTGCTTCATTTTAACACACATTTTTATACTCAAAACATATATTTTGAAACTGAAGCTCAGGTATATCATTTAACGCATTCTTTGTGTCTGTTGTTTATTATCCCCGGTTGATGGTTACTTTACGGATTAATCTTAATTGCATTTATTGCATACATCCAAAGAATATTTCGCTTACAGATCTTCAAACAATTGACTTCGTTCTTGTACCCCTTTGACCAACTCTTTTCAGAAACCAAATAATGACCATTTTCATTATTTGACATTCATAGCCAGATATTTCATATAAATTACCATCATTGCCAGCTGATTCTTTCTGATAAATGAACTATGTTATTCCATCGGCTAAGTACGGTTTTGTTATTATTCTTAAAGCTGAAAGATTCAGCATCTTCAAGTTGTAGCTTTTAACGGTTTACTCTGTAATGTACATTTAGTTTATAGTATTATTTTATTATTGTCCGTACTTGAAAGTAGAGTTTTGTTCTAGCTGTCGTTTGTCATTTTAGAAAGATGTTTACATCGAATTAAGATCGAGACCAGATGATTTTGCTGGAAAATTCTGCCGGTCGAGTGAAACAGTATTTATAGGTTTTGTAAACAAAGTCTTTATTCCTCTTTTTAATATAAATCCTTGAGTCTTTGAGAATAAACTATCAGAGTTTATATTTGTGTACAGAGATATATTGAGAGGAATTATATCATTATTTGTAATTAAAATGTGCTTATTGACTTTTTGGACTTGGGATTATTGTGAATTCATTTAAAGACGTAGTGGATTATGATACATCAAGACTTACGGTACACCATCACATTCAAAATTATTTTAATTCATTCGGATTATTCTCTATGTTTGGACTTGCGATAGAGCATTTTGGATTATTTTGGGATTTATTTCAAAATAATGTAAGTTCCTTTTACTGTTTTATTTTATATGGTAGAGAAATATATTTTGTTTATTGAATTTACTAAACCTATTGCTTTGGCTTGTTTCTGTTATTTACGGAAGTACAAAGAGTTGCACCAATTCATATAGACCAAAACTAAAAGTATCAAGAGATGCTAATTGTTCATACAGGTGACATGTTGGTTTGTTTGATCTTTTTGAAGATGCTGATGGTCATTCTAAGATCTTATCACATACCAGTTTCCGAATATGGTAGCCATCACATTGATGAAACATATATGGAACAAGGACAGCAATGGAACCAATTTTCTTTCCTCAACTTCAAATTGATGCGTGAATGTTGTTTGCACTAGGTTTGTGTCAACTTTTATCATATTTGTGATTAAAGTGCTTTTATAAATTCCTTTATCAATGTTCATTAAAACATATAATTTAATGATCATTATCTCTATCAATGTTACTTCTAATGTGCATTTAGCCTTACATTATTACCATTTACTGTTGATATACATTTAATATACCCATACATACTATCCTGCTTTATGTGCTTCAACCTTTATATACTCTGACCAAGAAATGACCAATACGTGAGAAATAAAACGAAATAAAAAAATTGGGTTTCTTGATTTGTGTGAAACTGACATCATTTATATATTTTGGAAGGAGCTCTGTTAATGGTTGTTCTTGATAAATTGAAAGTTGCCGTGAAATAAATCTATTTACATTTTTACAATTTTAGACATATGTATTAATATATTAAAAAAAGCTCTCAAAAGAAGGTGCATATATGTGTTATAATGATGGTGGACAATGCTAAATACAAATAATATAGTATTAACATTATTTTGTCATCTTAGAATTCTTGAGTGTCGTCCAGTTGAAACTCAATATTTGTGCATAAAGGTTGCACGACTGTTCTGGCCACTTCTTTGGAATGATTATCAATCAAACACTTTACAGCAACAGTCATCGAGTCTCATTTGGTACAAAAATATAGACCTTCAGTCTAGTAAGCTTAAATAGATTATAGAAATCCAAAACTTACTTTTGTACTGTATATACACAATATACCCAGTCGGAGCATGTTCTTTAAAATGTTAAGTTCATTATGCACATATTTGACTATAGCGCATTTTCATTGCTTTGTTATATGTGTGTTAAATTTTCTGTTTCTTATGTCCATATATAAATATAACTCTCTGTCAGTGCTTGTGTGCGTGTGTGTAGATATATTCATGTACCTTTAATGTGCTCTGCTAATTGAAATATCTTACATTCCTGTCGATAGGTGATTTATATCTGTATGTTTACCGGTTATTTATCCACTTACAAAAAAAAAATATTGTAAATCGGTGTAAATATTACACCAGTACCTGTAACATAATAAACCCTTCCAGATCCATCTCCACGCATAAAAAATGCTGTATATTGAAAAAGAAGAAGTGTATGTCTTGCCGTATTCCACCATTACCCGCATTAGTCGCCATCTACTTTGAGGTTGACTGAAATTAGGAAGACATTCAGTAGAAAAAGTGCCTTGTGTATGGACGTTCTGCTTGGTAATGACATATTTGGTACACGACGTTTTTTTCAAATAATTATGAAAGGGTACATTTGCCCTTTGAAACAACAAGCACACCTCATAAACTACCCATTGAACAAAACTGGGTGTAGATATATTCCTTAGCTACACTTATATTTACAGCTTTGAAACTCTTAATTTATCATTGGTAAGGTCTATGTATATATCCATCTGTATGTTACTGCATCTCTCTGTATCTCTCTTTGTACGTACATATATGAATCTTCTGTATTTATGTACTAGTCTTATATTGTCCCATTCTTTTAGAATTTATAATAGAGCCTTCCTCCAAATATTATGATACTTTGAAATTCGGAAGTTTTATTATCCATTTCTCTCCTTCAATGATAAGAAAAAAATTGCTAGTTTTTGGTCTATGTCTTTTAACATCTTTGTCCATGTTTATCTTTTATGACTAACGATTTGCATATATTTTGAAGAGGATGTACGTTAGTTTAATGCAATTGATATTAGTATATCTATACAGGTAGGTTTTAGTGAGCACTATATAGCATGGAAATTGTTGTTGTTGTTTTTGTGGGGTTAAACGCCATTTTTCAGAACACGATAGGCTATGCATGGCGGCCAGTATAAATGGTGGAGGAAGAACCCAGGAAAAACCCCGGCAAGAACAACCGACCCACGGGAAGCTACTGGCAAGCTTTCTCACATACCCACATTGGCCGAATCCAAGACTCGAACCCACGCAGACAGAGGTGAGATGGCAGTGATCCGTAACGGAGAGCGCTTTAGACCACTCGGCCACTCGGGGCTCCCATGGACTTTGTTGATCTGCCATTAAATCATATGCATACATACATACATAGATACATACATACATACATACATACATACATACATACATACATGCATACAAGCAATAGTCGGGAATTAGTGCTGTCCGGATTTCTCCAGCTTATATTCTTTCAGTAGGAATTAATAATGGACAATTATTGATCAAGAGTGGAAATTTGTGGGAATCAGTCACTAAAGGGGAAGATTCAAACTTTAAATTGGAGGAGTAAACAATTCATCATTCTTTCAAAGGGCACTGTACTATTATAATAATATTTGGGAGGGTGTACAGAAAATGCAAGAAGTTATAAATAAAATTTGTTTCTTGAATGTATGTGCGAGTAATATATTTCTGAAGAGACTCTATAAACAAAACATTCATTTAAATAAACAATCTGCGTATATTGTGAAGATATCTCGGAGACTTGAGCAACTGGTTAATACAGGTTTTATCTGAACTGTGGATATCTGTTTCTAAACCTATTTATGTAAGCTGGCTTGAAAAAGAGTCATAAATCTGTTTCAGTGCTATATGTAAGCTGTACATTAGTAGCGAAATTAGTCTATTGTCAAGGTGCACAATCAAACTACATCAGCGATTTTGCTTAATTTATTGGCTTCATTAAAATAAGTTACAATTATTTTATGTGAAACATAATTTTTGTAGAGATCACCTAATACCTCTATATAATAATTGTGTTGAACAGCATAGTAAACCAATACTACTAATAAGAAGCCGACAACGAAGAAGACGAAGGCGAAGAAGTAGAAGAAGACGAAGAAGGAAAACAAGAAGAACAAGAAGAAGAATTAATCTTATGTTGCTTATTTGAAATATTTTTTATTGCACCCAACTAATGGACTTGTTTTCATTATTTTGCTGAAAGGTTAATGATACCCTTGTTTGTATAACTGATCAGAAACATCATTAGGCAAATCCAGATCCACCCAACAGAGTGAAACCTCACTATAACACGCATTGCTAGAAGAAAAAGTCTGGCATTACACAATGTATCAACAACAAAGAAAAGGAAAGGTGCTAGAACGGACATGTGGAAAAACAAAAGCGATAATGCCTGGACAGAAGTAGTTCCAGTGTTAAGGAAACACAGTTAGCTACGGATATCGACCCATGTAACACTAGTTGGAAGCAGCTGACGATCAATCAGTTTTTCAAAGTGACTACAATATTCTGGTTCTTAGCAGTGAAAATTCTTAGGGTTAGAAATTTATACAGACACCCATTAATGACCATGTGATGTACACGTGCATTGATACTGAACTGTACATGTTATTCATCTTTAGTTACCTACTTTTTCTTTTATATTGTTACATTGAATTCAAATACATAATGATCTGCTACAGAATTGCTAAATTGTGTACTTCTGTGTGCTACGTTTCCATGAAATTATTATGGTTTCACTCTTATGGATGCAATGACATTGGTCATTGAGATATTTAAGCTTTTTGTGATATGTATTAGACATGTATGCAATCTATGTTTTCACTACATGTGTATTGATGGTTTATTATGCATTGTCATAAAATGGTAAACTTATCAATGAAGCAAATAGTTTGGCACCTAGTTTAATCACCTCCCATTTCCCGTCCCATTTTTGCTTGCATCTTTTTTGTCTCTATCTGACTAGGTTGGTTATAGCTTGATACTCTACATGGCATGATGGCGTTTTGTGCATCCCGACCATGGATGATATAGCAAAACGTTACTGCAGCATCAAAGGCGAACACAGTTTTAATAGTAATAGCCAGGTTAGGACCCAATTACTTGATTGTACATGGTATTTTATTTTTTTCTCATTCAATATAAAAGTGCGTTTGTGAACTGTTCGGGACGAATGCTTATTAAAAGCACGTCTATTTGTTGTTGCAGTGATGGTTTGTTTAAGCTTATCTTTACACATGTATCTGTGAGATCTGTGAGAATAAAATAAACACAGTACTGCCAGGGATTGTTATGAACATATTTGAACGTTATGATTAGAAGCAGCTAATGCACAAATGTCTGGTAAAGAAGCTGTTCGTATAGTTGTAATTGAAAGAAATTTAGAATGTCACTTGATTTCCAGAAACTACCAGATCATTGTTTGTTGTATCCTTTTGTTCCTTCTCGAGATCTTAGTTTTGTATTTTAATTGATAGAGTATCAGCCATTATGATGAGTTTTAGACTTTTTGTCAATAATAGAGTACACTTCTGATGCAATGGTAAATTGAGTTAATGGAAAGTTCTGAAATGGGGTTGTTTTCTTTCATTACTATACGAAGAGAGTGAATGAGAGAGAGAGATGGATAAAACAATTTTATGGTAGTAAAATTAATAAAAGCATGATAACGATTTCGATCAAGCGTAAATAAATTTAAATGCTGGAAATATAGAAATACCTCTTGTTTGTTGGTCATTTCGCTTAGTTTATAGTTCACACTCTATTTAATACATTCGCAATTAAATGATTGGCTGTACGTTCAGTGTAAAAGAAGGTAACTATGCTGTGTGTGCAGTTACCAATTTTCTTCCAAAAACCATCTTTCAAGTTTGAATCATAAATGTGTCTTATATTTATTTAATCAATATGAATAAAAAAGAAGCTACCCCCAATGGGATGAGAAGAGTTCCTTCATTCCGTTAATATTAAGTCCCCTGTTGTCAGTCTTGACTCCGTTCAAAAGGCGATGATGTGCATTGGTATGTTATATAAAATATATTGATATATACACTGTATATTTGATATACATTTAATGCTATATCAATGGGATAGCGAATATATATATATATATATATATATATATATATATATATATATATATATATATATATATATATATACCACATTCATAAAAAATATAACTTTGCATTTAAAGTGTTTTTATAAAGCAATTTGGTATACAAATACTGTTGGTATATCAAACTGTGATCAGCCTATTGCGCAATAATAAGCATATGTAAACATTCTCGCGACCGTCTGCAGTTGATTCTAGACCAAACATCAATTTCCACACATTAATCATTAGTGACGTATGAAAATAACGAAAAAAGGTATTAATAATCCCCATTTTCTAAATGAATGTACACATTTTCATCACAATCCTTTCTACTTTCTCTTCCCCTCTCCCCACTCACGCATAACTGACAAACTACTCAGAAATGTGAAGTGAGAGAGAACAGGAATTTGGGCTGGATTAAAACCTTGAAATAGAAATTACACCAAGTAACGATATGTGTACACTTTCCTTAGGATGTATCTACAGTGTTTATCAATGATACAAAAAAGTTGCAAACCATGTCGACATTATAAAGTAAATTTCTCGGTTAGATAGTACACATACTGTCATGCATTTAATGTTTTGTGGTTTCGGTCTTGTTTCTTAAACATAATATAACGTTCTAAGTCGAGTATTATTAATTAAGTATGAAAATGTCCCAAACGTCCGTTCTCTTCCTCTCTCTCTCTCTCTCTCATTTCTCCCCCTATCTCTCTATCTACAGATGATTTTCTTTTGTTCCATTCCTCGGCGTCGCTTGACTTATCAGTGATTGTAAAGGTTTTGTGGAACCGACCAAACGATGAGGAAGAGAGAGAGAGAGAGAGAGAGAGAGAGAGAGGGGGGGTAAGGCGAAATGGAGAGAGAGTTTTAACGTCAAACAGACCAGAGAGAGAGAGAGAGAGAGAGAGAGAGAGAGACAGACAGAGACAGAGAGTCTAATGTCGGCGGTACTGTTATCAAAACAGAATAATGACTTAGATCAACTGTAAATATTTTAAAATAATTTAATTACCTCTTATTGGTTCGTCATTTCGCTTTGTTTCTATTCCACATAAATTATATATATATATATGTAAGTGTGTGTGTCCGTGTGTGTGTGTATGTGTGTGTTTGTATATATTATTATTACGTTCAGCCATTCACCTACCCGCTCGTGGAAATTAGTGTGGAAGAGAAATTAAGCAAAATGATGAACCAACAAGAATTAATTAAAAAGTCTGTCTCTCTCTTTCTCCCTCTCTCTCTCTGTCTCTCTCTGTCTGTCTGTCTGTCTCTCTCTCTCTCTTCCTTTGGCTGTTTTGACTTAACTTTTATTATCATTTGTATGGATTTTCGTCCGTTAATTGGGGGTGTGGAAATATAGAGATGTGGGGGCTGCCTTTTTTGACGATTTTCATATTTATATAATTAATTAATTAATAATAATAATAATAATAATAATAATAATAATAATAATCAATTCTTAGAACATTATAATTGTCTTAAGAAACAATAAGAAAACATCAAATTACAGTAAGTCTGCCTTCTATCAGAACAATTGCTGAATTGTATCGACAGGCTTTTGAAACTTTGTATCATTAGTTATATAATCAGTGTAGATAAATCCCAAGGAAAGTGTACACATATCGTTGCGACGAACCTTATTATTGTGGGCTACCTGATGTAAGTTGAGATTCAAGGTTTTCATTCAGCCCAAAATCTTTTTTGTTCGTACACCAGATTTATGCATATTCTGCGAAGGGAATGGAAGGCAAAAAGGATTGCGATGAAATTTTGTACCATGCTAAATTCATATAGAACACGAGGATTATTAATACTTTTTATCGTTATTTCCATACGTCACTAATCATTAATGATCAATGAATGGAAATTCATGATGAATTTATAGACCTAGAATCGACAGCGTGCAGTTGATAGAATGTTTTTTTATGCGTATGATTGCGCCAAGCGACGATCAAAATTTGATACACGAATATTATTGGTTATCAAATTACTTTATGTCAACACTTTAAAAGCCAAGTTTGTTTTAAATGTATGTGATAACACACACACACACACACACACACATACACACACACACACACACACACACACACACACACACATATATATATATATATATATATATATATATATATATATATATATATATATATATATATAGAGAGAGAGAGAGAGAGAGAGAGAGAGAAATAGATAGATTTATACATACATATATACTCTTATATAGAAAGTTTAATTTTCAGTTACAGACAGCCAGGAAGGAATACACATTAAGTAATATTTCCAGAAAGACATTATTGCTCAAATGTACATTCAAAAGAAGGTGAGAGTTGTATGTTGATCTGAACAGAAACTGTTTCACTGTGCTGGGAAATGGAACAAAGGAACGTGAACCCCGATTTCAAAGGGAAAGCTAACATTGAGAGTAGCAAGTTGAAACATTTCTCTAGGAAATTTTTCTAAATTGATACAGACGTTTGCTTGAAAATTATTCTTTATGATTGTTATGACGACCACAGTGTTAAATGCTTAAAGATGAAACCTATCACAAACAAATTAGTTTTGGATGGGAGTAATATTATGCAATGGAAATGAAAAGGAATAACAACATAGATGGAAAATGTTTATTTGACAGATACTATGAATGAAAAGGGTCAATATACAATGCTATTACTGTCCTCAAATGGTGATTTGCTTTGCTCAATAGTTCTAGGTGTCATTTCGAACGGCAGTTGATATGGACACAATGAGACTCACACTATACCTGTTCAAATATGGATTTAATCGGCCTGTTCTGTTTTGTTATATTAGTTTGATAGAAAGAAGGAACGATATGTAGAGAGACAGAATACTGGATAAATCCGATCTAATCAAAGTTCTTTTCTGTTTGTTATAATTGTACAATGCAGCCAATCCAAGAGCTGTCTTAACATGCGGTGCTTAGCTATCGGTACAGTTTATTTCACCCCGCAGAATGCTTATGTAGTGTTGCAAATGGTAGATGTGTCTATATTCGACAATATGAAAACGTCTGCTGCTGACCAGTACACCGATGCTGTTTACAGATCCTAAAAGAAAAATAACATAATGTACATTCTTATCTTTCTACCAATTTTTATATCGTTTTGCTTTTTGGATCTTTTGACAATCATTTATGTGTTTATATGAGCGATTTCCGATGTCCCTTGTTTATATGTGTTAAGTGACTTTCCGTTATGGACATTTCGTTATTTGGAAAGTTATTTTATCAATGAACCCCTTCCGTTTACAATTTGAAACTGTGTGCTGTTCACAGAAAATGCATCATTGTTAAACAAATAAGACATCATAATGAACAATAAACTCTTGGGAAATGTATCGATTATTCGGTTTCTTCTCAACCAAGGTATTCGTTGGTTTACTGAGTTATTTATGTTCGATTATCCTTTAAAATAAATGATTTACACAGGAACTGAGATGTCAGTTTAAATCAGTTATATTAATACCACTGAAATGTAATGAGACAATTCACTTGATTAGTGACAAATAAACGAGGCAGCATGTACCACTGATAAATAGTATATATATATATATATATATATATATATATATATATATATATATAGAACATACAAAATCAAAATCCTGCAATAACAAATTCTCTTACACATAAATAAGGGCCCATTTACATTTTACCGTTTTTAGTTTATTAAGCTCCACGTCAGCAAAATACCATACCCAACCAATCACGCCACTCAACACCAAAACTGAAAGAAAGCTCGAACTGTGTATATGATTCAATGGCAATGGAAATATAACTAAAGAGTTAAACAATTAAAGAATCAACACAAAATTGAACACCTTCTTAGTGTCATACTTAATACTCATAGCTCATGTTTGCTTTCAAAGTTAAGTATCTTACCGACAATAACATAATCCTCGTCGTCGCGCAATATGCCGCCACAGTCAGTGGCGTTCTGTGGAAATAACAGGGAGCCAATACCATTGTTCAAGGATAATTTATTCTGCTCTTCCTGAAGAGATAAATGTGAAATGCTGTTGAAAAGAATATGCCAAGTCTGCTCTTCTGTCTGGAGACTCTTCCAAAGAAAAGAGTTGGGATTTTCCATCCTATGACGGACTCTTGAATGGCTAATTCTTCTTCGCATGCAGAAGGAATAGTTGAATTATTGTTTGTATAGGCTAAAATATGTTTTCTTCAGACGCATGCCTTAGAATTATTCAATTATGATAATTATTTGGTACACAATGTTAATCCAGACATAATCAGTTGCATTTGAATATGTTTTAACAGGTAATGTATATTTTAGCTCATGATACAAAATATACATAAATACAAGACATAGCAATAACCATTCAATAACTGTATACTATATGGTCTTGTTTCATTGTACAATTGATATTGGTAAATCGATTTATTTTGTTTGTACCAGGTTCACACAGATTGGTCTGTGACAAGTGTCTGTGTGTGTGTGATTTGGATATTTAACTTAGCTTTAACAATTTTTCAGTCATGTCGCTACGATGTCTGCAGTGTGGCAGTTTATAGTGATGTCTAGCATTGGGGTATCATGCTGCAGATAATGTCCCACCCAGTCACATTATCCTGGCACCAGACCGACCAGTAATAACACTAACCTCTTAATGCTGAGCGCTAAGCGAGGCAGCTGTTAGCACCAGTTTTGTAAGTCTTTGGTATGACTCGGTCGGGGATCGAACCCACGACATCCCGCATTCGAGGAGGACGCTCTAACCACCAGGCCACAGGAGCAGTGTGCCAAGTGTCCCATTGTAGAAATATTTTTGATACCGTCATGCAGATGATATCTGCTGCAGCATGCCAGACAATATAGTTACTCGTGATTGAATTAGAATTAATATATTCTCTACCACAGTTCATTAGGCAGGGAATATTTGAGGCTGTAAGGTGAATATACACTATTCAAACAATTGTTCCTTTTGTCCCTATACTCAGTCAATAAGTTTTGATGCATGTGTTTTAAATCTAATAAATTGATTTCATTATCAAAATGAAACAGAAACTATATCTTTAGTTGCTACTTTTCGTTGTAGTCATTTCATAATTTAAACTTCAATATGTTGATTGACCAACCATTTAAAACAAACAAGTGATCTCTCTTAAATAAAACATTTAACTTTCTCATTTCATTCATTGATTTATAATTTCTAACCCACCCTAATCATAACATTGTCATCATCTTTGCGTTTCAAGCCTAACGGTACTTCAAAACGAATAAATGGGCAAGTGTGTTTTGTTCATCCAAAAAGAGTGATGTATTTCATAGTTTTCCGTGAGCACTGGACAATTTCGTAAATGTCCGTGACACTGAGACTTAATGGCATATTGTTACATCCTGTTTAAACTTTTTTATTATTAGAATCGGACACTGGATACATTGGATGTAGACGACAAAGTGATTACGTTTTATATATTTGTAGCCTTACATAAACCATTCATTTAAAGCAGACTATTCCAGTAACCTGAATATGTCAGTGAGGAGGCTCATTGTTTACACTGAAAACTTCCATTACGTTTGAAAAGCGAAGAAGATGACAATAAAAGGAACAGCTTGCTGACAATAGAATTAACACATTATTAGTCAATAAATAAAATTAGTATGTTTCGTGTACATTTTTAAACCTTGATTCTTTTTGCTTTCTAAATCGGTGCGGGTCTATAGGATGCCATGGAAGGATTGTGGTAGACGGAAACTCTATTTGAAAATATGTACATCACTATCATGGTATGACGTCATTTAACAGGATGGATGAACTGATTATTGCCTTCCGTTTGGTCGAACAATTATGGCGACGTTCAAGTTCAGATATCGAGGAGGCAAATATAATACAATGTTATCATTCTACAACGTTCAAGAAATGTATTTTCATGTGATCGCGGTGATATTGGTGAGTTCAGCATAATTGTAAGATCACCACGAGGTTATCACAGAAGTATGATATAAAAATGCAAATCTAAAGTGCAATGACTGGTTCAGGAGAATATCAACCAAATTCAATAATGATGAAAAGTGACAAGTACAGAAACTAAATCTTCTTCCAAGGGTCGGGAATGATTTTATTTTCTCATCAATTACATTCTTTCTGAATTTAAATATTTTGCGGAACTAAAATTATATTTTTACAATTCAAACTATGAATGATGTTCATAAAATCGAAATGTATAGAATTAATTATGAAGTTCCCAACGCAAACAATCAATTTTGGAAATTCTTAAAAATGCTTTCAGAATAATGTAAAAACAAGTACTACATCGCCATATTTTGAAAGAGAGAAAACGATCACAAAATCAATATAGACCAAGAAACGTATCATCCCATTAATATTATCTTTAGCTAATATGCAATTTGCAAATGATACAAACGTGAAAGTAATGTGAAGGACACAATTTAAAAACAATAGCAACCTACTCAAGAGACCACAATTTAGATGCGTATTTTGTACCCTATAACCATGCAAATATTACGTAAAATGGGTACACAAGGTGTACGTAGGCACTATTACAGGTATTTAGAACACATTTCCTTCTGCTGTTCAATTGAACTGTTTATTTGGTTGCTCTCCACTATCGGAATAATTAGACTATTGTTAAAGTAATAAATGTTCTCTTCATTTTGCATAATCTGTCCGTCATCATCAGAAATTGAATATAAGAAACAAAACTCAGCTAATGCTTGGGCGTATATGACTATTGGATTTATGTACTCACTTTGTATATCTTTTGCACATCTATCTCGTATCTTGTATATGGAACACTTTTTATCATGTCAGGTTCCCCACCTGAGACACGTGCTAGAACAACTGCAGTAGAGAAACAAAATTTTGTGATATAATTCCAAAGCTATGCATTAAAGCTCTCCAAATTTACCTATAATTACATATGTTGTAAATTCACTATGTTTATATTTATTATTATCGAATTTCATGTACATGTATGTATGTATGTATGCATGCATGCATGCATGTATGTATGTATGTATGTATGTGTGTGTGTGTGTGTGTGTATGTATGTATGTGTGAATGTATATTTTCCTTTTACAGAGATTTCATCCGGTTTATCACGTTAGCGATAATAAAACCTTAAAGTGATTGAAATATGATTAAAATACAAAATAATATAAAAGGAATACGTCAACTAATGTGTATAAATATAATGGAACATGAAATACACTATAACCATATAAACATATTTCTCGAGAAACAACAGCGTTGATATTTGTTTTGCGTTCCTTAGACGTTTGCTTATTGCTTCGTGATACAATGTAAATATGCAAGGTATATTTTGTTAAATTTGTAACATTACCTTTCAGGTAGAAACTACAAGGATCTAATGTATCTTCTGAAATTTTTAAAAAATTAATGCCAAAATTATTCGAGGATTTCAAGTTTGGCAACTTTTACTTACTCATACACATGAACCAATAAAAAAGTGTACCTACTAATAACAACTGTATCGGTTATACAACACCAACTTTTGATGCTGTTTTAATTTGATTCAAATTTGTATGGTAGTAAATACAGCGAAGTAGGCAAAAACCTCATAACCATAATTTGTATGAACGATATTTATGAGGTATCTGCACTAGTAAGAGCAACATCAGCAGATGTAGTGGTTGCCGTCATAATATTAGTATCAGTCTTCAGTATAAGAAGTAGCAGCATCTTTTGAATCTTTACCAAGACTACTACCACCACAAAACCCATCAAAAGTATTTCTGATTTTAGTATTCGTCTGAAAGTATGAAACCTTTTAACTATTACCAACCTGTGAATGGCATACACATGGATTTCTCAAGTGTCCAAGGTATGCACTGGCAGGCCAAGGTCACTTGGATAGCCACCAGCAGCACCAATAGAGAGTGTAGAAACATTGTAGACCTCTCCATAATACGATAACTTTAAGAAAGGAAGAATTTAATTATAACAAGTGCACATATATACTTATCTTCAGTGCAACAATAAGTTTAGAACCCTGTCTAATAATCAAAATAAGCATAAACAAATTCCCCCTCCCCATCAAATATAAAATAAATCAGTAAAACTATTAGACATAAAATTTACAAAATAAGTGCGATTTGTGTTGTTTTATGGGGTGTTATTTCAATACAAAACTAAAAGGGGAATAGGTTATACTGATTACATTTTTTAAATAATTAAGTTACAACCTTTTGTCTTGCAAATCAGCAATTCGTTAAACAATTTGAAAGAAGGAAATTGTATATTATTAGACTAATAAATTGCAGTTTTACCTTTCCCTGGTCGCAATAAATTGAAAGTTTGTTTACACAAGTCCACCTTCTACAAACACCTGCCGATCCAGCTTTGTGCCAAATAAAGATTTTAGCTTGCTTTTTATAGGGTACGCACCTCATGAAAGTGAAGATCTATAGGCTGAGAGGTCAATAAATAACCGTCGATGTTGAACTTGCTCCATTCAAACTATTACGTTTTCTTTCTTTTCTTCAGTGGACCAATTGCTAAACTCCACTATTTGATTGAAGTGAAGGGGTAATAACCTTGTTTACATTGTTCAATCATTCAGACATTTCCGACACCTAAATACACTACAATGAGATACAAGTGAACTAGATTATGCTATTTATCAAAGATACAATGGTGCAAATAAATATTTATTTTACATAAGATACACTATAGCTCATTGGCTAGGTAGACCTTCTATTTTTCCTTCCCTACTCCGGCTCTATCGCTTTCGCATTTGTTTATGCTTCAAGATATTCCAAACATTAAACAAGATGCAAAGACAGAAAATTGTAGGATGCATTTGCTCTGCTCTCTGATTATTTAAGGGACCACAAACGTCCATTTAGGATTTGCAATACACAGTTGTTAGATACGGTGACCTTGTCTAGACTGGAATCCTTTATCCAAATATGTCAACCTATTTGGCCATAGAAAGGTTTTGAAATGCATAATAGATATGTATAATACTCGAATTAGTATTTATTCAGAAGAGCACTTTCTTGTTCAAGTTCATATACTTTGTTTGCAATGTTTTGAGTTAGACTAAGTGAGAGGTCTTTTGAGCGAATGCAATTGTGGAAATCGAATTAACGTCGGACAAAAGCTCTTAAATAGTTAATGTAAATTTACACAGGCTTCTGGAATTGCAATAGTGTTGTTTTAAATTTCTGGAATTCTTTTAAAAGCGACAAACCATTGGGTGCCTAACCAACAGACGTGATTATGATGGTATTTTATATATAACGATTTGGTTTTCGATCACTGCTCAAACAGTTAGGTGACCGACTATATATTTTTCTTTCAGCATGATTTCTTTTTATGTATTTTTGAAGAATCGTGTTTTTTTAAAAACAGATTATGGAGCAAAAGGTTAAGCATACATTTTCCCTTAAAATGATAAAAATGTTACTTTCGAACATGGATTGTAATTACATTCGAATGTGATTGATAACGTTTTGATACTAATATTAGACTTAACTAGCTTTTTGTTTATTTATGAATGTTTTAGTGGTAACTTTAATTAAGGAGCAGCGCTTTGAACTCTTAAACTCTTACATTTTACATTATGTGTGCCTATATAAAAGCTATAACGCATTTGTAATTGAGATTTGACTGGATATCGTATGTCTATTTGCTGAATAAATTGCACGTTTCCTTTGCATCGACGGAGTGAATCGTGTAATTTTGAAGATAACCTTCTTGTTTCTTTCTGTTATATTACATATTATACGTTTTATTGCAAGTATATGCTATATTGAATATAATTGTTCACAAAAACTCTATTCGCTGTGTCGAAGAATTATTAAATTACAGTACCACATATTATTGTTGCATTTGACATGATACAGTGTGAATAAGATTTCCTGATACACAACATGCAGTCATACTGTATTTTACATCTTCAAAGAAATCAAACTTCTCGTTAGGATATCTCACTTCACCCTGTCTTCATTTTAAACAAAACTGACATCCCAAATACACGATTGATCGTTTTTATGACCGGAATTACTAAAGGAAGAGTAAATCATAACTTTTGCGAGCATAATGCCAACAAGTAGTTTGCCATTGGGTTAAAATGGATTCTATTCATCTGATAGCATAGTAAATATATTCATGTATATCACACCTTAAATGCACTAGAATCGTCGAAATTCAAATTTCCGGAATATGATTAGCTACATTTTTATAATATCGGTTTAGCCATTAAAGCATTCGTAATTAAGGAAGAATTCCAAGGATTGGCCACTAATGAGAGACTCAGATTGTAGGACATGTCTGCTATAGGGCTGTTAGAAGTTTTCGAACGCTTGAGACCAACAAGATTATCCAAGAGAGTTCCTGATATCTACAGGAGCTAGGTGATAATTGTGTTATAGTTATCATAAGCTGTTTCCGTCTACATCGGTAATAAATTATGAGCGATCCTAAGGGAAACTATGGACAAATATTTTATAATCACCTCACACTCTACTTCAAAACGTTAAGCATGCATTTTTCAGAATTGATAATTAGTTAAAAAACATTACATAAACAAATTGATACAAAATTGTTTACAATACTTATGACCTATGTGTTTACTTTTATATATTTTTCAATGGCACCCAAGCCGTATCCATGTTCTCAGTATCTATTATTCCAAAATTACTGGCATATTTCGTACATTATGATTAGCTGAATATATCATCGTCGAAGGGATACGAAGAGATAAAATATAATGACAACTGGCAAATATATTTCTAGATAATATTAAGATATTGATGAATTGTATGGTTCTTTTGTTGCCCATATTGATTGCACTGACAAGTTATCAACGCATTCATTAATACTTTAAATACATCTTGCCCATTACTCTGTGAAAAATAATTTGGAAACTTATACAGCATTGTAAAAACCGATCAATCCGATCGAGATCTCATAATAGATGGGAAGACACTGAAGTTGAGTCATCTTTGATATGTCGTCTGACATGCAATATGCCACATCCAAGTTCATTCGGTCAATTCAGTTTAAACCCAAATGTTGTCACTGCCAAGTACAATTCATGTTATCTCTCTGTCCTTGTGTCAGGATCATCCGATTTGTTCCCGACATACAACCAGTTCTTCCTACAGTAAAGTGAACTGAAAATCAAATAGAACACCCTTACATTGCATGTTTTTAGTTTATGGACTGCCAGCAAATTTATTGTTAAATTTATAAGCTACTATAATTCGGGATATATTATTCCACAAACTAAGCAAGTTGACTCGACGATCAAATTGGGTTTGAGGATGAAGATTATCACTCTACGTTGATGTGAGCTAAATATACCACATTAAACATGGGTAAAGAAGAAAATGCCGCTTTTATCATTATATTTAAAATAAAATTGTTATTGGTTGACAAAATAAATGCAATGTGAAATTTGACTATATCATATTTTTAAGCCCAATTGGAGTCCCAAACTAAGAAAGAAAAGGAATCTTACTAGAAACGCAGCCTTAGAACATGGAAACCAAGCGGTTTAAACAAAGAAGACTATAAAAAGAAAACCATGCACAGATAAAATTATATTTTGCAGCCGACACATTTTCTTTTAAATAATTCCCTAAATCTGCTAAATAGCCTATGACAACTATAACAAAGAAATATCCGGGATATAATTTGCGTTTACATACATTTACATAAAATAACAGATGTCGTTATGGCTCATGGTTCATAAATTTCTAGGCCAATACATATATTTTCCAGTATCAGCAACAAACTGAAACAAACTAAGTGAAACATAATAAAGTTAAAAGGTTAACTCCATGTAGAAACAGCCATGTAAAGTTTCTCAAACATAACCGTTTTCTGTTTTATTTGTTTGTCTTGTCTATGTTTTGTATTTGCCTTTGAAAAAAGTCTCATTAAAGAATAGAAAGCGCTCAGTTTCGCACTGTTCTTTGTCAGTTTATTGAATTTATCTTAATCAATCCCTGACACACGTGATCCCTGGCTGGATCCAGTGCACTGGAAAGGATTGTTATTCGCCATATGATTTTATTTCTCTATATATATATCTCTCTCTCTCTCTCTCTCTCTATATATATATATATATATACACACATATATATATATATATATATATATATATATATATATATATATATATATATATATATATATATATATATATATATATATGTATATATATATGTATATATATATCTATCTATATATATCTCTCTCTATATATATATCTATATATATATCTATATATACACACATATATATATATATATATATATATATATATATATATATATATATAGATATATATATATAGATATAGATATATATAGAGAAATAAAATCATATGGCGAATAACAATCCTTTCCAATTTTGTGGCAATAAAGATGAGCTTTACAATGCTTATACATATATATATATATATATATATATAGTATAGATATCTATATATATATATACATATATATATATATATATATATATATATATATATATATATATATATATATATATATATATATATATATATATATATATATATATATATAAGCATAGTAAAGCTCATCTTTATTGCCACAATATTGGTAAAATAAAGTTGCCTCCTTTTTGTGGTAAAGATTATATGTCCATGTTTTTTGGTTTTACAAGAATGCGTGTGTATCTGTATGTAATAAACCTAATTTGATTGTGATTGGGATTTCACTAATTAAGGCATTTACTATTTATTCTTAGTTGGACAATTCTTTTCATTTACATATCATAAATAGGAAGACCAATGTTAAGTGTTTTTTTTATCTTCAATTATTATTTAGCCTGCACTAGATCATAAAACACATTTGGTGTACAGGTCTACCGTTATAACAGCTGTAACAATGATGGCATGTAAAACGTTTCTTTGTTTCTTCATACGTTTATGTCTACTTTGTTAGAGTTGCTAGAATTGTGATGTATTCTTTTGGTTTTAAAATGCACGTTGTTTGAAATAAAAAATATAGGTACATCATTCTATGTGCCCAACAATTTTGAAACCGGTAGGGAAAACGAATATGTTTTTGGACTGTCATAAAGCCATTTAAAATATTAATTTGTGGCTGGAAAATACATGAAGTAACAAGGTCTTTTCAGAATCTTCATATGCATAAAATGACACTCATTATTAAATCACAGATGCCTGCATCAATCATGTGTTTTAAGGTCACTATGTGGATTGATAATCGGACATATACAGTAATTAATAACCAGCCAGCAAGAATCCATCAGGTTCTCATGTTGATAGTAAAGAGCCATTCAGCTGGGGTGTCATATTACCATTGATATAATAAATATCATTTTTTCTATGGCATTTATAGCGAATGGATACAATTTTCCACTATGCCACGTAATATGCAAAGTTATGACATACTTCGTCTAAGATGTAATACTTTCATTTTCTTCCACATTTCATTTAGTAAGATATTGTACTTTTCTTAACAAATGAATGTAAATGGTGATATATTTTCACAGTGTTCATTATTTTTCATGTATGTAAATATGCATTTTCTTCAAAAATGTCTGTAATATTTAACATATTTCGAGTACCAGATGTTACCAATAATGCTTTTTGATGAATTTGTTTCATAAGTTGTCAGATTTTATTGAACGGGAAATAATTGCAAGGTACGCGTGATCCTTTCTTTCCTTTACTGTGGTTTCTTTTCGAACACAAATTGTGTATTATGATCGCGTAATTGTACCCAATACACTAAAAGCAAGAAGAAGTACAAAAAACGAGAGATGTGTATCGAGAAAAGAGATTATTTTATTTATTCGACAAAATAGACACATTTGTTTCATGATTAAGTAGTCATTAATTCAACATTCGTTTTTTAAATCAGCCAGTGGCAAACCCATATCCAGGTACGCTAATCTTACGTAAACGTATTTATGTTTTTATTGTTCAAATCGATATCCAGATTAGATGGTCTGATGAATTGCTTTGTGCTCGCGCGAAAACCCTGCTCTCAGTTGTATAAAACTGTCCAAACAGGTTATACACACGTTATTGCAAATAGACCACTGTATGCTGGAAATAAAACCATCTAATCCGGCAGAAAACCTAGATGGGCACCCTGTTCTCACTACATATTGGGACATCTAAAAAATATAACACTACTCTTTCTGGTGATATTAATCAAATTCATCCGAATGTCAACTTGTGGTTCAACGTGCGGTGTAAGTCCTCTTTAGTTTCCTCAGGAGAGTAATTGATGTTACTTTGCAGAAGAAGGAAAATATAATGATGCAGACGACTTTCATTGTTATGCATTTGAATGTGGGCGTGGGACAGGTATTTATTATCCGAGGGTCATTGATAATTCTCTACCAACCAACTCATTACAATACAAAGATTCCATTACACTGTTGCATGATTTCCTTGCATATACTCCCTAAACGCTTCTTCTGGGATGATATTAGAAAAAGTCACCAAATGATTATTGCTTTGAAGCAGAGCATTCTTACACATAACTTTAAGATGTTACCTTAGTAACCAAGATACGGTTTCTAACGCATGGGCAAATAAACCACTACTTAAACTTTGATCTCATTGATAAAATATCACTGGGAACCTCACGTGCATTTTCAAAGGGCACATATTAAATCTAACAACTGTCGGGAGTTGCGAATTCCCTGAGTTAAACAGAGTCCTTATTATTATTATTATTATTATTATTATTATTATTATTAATCCTCATGAAGGTGGATTAATGTTAATTTCATAATAATGGGCCATGCTTCTCTCCCATGAAATCAAATATAAATCACTTATACGTCTCTCTGAAAATTACAGTACGTTTGTTTGCTCTTTTGCAAATTAGCACTGTTAATAATATATTCCTTCCTTGTATACCTAAATAAGTATATGAATTCGAATTACGATACAAATAGCGAAGGTGTTTGATTTGCAGACTCGTGACACACTTATTTTATTTTTTTTACGTGTTTTTGTATTAGCACACTATCTCCACGTCCAATAGAAATTGATATGATTAATTATTTTCAGTATTAAATTCTTGTATGCGTATATATTTGGCCATTTCCCACCTTAGGTTCATGTTTTGATATTTTAATCAAAGTCTGTGCTCACTCGAGGCTGTGAAGCTGTTCAATACAGCGGTTCCTTGACTTACGAATTTAATTCGTTCCATGACGGAGCTCGTAACTCAGATTACTCGTATGTCAAATCAATTTTCCCCATTGAAATGAATTGAAATGCCATTAATCCGTTCCGGATCCCCAAAAAACAGCGCAATATTTTGTTACATGTTTTTAAATAAGAAAAATGTACTTATATATAACGAATATTGTATAAAAACACAATACAATAGAATGTACTGCAATAAACTGGTTTTAATAAGTATAATGTACAGCATTTACCTTGGAGATCAGGCGACTTGAAGATGCTGACGGAGGTGGAGGAGAAAGGCTGAAGTGAATACAGTAACTGAATTTTATTCGCTGATTTTTGCCCTTTTCGCCACGCTTTCCTCACTTTCATCTGCAGGGGTTTTCGATAAAAACCTGTGCAATGAGGTCTGTTTCATCCTCCCTTTCAGAATGTTTCTGAAATGAGTTAGGCAAGTGTCATTAAATAGCTCCGTCGCACGCCCAGTTGCAACTTTTTCTGGGTGTTTCTTTTGAATAAAGTCTGAAAGTTTCTCCCACATTCCCAACATTTCCTTTATCTCACTTGTAGAGATAACTTCCTCCGCGTCACCTATTTCCTGCAAAACCTCCGTGTGCTGCTGCGTCTGTAGCTCCTTTAGCTCCTCCGTTGTCAGTTCCTCGGAGTGCTCCTCGATGAGCTCGTTGATGTCACCTTCATCCATGTCCAGGCCCATGGACTTGCCGAGGGATACAATCTCCTCCACCACTACCGCTTCGGGTTCGAGTCTTTCAAAGTCCGTTTCAGACACAACCTCAGGCCACAGCTTCTTCCACGCAGAGGCCACGGTCCTCATTGTAACACCCTGCCAGGCCATATCGATAATTCTGAGGCAAATCACGATGTTATAGTGGTCCTTCCAGAACTCTCGAAGGGGGAGGTTTGTGCTCTCCGTCACCTCAAAGCAGAGGCGGAACAGGTACTTGGTGAAGAGCTTCTTGAAATTAGAAATCACCTGCTGGTCCATGGGCTGCAGGATAGGGGTGGTGTTGGGTGGAAGGTAGAGAACCTTTATAAACTTGAACTCTTCGAGGATGTCATCTTCGAGGTTAGGTGGGTGAGCAGGTGCATTGTCCAGGATGAGAAGGGCTTGCAGGGGTAGGTTATTTTCCTGGAGATATTTCTTAACGTCAGGACCAAAGACCAAATTCACCCACTCCACAAAGATCTGCCTGGTGACCCACGCCTTCGGGTTTGCCCTCCACATAACCTGCAGTTTTTCTTTCAGAATCTTATGTGACTTAAAGGCTCTGGGGTTTTCCAAATGATAAACGATCAGCGGTTTAATCTTGCAGTCGCCGCTCGCATTGGCGCACAGTGCGAGGATTAGCCTATCCTTCATGGGTTTGTGGCCTGGCATCCTCTTCTTCTCTGCCGTTATATAAGTCCTCCTTGGCATCTTCTTCCAGAAGAGTCCTGTCTCGTCACAGTTGAAGACTTGCTGGGGTATGTATCCTTTTACTGCTATAATTCCAGCAAAAGTTTTGAGGTAATCCTCAGCTGCCTTCATATCCGCGCTCGCTGCCTCACCATGCCTGACAACGGAGTGAATGCTGGTCCTCTTTTTAAAATTCTCGAACCAGCCCCGACTGGCTTTAAACGGCTCGCCCGATGCCTCGTCCGTCGAAGTGCCTGGTGTCTGCTGCAGCAAATCAGCGTAAATAGCTTTTGCCTTCTCGCAGATTATAGCCTCCGTCACGGTATCTCCTGCGAGCTGCTTCTCTGTCAACCACACCATCAGCAGCTTCTCCATATTTTCATGGATAGATGTCCGCTGTTTAGAAATTATTTTAACGCCCTTGGCTGGCGTTATAGCCTTTCTCGACTCCTTTTGCTTCAGTATGGTGCAGATCGTAGAAGTGCTACGCTCGTACTGCTTCGCCAAGTCGACTACACGCACACCTTGGTAATGTTTTTCGATAATTTCTTTCTTTAATTCAATGCACATCATCCGGTTCTTCTTCTCAGCACTGTCCTTCGCACTCACCTTCTTTGGATCCATGGTTGGAAAAACGAAGTTTTGCAAAATAACTGCAAGGACAAAAGCGAGCACAACACTGATGCTTCCACTGCGAGCTAACCGCTTAAAGTGAACGAGTGAGACACGGGATGCTGGGTGGATGTTGCGACGTTCACTGTGGCGTTCGCTGCGCCAACTAGCGGTGGGGTATCTGAAGCTGGCTCGTAACCCGAATTTTAGCTCTCAACTCAAAGCAAAAAATCGGCCGAGAGACGGCTCGTATCTCGAAAAACTCGTTAGTTGGGACACTCGTAAGTCAAGGAACCACTGTATCTATAATAAAATGTATGTTTCTATTACATTCCAGACAATTCCTTCAAATTAAGCAAAGGAAAGATACTGTGTGATCTAAATTACGTAATTACCCTTTTCCAAGCATTGATCTGTTTATATCATATCAATAGCATGTACCACCATCAATTTATTTTGTCAAACTCTAGTGAATTCGAATCGAGAAACAATTTCACTATTGATTCATAGATGTAACTTTACAAATAGCAACTACCTCTAGATGACCCATGTCTTTTTATGAAGGGGTGGTGAAAACAAAGGACAAGTAGCAGATACCTCTAGATGACCGGTGTTTTTTTCTAAAGAGATAGCGAAAAAAAGGAAAAATATCAGCTACCTATACATTACCGATGTCTCTTTCCGAAGGGGTGGTGAGAACAAAGCAGGTTGCGTCTGCTTTGTAACGAAGTCAGATGATAGAGAAACTGTGATTAATCGAACCAGATTGAAAATACCCGAGTTTCTAAATCACTTTAAATCTTGACATTACGACCCGAAACTTGTAACACTTAAAAAGGTATGCAGAAGTGTTTACAGCTCTTTGGACCAAGATTATGATTTAAAAAAAACGCCTAAACATTTGATTTTAAAGTACAGAAGACTTACAAATCTAGACTAGTACAATGTTCCATTTGATTTTAAACCACCAAACCAGCACTTGTATTGTAAATATAATTAATAAAGCGGCATTCTCTTCTATACTCATGTTTAAATAATGGCCTGTTTGTCTTAGACCAATGTAGAGTGATGGTCTTCAACCCCCAAACCTAACCAAATCGTCCAAGACCTTCCTTAGTTTCCGGAATAAATAGATGGTTCATTATACTAAATGACATTGTGTCTTCGATATTTCAAAACAAATTTGCTTGGTGTCTACAAACTGTACAAATACAATAGAGTGTGAGGTGCTTCAATTATTGGTATCTAGTTTCCCTTAGGGTCGATCATAGTGTGTTACTGTTGTTGACGGAACAGTTCATATGATGTCTCTCTTACATGGATTGCCTACCTACTGCAGAGTAAACGAACTTTCTTGGATACAATATTTTGTATACAGTGTTCCAAAGCTTGAAAGATCATCAAACGGGTCAATTTAACAACCCCATTGTAGACACATACTTTAATCTGAGTCTCATTAGTGGCGAACCCTTGGAATTTTTTCTCACTTATGATTGCTTTAATTTCTTAAACAGATATTAACAAATTTTGGCTAATCATATTCTGAAAATTGAAATTTCGACAATTAGCGAATTTAAGGTATGTGGTACATGAACATATCAGATGAATATAATCAATTACTCAAATGGTAAATCAAATTTTAATAGCATTACGATCGCAAAGTTATGCTTTGCTCCTGCTTTAGTACCTCCGGTCAATAAGACTATCAATCATGTATTTGTAAGTCGAATCTATTTAAAATGACATTGAGTAAAGTAAGGTATCTTAATGAAATGTTTGATATTTTTGAAGGTCGAAAATACATTATGATTATTTTTTCTTAGGAATTCTCAATTTTACTGTATAACGTCATGTGTAATTATCATATGTGCTATTGTAATTAAAGAACTCTTCGACCGCTCCGGCGGCCTAGTGGTTAGAGCGTCCGCCTCGGAAGCGGGAGGTCGTAGGTTCGAACCCCGGCCGAGTCATACCAAAGACTTACAAAAATGGTACTAACAGCTGCCTTGCTTGGCGCTCAGCATTAAGACGTTAGTGTTAGGACTGGTCGGCCTGGTGTCAGGATAATGTGACTGGGTGGGACATCATGCTACACGTCTGCGGCATGATGCACCAGTGCTAGACATCACTATAAACTGCTACACTGTAGACATCGTAGCGATACGACTGAAAAATTGTTAAAAGCTACGTTAAAAATCCTAATCACAATCACATTAAAGAACTCTTCAACAAAGCGAATATAATGTTTGGGAACAAGAATATTTTACATAGTGTGTGCTTGCAATAGAACATAAAAGACGTAATGTAAAATAAATAAACAAGAAGGGTATCTTCTAAATGACACTATTCATTCCTTCGATGCAAGTTAAACGGGCAGTTTGTTCAGCAAATAGCCATATGGTAAGCGATCAAATCTCCATTATAAATGCATCATATCTTTTATATAGGCATACCTAGTGTGGAATGAAAGAACTTAAGAGTTCAAAACGCTTCTCTATTAAGTTTGGAACGAAAATATTCATAGATAAATGGAAGTTAAAGGCTAATGTCCTTATCCGGATATTATCAATCATATTCAAGAGAAATGCAATCTATGTATGAAAGTAACATGTATATCATTTTAAGGAAACATATGTTTTTAAAGTTTGTGCTCCATCATATGTTTAAAATTTGCAACTTGTACAAATATATTTCTTACATCATCGTTTACAAAAAAGCAGGATTCTTAAAATATTCGTAAAAGGAATTATGCTATAGCTGATCGCGTTGCTGTTCGAGCAGAGATCGTGTACCAAATCATTATATAAGCAAATAGCAGCATAATCAAATAAAAATATGTCATCAGAGCTATAATTAGCGAGTGTGTGAATACTGACGTTAATGGTCTGACACCGAAATGATGTTTTAGTTGTAAATATTTGCAATTCCACAAATTTAAAACAAGACTATGGTATTTCTAACAGAATGTGTAAATTCACAATAACTAATTTAACGCTTTTGTTTGAAATTAAATCGATTCGCAAAATTGCTACCATTCATTCAAAAGACATCGCACTTAGTTTAATACAAAACATTGGAAATAATATGAAATTTAAACAATAAATTGATTTTGTTGAATAAGCACCAATTGTAGTTTTATACATATATACTATGCATTTCAAAAACGTTCTATTGCAAAATGGGGTGAAATATTTGAAGACAGAATCCCAGTATGCACAAGGTCACAACGTCTAGCAACTGTCTCATTGCAAACCCTGAACAGGCGCTTGTGGGTCCCGTACATAACCAGCTAGCAGAGCAAGTGCATCCTACAATTTTTTGTAATTCCATCTCATCTCTCCTTTGGCATATTCTGAAGCATAACAAATGCAAAAAGAGATAGGGTCGGAGTAGGGCGTGAGAATAGTAGGACTACCTAGACCATGAAAAATAATGCATTGTTTGTAAGATAAACACTTTTTGGCAAAATCGTATATCTGATGAAAAGCATAATCTATTTCATTAATATAATTATATCCGAATAATGTTTTTTGAAGTCGAACATTTTTGAACGCTTAAACCTAATATCTAAGGCATGACACCTTCATGACAAACATCAAAGTAAAGTCGAGTTTATCAATTGTTTCAGTGAAGTAAAAAAAAGAAACGTAATAGTTTGAATGGCATAAGTTCAACATCGACGGTTAGTTATTGAAATTTTAGCGGATAGATCTTCTTCATGAGGTGCGCACATTATATAAAGCAAATATAATGGAAGCTGAATTCTTTGTTTGGCATATACCAAAATTAACAGGGGTTTGTAGCCGGTGGACTTGTGTTAACAGACATTTAAAGTTAGGTTACCTGGCAAAATGTTACATTTCAATTTATCATTCTAATAAAACAAAATTCCTTCGTTCAAATAGTTTAAATAATTACTGATTTGCAAGAAAAATGGTTGTAACTTATTTGTTTAAAAAATATAATCGACAATCATTATCCCTCCATGTGCATTCCTTAACGCAACAGAGCCATAACAAATTGCATTTATTTTGTCGATCTTACAGCCAGTACTTTTATTGATTTATCCCATGTGTGGAGTGGGGAATATTTATACTTATTTTGATTATTAGCTAGAGTTCTTAGCTTATTGTTTCACTAAGGCTAATTATATATGTGTACATGTCATTATTAAATTCTTCGTTTCATAAAGCTATCGTATTATGGAGACGTGTGCAATGTTCCTACACTCTAATGGTACTGCTGGTGGCTATCTAATTGACCAGATCCTGTCAGTGCAAATCTATTACAATGGGACAAACCATGTGTAGCGAAAACAAAGGTTGGTGAAAGTAAAAGTAACTAGTATGATTCATGCTTTCTGACTGATAACAAAAACAGATATAATGATGGTGGTAGTACTCTTGGTAAAGATTCAAAATATATTTCTTATATTGCAGCCTCTCTTACAAACTTTATCACACCCACCACTACGTCTGATGATGTTGTTGTTACTAGTGCAGATGCATCTGAAATGCACGGACCATTACCACAGCTACTAGTGCCGAAATTACTAACACTTTCAATATAAATAATATTTTTATTCTTAAATTGCTTATATACTACGGCATGCATTAATTAGAGTTCGATTCACTACCTCCACTAAAACTAAATCATTTGATATGATTGTTGTTGTCATAAAGAAAATCGTACAAATGCAACAAATGTTTGAGCATGCTGTTGTAGCCATTTCTAAAAATAAATAGATACAACCAAAAGTACATACATGCATACATACATACATACATACATACATACATGCATGCATGCATACATGCATACATACATGCATACATACATGCATACATACATACATACACATAATGCAAATGACTCAATTGCACTAAATTGAAACAACATAATCAATAAAAACAAACATATGAATGAATCCTGGCTCAATCATTTGTACAGCCGTATGACTCATAAATTCTTGTAAAAACTTGCAAACATGTCCATTGTCAAGCCACACATTTCTTCAGAATTCTTGTATTGGCCACACACTCCCTTCATGGATCCACCATGCGCACAAGTTTACAAATCAGCGGTTTCGTCCTTGTATGGAAGTGATGGTCATATCATCTTCCATACCCATACAGACACTCGGACGGCCAGACCGACAGCCTGATATTTCCGCACACACATATGCACAGACAACCCTATTGCTGTAGAACAAAACTGGAGAACGTAAACTCATTCGCAAGATCCAAAAGACCACTGTCTCAGTTAGAAAAGAAACTTGCCTTAAATCTGCATGAGAATGAGTATTAGTAAGGGTAAAATGCACGTGCATACCATACTTTTAGTGTCTCTCACCGCAAGTGATCTACGACGAGATAGATGCTAGTTCAATTGCTTAAGTAGGAAATCAATTATCCTCCGTAGGTAACGTTGTACGCATGTACGACGACAAATAGTTAAATCTTTGTAAGACGAAATTAAATTATTTCTTGCCTTAATCTGCGACAGTCATCTAAACTGATTTCAAGGTAAATGTAATCTAAAATTACGCAAAGTCACACACGCACGTAAACACACACGAAACAGGTTTAATTCATGACAAGCATGTTCCCTTTCAAAACTCGGCCAAAGCATGGAGATGGCCAATATAGCTTCCGTTTGATCATGATACACACACTCTTCGTTTGTTTTAGTTTACTTATATTTTGCATAATACATTTTAGGTCTTGGAGAGAAACAGTACGGAGAGAATTATTCATTTTTATTCCAAATTCTAAATTATCATTATTACAAAGAAATTGAAATTACTTGATAAACCAGATTAATTGGCAGACCTAAGATTTTTACTTGAAAAAGCACCATCTTTAGTTACCGGGAAACACATCACCTCTTCAAAAAATGTCGAAAGTCATAATTATATATTGTAAATTCGATTTATGCTGACGAAGATTTTGCTTACATTTGTGATGTATTACAAGCATAACAATATGAAACAAGATAAAATAACATTTAAAGTCAATATAGTAAACGTTGACAAAATTGTTATTATTTGGTACATTTCTTTCTTGTTTGAAGTGAATGAGTAAGTATAATTTGCAAGACTTCAAACCCCGCTTGAAACATGCATACATACATTCATGCATTCATAGGAAAGTTCAGAATTATTTTCCCGCGACTGGACTATGTATAGAAATCATTTTAAACATATTTGAGAAAGGTTTAAATCCTTGCAGTGGCTGCCTGAAAGATAATGTTAAAAATTAAAAAATACACCTTGTATATTAACTTTGTATTATGATGCAATAAGCAAACGTCTCTAGAACGCAAGTGCAATACCAAATTAAATGTAGGTTCTGACATTTCTCTGAAAATATGTTATATGCTTAAATTATATTTCATGTTCCATTATCTTAATACATGTTAGTTGTAACATGAGTTTTGATTTTTTCTGTAATTTCATCCTTTTTCCATCTTTTAAGATATTATTATCATTAACTTGATAAACTGGATGAAATCTCAGTTAAAAAGGATATAAAGTCATACATACATACATACATACATACATACATACATACATGCATGCATACAAGCATACATACATACATACATACATACATACATACATATATAAATACATACATACATACATACATACATGCATACATATATACATACAAAAGAAACATATACATACATACATACATACATACATACATACAGGCAGGCTATCTTGTGCTGAAAAATGGCGTTAAACCCTAGAACAACAACAACAACAACAGGCAGGCAGATATGTATGCATTCATAATCCTTTTTCACTATCCGGTTCAAAGCAGTTGCAATAAATTCGGACCTGATTCGTGATTAGAGATTTTCACATGCATTTGTCAACTTAAAGCTAATATCTTAGTTGCTCCTGAAAATTATCTTGATACTATATATTTGCCACCGCATTTTCATCAGTGAATTTCAGATCCATCATTCCATCGCGAATATTAATATTAAATAATTATGTAAGTGTAATAGTGGAGACTTAAAAACAGTTCGCAACACTTTCAATCTGCTCAGTTTTTATCCCTCATCGTTAGAGATGGGCATCTGTTATCGGGAACAACTTTTTTGAGAGAACTGAGTTTTTATTTTGGTCGTGTAGTCTCAAAACATTATGAGCACGAAACTCAAGCACATATTGAAAATATGAAAATTTAGAAAGGTCTGTAACTTTGATTGAAATACTGTTAGCATCAGTGAACTTCCAGAATTTCATTTACCGTGGTTAATGAAATCAAACATTTGATTTCAACGTGGTGTACATTCAGGGCTTCCGTATCTGACAACGATATTGTGGCTACGATTGTAAACACAAATTAATGTCAGCAGGATAGGGTATTTCGGTTGGTGCACGTTAAAATCCCTCGATTCATTGAAGTAAAATATACAAATCATCAGCACACCACCTGACAGGAAGTAGCATTGTACTTTCTTTAACATATCACAGTACTATACTACACGTTATGACATTGTGAATCCCTAATTCAAGTTAACTGACCATAATTTTACTTCTCTTGTGTTTCAGAATATTGCCCTCTTCTTATAATATATTTACGATAAATCTCATCTGACTAGGTTAGCATGTGAAAATGGTGCTGGTATTTTTTTATTTTTTTTAAAAATTTACTTTCATATTTATTTTCATCCTAGGGGCTACCTTGGTCCAGGAGGTCTGGCTAACTCCGGGGAGAACGCAAATTGCACGGGGGGCGCTGCTAGTTACATCGATAGACAAGTTTTCGGAGTGAACCATATCTATCAATCTCCGACTTGCAAAGTGAGTGGTCGCTTCCTGTAACTCTGTAATGCTCTTCTCATTTGAAGAATTCTAATCATGGTATAAGTACAGATATATTACTCTTTAATATTTACATTTGGGAAAAACATCGTATGTTAATATATTGATCTCATCATTTATTTGTGTTGTATACATAAAGTAAATGAGGCTTGATAATTTTATGCTGCACCTTTTACGAACAAAAAAAAAAAAATGAACGAAAGCTCCGTCTAATATGATACAGTCATTAATGTTTGAAATAGAACCTAGAATGGCATGAAACTATGTGACTTGTACATAAAAAAGTATTAGTAAAATATGCAGATGCCACGCTCATCAATACTATCCCTGTTACTGATGCTGCTACTATTACTACTGTTACTACTATCATAGCCACCACCAACACTACTTCTGTTACTGATGCAGCTTTGTTATTTCTGATGCAGCTTTTTACCTTATGAATAAGCGGAATTTGATTTTTACATTTTTTTTTTAAATGCAACTGCTAAAAATGTCATCTCCATCATCACTAATAGTACTACTACAGAACTCGCAGGAATTGTACCAAACAAGTGTTCCCCACGATCCAGAGGGGCTTCTTGGAACTTTGACATCCTGTTTTCTTTGCTTTCTAGGACTTCAGGTATGTATAAAACAAGTGAAAAAGAGACTTTTTAGATGTATAAAATTATTGTTCACCAATAAATATCGTGATAGGTATAAGTTATTTGCTTCCCGTCCGATTAAGTCGTATGCCTCAAATTCTATGAGGTAATAAAGACAAATAATGAAATACGTTATAATTTACATGAAAGCGGCATGTAGCATCTGTTAAGAAGAACTGGCGATAAAACTGAGGAATCTTGGCATAAAATGTAAAAATTTTATGACAACGTTTCTTGAGTGAACAAATTCATCACGTCTAGATCGAAGACGTTTTTATTTGAGATACAAAAATAGTTATCACAACTCACTTTTAATTTCGTTTCATATGCAGTTACTCTCGTGTTTATTTTTTTAGGCTGGAAAAATATTTGTAATTCATAAATTCTGGAAACCAAGGACTTACAGATTTCTGTTGTGGTTTTGTGTTCTGGTAAGTACAACTAGAACGGTGGCATCTTATGATCTAAATGAATGTCACATACTTTCTGCATTTAAATTCTTTGGATAGAGAACGAATCCGATTTTAAATATTATTAATTTAACTCGACGACACATTCAGAAGCTGTTATTGATATACACACCATGTTAGAATAATCAGTTCAGATAATCAGTCGATACATTATGTGAATACATGGATGGCATGTTTAGAATATCATGATTTAAAACCTAATATTACCAACTATGCTTTTTTTAAATATAAAACTGTACCCGTCTAGACGCTATTAATAACACGGGGTAGCATTGCGGACATTCTTCATTTACAAACAGTTCTAATATACAAGATATCACGTCCAACATGCTTAAATCACTTTGTTGGCATTATAGTCATTAACATACATCAGTGAACTACTCGATACTACGATCAGTCGTCCATTTAAGGCAGCGAGAAGGCATTTTGATATGGCCTTCATATAAAATAGCACACCTGATACTAATATAAGATCCGCCATCTTAGTCAGTGCCATTTTAACCGAGGCAGAAGCTTGTATCATATGGTCTTCACATAGAAAAAACACGGCAGTTAACGAGAACATTATAGTCCAGTATATCATAATGTATCTGTCTTTATTACACTTAATACACACCATTTACATCCCACGCTGATCATATATTTTCAACCTATCATTATGTTTTTATGGTTTAATTGCTCGTAGGTAATAAATCTTTTTCATACATGATATTTTATCATATAACCTATTTGTGGTGCAATATAGCCCTACAGTGCTTGTGCGCCGTAAAGCAAACAAACAATCAACCAATCAATTTATTTCGCTCTGTTATCTTTCCTTATATCTTATTTAACTAAAAATTAAAGAATAGTCGTGTCGTTTGTAAACTGCATACTAAATTACTGTTCAAGAGAATGCCTTTATTGAGAACTATTAATAAGCGTTACAAAGCATCTTGTATAAATTCACTTTTGCATTGTTTAGCTACCCTATGCCTGGAAGCAGGTCCGACACCCAGATCTTGTGCATACACTCGATGACACGTTGATTTCATCACCATCATCATCATCATCATCTTCTTCTTCTCAAAGAAATCGATGGTGAGCTTAATGAAAATGGAAGCAAACGGTTTCTATACAATGATTAGTGAAAAATGTATAAAAGGCTTGTGTCATCGAAACACTGAGTCATTATAACACTGAAACGAATAGATGCGATATAAGTCGGGATGGGAGAAAATGTTTCTCACTGGGATGGGGAACAAACGTTTTGGTAAGTAATTTTTACTTGTAACTAGGTTATTGTGTGAAAGAATATCTGAGGATCATGTGCTTAATTGTTCGCTTTCATATTGATTCATTATGTGTCCTTAAGGGTCTAATTGGTGGCATCCTCCGCAAATTCAGTCAAAACGACGGATGGATACCTGTAAATGAAAACCTGTGGTAAGTCAGACATTAGGTCAGGTAAGTAAGTAACGATGTATGTATGTATGTATGTATGTATGTATGTATGTATGTATATATATATATATATATATATATATATATATATATATATATATATGTGTGTGTGTGTGTGCGTGAGTGAGTGCGTGCGCGTGCGTGTGTGCATGTATGTATGCATTATTTTCTTCAAGAGTTATGGAGATTCTTTCATCAGTGCACGAAAATGAAATAAACAAACAAAAATATATTAGGTTTAAATTATCAAAATAAGTCATCTAAGGACACGGAATGAAAATAGACTTCATAACTCTTGACACTTTTTGGTTTTAAAGATTTTTTATAATAACGATCATGCTTTTGTTTTGAATAATGAGCATATCACCAGATAGATCCATTGCAAATCAGTCATTATGGATACACATATACATTACAAATCAATCATTACGGACGCACAATCCATTACAAATCAATCATTATGGACACACAGATCCAGTACAAATCAATCATTACGGACACACAATCCATTACAAAGCAATCATTACGGACACAATCCAGTACAAATCAATCATTACGGACACACAATTCATTACAAATCAGTCATTATTGACACACAGATCCATTGCAACTCAATCATTACAGACAGACAATCCATTGCAAATAAATCATTATGGACACACATATCCACTACAAATCAATCATTACGGACACACAATCCATTACAAATCAGTCATTACAGATACACAATCCATTACAACTCAGTCATTACGGGCACAAAATCCATAACAAATTAAACATTATTGAAGCAAAACACATGATATGTAACAAAAACATTTTTTTTTTGTGGTTTCAGGTCACTTTCATTTGTTTTCACTTTTGGAGCAATGTCTTTTTTCTGCTGACGTTCTGTTACCTGGCAATAGATGTGTACAAGGTCTGGTCTGGTGCACCATTCATTTATCCAGGTAAACGTCTCACTAATGTTTCCCTCCTACCACTATTGTAACCCTTGAATGTGTATACATCAAATATTAACTATGATCAATCAATCAATCAATGTAAATTTACCAATAGTGTACCACTTGAATGTGTACACATGAAATACCTCTGTAATTGTACCAATATTCAAGATTCAAAAAAAAACTGTAAAAGCTGTTACTGTCCTTGTATATACCACCTCTTCGTACAGGATGGTATTTATTTTCCATCACCTTAATGAGCAATTTGCATTCCAATTGTAATGAGTACATGATTTGGCTTGTATTATAGTATCTATATTTCCAGTAATAACTTTTCTTCATCTTGGTCTCGCATGCATATTGTTTAGTTTTGATTTGTTTTAACAATTCGTTAAGTTTAACCGTTGCGACATTTCCTTACTAAATTATTCTGCATTAAACAATTATGCTTTTTTTTCTCCAAATACCTCTACCCATGTCACTATTCTTTTATTAATGTTTTAGCCAGTGAAACCATAAAAATCACCCGCGTATTATTATATCCTATTTTATTCACCCTCTCCCGGCTAACAAATGTGAAACCAATTCAGGAACAAAAAGTAAAACTGAATTTTAATAACTAATTTATTAAACACGGGAAAAAAACAGCAAATCAGTTTGAAAACCCTGGGAAATTGCAAGACAAACGACGAAGATGCTGACGGGCAGATGCAATGGAATGAACTTTATTTATAATATTAAAAACATGTATTATTAGGTCAGGCTTTATCATATTTTTAATAGAGCAGCATATATTTAAAAAAAAATGAATTAACATGTTTGCCTTCAATTTAACTATCTTTATATTTTAGAAATCATTGGTGACCATTTTTTTTCCAGGGATGAATGCCATTGTGCTTTACCTAGGGCACGAGCTTCTTCATCAATGTTTCCCTATTTCGTGGAAAATAGCTGCACGCCACGCTGATAATCTTGCCATGGACCTTTGGGGAGCCACATTCTGGGTCATAGTGGCCTACATTTTGTACTATAACCGGGTGTTCGTATCAGTATAGACAGTTTACAGTCATTTTGCATCTGGTCAGAAGTATCGATCTATTATGGCAGAACTTTATAATAAAAAAGGGAGACTCGTTTTACATGCACTTCATCATCCTATATAAGGCAGTATCTTGTTTTGCATGTGATATCCATGTTTGTTTGTTTGTTTTGCATGTGATATTCTTGCTTGTTTGTTTGCTTTTTGTTACTCAACTGTTCTTCAGAAGGACATAGAAAATAAAATACCTTCTTTTAAATCATAACTCAACACATTGATATTGGAAAATCTATTATTTTATGGTTAAGTGTTTGTTTATTGAACGAGGGACAGCAAGACTCAGGTGACAGATAATTTAAGTAAGAATGACACTGCATGACAAGCGTACATATAGTTCAGAATTAGGGAAGGAAAATAACACTCCATAATTTTTGCTGCAGGCCACTTTTAGTGACTTCAATATAGATTGCATATTAGTAGTAAATGGGGGCACCCTAGCGTCAAGGGGAATTAGCATTACAAGACCCCTTGGGCAACTCTAGCGTCAAGGGAAAATTAACATGGAGAAAAATCGTGGGTCAGATTAGCGTCAAAGGAAATTAACATGGAGAAAAATCGTGGGTCACTCTAGCGACAAGGGGAATTTAACATGGAACTATAGTGTGGGTCTGTCTAGCAACAAAGGGAAATTAACATGGGAATAGAGTTTGGGTTTGTCTAGGGACAAGGGGAATTGAATATGGGATTTTTTTTTTTTAAATTTAAATTTAAATTTAAATTTAAAAAAAGGGGTAGGCAATGGAAAGGCTATCTCTTTTCGAGAAATATGGCTGGCCCTGAAAAGGGCCTTTGGGTTTATGTTAATATTAATATTAACATAGATGGCATCTGTCACATCTTCTTCTTCTTCTTCTTAAACTCCTTCTAACTGCCGGTCCATACACAAGTACCCTCTTGAGACATCCTTGTCTTTCTATGTAAACTCTCCTCATCCATTGACTAGTATCTGTCCTATCAACAACAGTCCACTTGGACCTGACATACATGAGCATGTCCGTCCTAAACATCATGGAAGACACAAGGGTGGATGACTCAATGAGCGGGTACAAACACAAACACACAAACACAAACACACAAACACAAACACACAAACACATACGCTAAGAAACAATAAACAAATCCATAATCTACTATCCACACAATCGTACGTGAGCGGTTACAAAACCCAAACTATACTCTCCACATACGCTAAGAAACAATAAACAAACCCATAATCTACTATCCACACAATCGTACGTGAGCGGGTACAAACACAAACACACAAACACAAACACACAAACACATACGCTAAGAAACAATAAACAAATCCATAATCTACTATCCACACAATCGTACGTGAGCGGTTACAAAACCCAAACTATACTCTCCACATACGCTAAGAAACAATAAACAAACCCATAATCTACTATCCACACAATCGTACGTGAGCGGGTACAAACACAAACACACAAACACATACGCTAAGAAACAATAAACAAAATCCATAATCTAATATCCACACAATCGTACGTGAGCGCTTACAAAACCCAAACTATGCTCTCTACATACGCTAAGAAACAATAAACAAAATCCATAATCTAATATCCACAGAATCGTACGTGAGCGCTTACAAAACCCAAACTATACTCTCCACATACGCTAAGAAACAATAAACAAAATCCATAATCTACTATCCACACAATCGTACGTGAGCGCTTACAAAACCCTAACTATACTCTTCACCTACGCTAAGAAACAATAAAGAAACCCATAATCTACTATTCCCACAAACATACCTTAGCTCTTACAAGCACCAACACACAAACACATACCCTCACACTATCTTAAAAAAGAGTTAGTGTTTATATTCACACTACTCTACCTACACATTGGCAAATTGATGGTTATTTCTTTTCTAGAGTATTGGGTAGCCCTGAAAAGGGCTGTTTTTTTGTTTGGAACTTCATGGACACCTGGTTAATGGTGGCACCTTCCAGGCCTGGCGCCGCATACACATCTTATCCCCCAATTACATTTTACCTTTTGGGGGGAGAGAGCAGAGGCAGGATATGTCGCTTCAGAATCCCAATTTTCGCTCTCTGGATTCTGAAATTTCTTCTTCTTCTCTCCTTTTCCTCCTCCTCCTCCTCTTCTTTGTATCTTCTCTCCCCCTCTTTGTATCTTCTTTCCTCTTCTTTATATCTTCTCTGCTCCTCTTCTTTGTTTCTTCTTTCCTCCTCCTCTCTTATCCTTCCCTCCTCCACAATGGCTTCCGCGGCCAGTTCATTTAATATGCGCCTGGCATATTCCAGATGCACATGAAGTTCCAACAGTTTCTCCAGTCTCGTGTTCATTTTTGGTGTTGATCAATCAACAAGGGTAGCTGGACTGCCGAACGAGTTTCAATTTATAGTGAAAGCGCGGACGTGAACGAAAACATCCCCATAAAACATAAAATTGATCTTACCTAGATCATGACCATAAAACAACGCGCCGACCTAAAAGAAACACTCACTCACTTTTTTATGCTACCCATCACTATTTTAAAATTTTTTTATAAATCACTTCAATAGACTATCCACATACGCAAAGCAATCCAATCTAACTCCAAATATACACCTCAAACACCAAAAAAGACATCATTTTAATCTACTATCCATACCAACTTACTTAACCACTTACAAACACAAACACACAAACACATACCCTCACATTTTTTTAAAAAAGAGTTAGTGTTTATTTTCACACTACTCTACCTACACACATTGGCAAATCGATTGTTATTTCTTTTCTAGAGTATTGGGTAGCCCTGAAAAGGGCTGTTTTTTTTGTTGTTTGCTATGGCATTCTTTTTTGTTTCCAAGAATGCGATGTCCTCTGAGGATAGACTTTCTGGCGATAGGTCTGCTTCTTCGGAAAGAGAAGAAGAACTCTTTGGTGTCGATACGACAATCGACAAAGCCTCTGTCAGCTTCAGGTTGCTGCTGCTGCTCTTGTTGTTGTTGTTGCTGCTGTCTCTGAAGTCTGTACTTCTCTGTCCATTCTTCTTTTTCCCTGTTCATTTCTTCTCTGAAGAGCTCTTCTATCAGGTCTTCAGTGATTTTTAACATTCTCACATTCTCTATTTCTTCTGGCTTCGGTATCAGACTGTGTCTGACCCTATGCAAATTCACGTAGGCTTCGTTGAGTTTAGCTAGTTTGGAGCACATCTTCTTAGGAGGATGAGTCGACAATGGATGGTTAGACTGGAAACAACCCGGTTCTTAAAGTTAAAGCGCGGACGTGAAGGAAAACATCCCCCACACGGTTTTTGAGTCGCAACGTTTAGTGAGTGTCATGAGAGGGATAGTAAGAAATGAAAGAGCATCAATCCAACATTCTTATAGCTAAACAAAAGACAAAGGCATTTTTTTCAAAACACAACATTTTTTATTCAAAAATCACTTAACACTAAACAACAACTCTAACATTTTTAACAATAATCCAACATCATAACATCAAACAATTTTTTTCAAAACACAACATTTTCTCACAGTCTCATCACATTCCATCTTTAAAGTTTCTCCACTAGGTAAAGAGGGATAACAGATTCCATGGTTTCTAGTAATCTAGGATGACTTCTCTCAAACTGTTGATTTCTATGGTATTATCGAATTCTGCATACAGGATGACGTTCACCGTTTCATCAGGGTCTCGGTCTTTAAACTGAATTTCCACACGAATCTGGCCGGATTTTATAGGGTGGAAATGTCCCTCGTCGCTGGCTTGGTCTGGAGTGAAATCGAAAGCCCACAAAGCGTAGCCTCCTGCATAATCCTCGTACGTAATACCGTGACTGGTATTGGTTCCTAACTGTCCGGTGGCTTCGTACAAGGACAAGTACGATCTCAAGTAATTCTTCTTTTTAAAGTCAGGTTCGAAAGGTCGGGTACACAAGGTCTTGCCATCGCGACTGACTTCGATTTTGGACACACCAAAGTGTTGAAAGTAGAAAGGATTTTTTTCGGCAGCTCCGTTGAAGGCTGTATTCTCGACGATACCAACGATCAAACGTTTGGGTAACTGTCCTTGGAACAGATGATCTTCGATCATGGATCGCTGTCCCTTGGGAATGGTGAAGGTTTTCACTTCCACGCGTCGTATGGGATACTTGGCAGTCGTTCTGCTCAACGTCTGACTGATGTCGTTTCCCACTTTAGGTAACACTTCCACACGGCGTACGTAGAGTCTGGCTTCTAGGATTTTGGTTTTGTAACCGTCACTATCAGCCATCAAATGGAAAGCGGCACTGCTACGATTCAGTCTCAGGCGGACATCCACCCCGTTCAGCAAATACTTTTCTTGCAACCACATGTCCAAATGCAAACGATCCATCAGTTCTAAACTTGTGTCGGCTCCCGTGATTCTCTTTCTTCGTTCTACAAATCCATCATTGTTGTCTTTCTTTTCATCAATTTCCAATATTTCAAACTTGGTAGGTTCGTCAGCTTCCCATACCACACTGGCATTGAGATGAGTGTTCTTGGCATCTATTCCGTACGTCAAGAGATTTTCCAGGTAGGCACGATAAGGGTAAGTATCCATGCTGCTACTGACCAGTTTGTTATTCAAGTACAAGTCCACTCCACTGAACAAGGAATGCATGAAATTGTTGACGGGAGCTACTGCTTCATCGTCTATAGCACCTCCAGTCTTATCTAGAATTTTGACTTTCAGGTACAAGTAACTGCTATTCAGATCGATGTAATCTTCGGGCTGTCCTTTGATTTCAAACTCGATGGGAGCAGAATCGGTTAGTGAGGAGACGGGGTGAAATTCCGCCCACTGGGATTCTTGCATCGTCATCATCGTGGGGGGCATAGCAAACAGATCCAGTTCCGTCTTGGAACAAGCGCAAGATTCTCGGTGCATCATTTTTTTTTGTCTCTTTTCTCAATAATCGAAAACGTCTAAGTCTCGAACGGTTCTTCTTTTCTTGGCCTTTCTCGCTTGAAGTCTGGTGAAAGGGTGTTTTCTTCGTCGTCTCTTTCTACCTTGTCCTTGCTGAATGCCTGACTCGGTAGCGTGCAGGGCATTTATAGGTGTTTCTCGTTGGCCTAAAATGTCTTTGCCCGTTTGCAGCAAGACATTTTTGCCTGCCCTCATGAAGGCTTCTTTAGGGTTTTGTTTGTCGATGATGACATTTTGGAGAAATTCTTTGCCTTGCGTCAGTGCCGCATCTTTCAAGGCGTGCAATCCGCGTGTCACCATCGGTTTCAACACCGGGGCCACCGAACGAAAGGCCGATTTTAACATATCTCCTAAGCCGTGTCCTCGCTGTCGAGCAACCCCTCGGTACACTGGATACATGACTTACGAATCGTGACAAAACCGTTTTCGAAAATGGAGTTTCACCGTGACTTTTCCTTTGGTGAATGGAATATTTTGTCCCAAATCTCCTTTTATAGTAATGTTCGCGGTGGACGTGGTAAGTGTTTCCACCTTCCTCGTCAGTGTTCGTGGCAGAATCCACTTTGAAAGGAATGACACGCAGTAACGGTACGGAGGTGTGTCCCACCACGTTATACTCCACCACATCGGAGTACACAAACATCAAATTCAGTCCTTGGTTCAGTTTTACCGGGGCACGAAATAACTTGCTAAAAGACTCGTTGTCGTAAACGATGGATAATTCGCTTTTCTTCATCATGCCCATTCTCAGGTTCATGTCTCCGCCCAACATGTCATACAATTCAGGACAAAATAAAATGGACAGGATTTTACTCCGTTCAAATTTCATCAAGACGCGACGAGCTGTTTTGTGGTACTCCATGGTGACACTTTTGTTAACATGCTCCAAAGCTTTCAGAAACACGGCATTAAACCTGGAGGCTATGGTGCTGACCAAATGTTGACCACTAAAATAATAGCCTGGGGAAATGAACAAGTGATAGGTGGTGTACTTTTGTGTACGGGTTTTCTTGTCATATTTGACATTGCTATCCATCCACTGTTGCAATTGTTCGTCATGAACTTCCACATCAAAAAAATTTTGATTGGGAAGGACATTGAGGACTTGGGTCGGGTGAATCATTTCTACTAAAGCCACTTCCCAATGGGCTTCGAGATCTAAGGGGATGGCTTGAGGCAATTTGGCCGTGTAACAGCACAACGTGTTCTTGGGAAACACCTCCATGGAACTGTCACTGGGTAAGGTTAAGTAAAATTGGTTTTGGTGACTCATAATTCCAGAGTTCTGTGGCTGTCCGAGGGGTTACTGGACGTCAGAGGCGTGTCTCCGCCCAAAATGGGGTTCTGGTTGTGGTTGGAGTGGTGACTGGCACTGGCACTGGACACAAGGTTCCCGTGGTTCCCGTTCGAGGTGAATTTCAGGGAGGGATTAGGAAGCAGGTAACCGATGCAACTGCTCAATAAAATGGTCCACAATTGTTTGTCTCCTTGTTGCAAACTCAAATTGGCGATGGCTGCCCCGATGACACAATACACCACGAAGATTTGGCAGAAAAAGACGATTTGCGTTTTAGGCACACGTTCTCCACACCACACCCACAAAGGTTGTTTTTGTAAATCTTGCACAGAAGAACTGGGTGAAGGAGGAGTGGTCGACGTAGCTGCGTCTGTGTGAAAGGGCATGATGGTCACTTCTTTTTATAGTCGATGACTTGCGAAGCGTCGATCCAAGATTCAAAACTGGGAGGATATCCTTTCCAACGTACTTTGAATTCTTTGACACGTCGTTTGCCCACTTTACGGGTTCTGCGTTCGAGAATGCTTTCGATGTCGTACACGTCGTCTTCTTTTTTGGTGACACGTTGTAACTCGGGCAAATAAAACGTTCCTTTGAGTACTTCTCCGTTCATGTCTTCCAATTTATAGACGGCAGGATGACGGCCATGCACTCGTCCAGTGACGCGAAACAATTCGGTCGTCCAGTTAGGTAAGTAACCTTTGTCGAAAGTGCGTTTGGTTTTGCCAATGCGCACCCAATCTCCTACGGCCAACTCTCCACTTTTCTTGGGGACAGCCCTCGTCGGGGACGTACCAAACAGGCGCTCAAACACCAACACTTCGTTGTCGGGAGTCACATCTTGCGGGGCACGTCCGATGCTTCGATGGTAAGATTGGTTGTACGCTTGCACCAGGTGCGGTAAGATGTCGATGTACTTCAGAGTGTGGTGATGCGTAAAATATTTCCACATGCGTTCTTTCAAAGTGCGTTGAAAACGTTCCACGATGCTGGCTTTGGTTTCGGGATTCTCGGTGGTTAAAAAATGAATGTCACGTTTCTTTAATTCTTTTTGGAAAGCTTGGTTCAGAAATTCGGTGCCTTTGTCCGTTTGCCATCGAAGAGGGTGACGACCGCTTTGTTTCAACACCCGTTGCAGGGCTCGCACTAACTCGCTGCTCGATTTGGAAGTCAAGGGCACGACCCAGGCAAATTTGGAAAAGACGTCGATGACACAAAACAAATATTTGTAGCCGCGATTGTAGCTGACCAAATGAGAGACATCGGCTAAATCGGCTTGCCATTGATGATCGATGCCTTCCACTCGGGTGCGACTTCTGGCAAACTTGCGTCGAATGGGTTTGTGTAAAGTGTAGGTAGCTTGTTCTTGTAACCATCGTTGCACTTGAGGTAAACGGAGACTTTTCAGTCGCGTTTTGGCAGCACGATACAATTTTTGAACTCCTGCGTAACCTGCAGGATGGGAGGGATCGTAGTAAATGCTGGCTAAGACTTTTTCCATTTTTTTTGTGTTGGTTGGTGTGTTAATAAGACACCCACTCTTGGAGGATGCTACTCTTTTTCTCTTGGGGTATTTTCTTGGATTGCAATGCTTTGCGTGTGCGGCCAGCAATAGGTGTCGAAGAGGAGAAGGATGTCTGAGCGGGGGATATCGGTTCTTGTTTCACTTCTGTCTTCACTTCTGTCTTCACTTTCTTTTTCTCTTGTGAGGAAGAAGGGGTGGCCATCATCTTTTTAATCCATCCAATTCTGGAGGTAGGTGGTGTTGTTAACTTGCGTACTTTTTCTGGTGGAGTTTGAAACCCTTCCTAATCTTCTCCTTTTTCTGTCTTGGTCACGGGTACTGGTGGTACTGGTACTGGTACTGGTGATGGTGCTGGACTTTTCATCAAGGTCTTAAAATCTTTCAGAGTGGGTAGAGCTGTTTCGTCTAAAGCTTTCTGGTGAAAGAGTTGCAGTCGTTGCAAGAGTTGACCGTACTTTCGCGATTTTTCTGTTTCGGACAAATCTTGGCGATCCATCAAGGACTGCAATTCGTGTTGTAACTGGGACATCTCGCTCAAATGGGGATTGGGAGGTAAATGCGGGGTGTGTTGTTCTTGCCACCGATGGTATTCCGTCCATCGTTTGTAAGGCACTAAAGCTAGTTTTCGTCCTTCCATGGGGTTGTCAGGGGTCGATTCTGAGATCTTGGAACTTCCGAGGCCTTTTTATCTTGCTCCCACCAGTCCTCCCAACATGGTTCCCAAGACTCCTTTCAGTATGGGGCCTAACAAGAGAGGTAAAATACCTCCACCTTGCACTAACATCTTCTTTTTTTGACGAATGGGAATTTTCTTTTGAACCATTTGGCGAAGAACGTGACGATGTTTGCCTAAGCATTGTTTCTGGTGTTTGGACAAAGGGATCGTGCCTTTCAAAACGTTCAAACAACATTCGCACACGGTATCGATGACCTCTTTGGAGGCTGTTTGAATGAGTTTTTTTCGTAGGGGTGGAGAAGCTTTGGACAGGACAGATAACATGTCCCCATGTTTGGCTAAACGTGGTGGCAGTCCTTTCCTTTTCTTTCCTTGGGGTTTTCTGGAGGGTGACATCTTTGAGTCTTCAGGAGCACCAAAAAACACTGATACACGACTTGGTCACAGGCCTTTTTTATACTGGAACGCGTCGCCACTGATTGTCTTTACGTCGTATTAGTTTGAGGACAGGCATGACACGTCGTGCAGGGGTACGTAACGGACTAAATCGAGCCAGTTCTTGCTTGGACAAATCCAGTAAACTTTGTAACATGCCCGATCTTTCTTGAACTTTGATTTTGGGAGAAGGTACTTTGTGAGCAGCAGCCACTGCCACTAAATTGGAAGGTCCTGCCACTGGGGAAGTTCTTTTGGGGGTCATCAACGGAGAAGTTCTTGGTGTGATCAACGTCTCCAAGTACTCTTCAGTTCTGGGTGTCATTAACGGAGAAGTGGACAAACGTGAAGCTGCCGGAGACGCAGTCACCGCCGTGGCAGGTCGTGGTTTGCGAGTGTAAGGTTGCGTCCTGGTCAAAGTGCCTCTCTTGCGACTAGTTTTCTGTGGACTTTTCTTTTTCTGGGGGCTTCTTTTCTTTTTCCGGGGTGGGGTGGTGTCTGGTCAGAGGAGGGTCCTGCCACTGGAGAAGTTCTCCTTGGGGACCTGGTCTTTTTCTTCTTGGGGCTTCGTTGGACTTTTGTCTTGGGTATAACTTTGGGGGCATTAGGATCCCATCTTAAGAGTGAGCGAATGATGACCCCTCCTAGAGTACCGCTCCCTCCAGGTTTCAAAATGATTTGTTTTTTGGTTTGAGTGTCGATGCGGGGATCGGCCAGTTGGACCAAAGCGATTTTGTTTCGATCAAAAAAGCGTTTGGTTTGATGAGGAATCTGAATGATTCCTTGGAGTAATTGACGTGCCGTCACCGTGAACCATCGTAAGACTTCTTTGAGACTAGCTTCTAAGACACGAGCTCGTGTTTGTGGATTTTTTTCTCGACTGATGCCATACAAGGCACGAATCAATTTGACGGGAAGATGCGACTGAAGGGACGTCATGTTCGCACTGTGTGAGACAGACGAAAAAGGGTCTGAGGTTTTTATAGATTTTTTTATGGGGAGTGAAATGAAGTCGAGGACGGAGACGTGTACAGGACAGGCCCTCCGTCTTGGCACCAGTGGTGAAACAAGTGGGTATGAAATCGCAAATCCTCGGGAGTCGTAGTTTTCAAATCGACGAGTAAATAGACGTGTGACGTTTGAGTGGCATCGTCGTACGCCTGAGTCAGCCAAGGCGTTCCTAACTGTTTGGCTAAGACATGCACTTGCGATTTATCTCGAGGGCTTTTAAACAAGACCACGTAATGCGCATTGAGACTGATGGTGCGATGGGCTTTACTTTGTTAAAACAAATTTTGGGTGATGTAAACGACACTGGCATTACGGTGATGCCCTTTGCGCGTGAACCACAGTTTAATTTCTTCTTCGTCTTCTCCTAACATGTCGTCGAAAATGACCAAATGGGTTTGACGGGAGTCAGAGACGATGCAGTCGTCTTCTTTAGGAATGCCTTCCACAAACACGATGGAATCGCCTTGACTTTCTCGCAAGAGGCTGTACGCCGATTGCCACTCTTTGTAACACCACACGATGCGTTGAGGGGGTCGATCGATCAAATGATGTTTATGTTCGATCAAACGTTTGACGAATTCAGTTTTGCCAGAACCGCTAGGTCCAGCAATGAGCATGTTAAAGGGATGGCGAAGATACAAAGCCTCCCAACTGGCACGATCTAAGTGTTCGTTGATGACTTTGACAGTAGAGGAAGAGGGAGCAGAGACAGTAGAGGTAACCATGGTGTGAGGAATGTCACTTGTGACACGAAAAAAACAAACAAGACAAGAGTTTATATACTTTTTCAGAACACGTTTATTGAATGTTTTTTTTCAAACATGAATACGAAAGACAAAAATACATAAAAGCCAAAGGCTTAAGTACAAGAATAAAAGGCACATGAACGTGGAATAAAAAACAAGTGTCTGTACAACAACCACATGTTTTGGGTAAAGTTCTAACCAGTTCTATAGTAGGGGGCAAGGTCACACAAGTGTCCTCCCGAAAGGGTCTTTCAGGCCTGTCCACGACAGTCCTGTCCTGGGTGACGGGTTCTTCTAGCACCGTCACTAACACAGGTTGAAAAGTAACTTTTTTCCTTGAATAACTCTCGTGCATACTGGGCCACCTCTTGTGTCCAAGCCTCAAAACCCTGGTCTCGGTGATGTCCAACATTTGACTCCTAACCAATCTGGTTTCTTCTTCGTCAACGACATGGTAAGTTACTTCAATGAACAATGAACTATTGGTCTTGGACGTTGTCCCTTTTTATATGCTGACCAATATCGATGTGACCGTACGGCAACGTAAAGTGATTGGGAAGTCTCACTCGCTTCTGGTACACGATTTGATAGATTTTTTCCAGGGGCCGACTGACGATGTGGTGAGTGGGTAAACGTACAATCTTGTTCGGTTGATAAGTGGTCACTTTAAAGTTTCCATCCTCTCCCGATTGCAAGGCTTCTTTCAATACCCCAAAGTTGACCACTCGACTGGTACGATGATTCAGAGTCAGTCCTTTCACTTTGCACGTCGTGTGCACTTCTCCTTGTTTGTCCCGGTATTCGTAGCCGTAATTTTTGGGACCACCACTGACGAAACTTAGAATCTTGTCGTCGGGATGCTCGTCTGTCCAGGCTCCTAAACGGTCTCCTTCGATGTTAGGGTGCTGTTGAATCGGGTGATGGATGTAAATGCAACTGTCCGTGTCAAAGTACAGGACGCGTTCTTCTAACAGTTCTAAAGCTTCGTACAATTTTAAGCGAGCATGGGCTGTCACGTAAGCCGCAATGATGACATTTCCAAAAGGGTCGTCTTGTACAAAGTCCAGATCTTCTTCGTAATTGACCAAGATCAAATCCTCTCGAACGACGTCCACGTGTTTCATGTATTTGGTTTTGTCGTGAATCATCTGGAAGTAGCGGGAAGGTTCTGTCAAATATTCCGTCTTGGGTAAACACGGTCGTTGTGTCATTTTACCCCACAAGCAATTTAACATCACTTTGGCAAACGATCGCCTGCCTTCGTTTTTTTCGATGTGGTCTAAAGAGATGCCTTCTTGTGCGTAGTATTTCTCTTTGAATTGTATTTGGTCTTCGGGAGTGTGACACCAGGAAGGATAGCCGCTGGCTTCTTGTTTCAGTTTCAAAAAGGCATCCACGTAGTCGGCGAAAATGCCTTTCTGAGTAGGGTCACCCTTGTGGTACTGTTGTGTCTTGGGAAAGTGGCAAATTTCGTACACTTCTAACAGTTGGTATCCCATGTCCAGAGCTTTGAACAATTCCACGCTGACCCAGGTTCCCGTCAAGGCACGTTCTTCCTGGCTGTGATGGCAAGGTTGGTCCTGGTTGCACGTTTCGGCACAAGTACGGCACAAGGGAAACATCAGTTTGCCTTGACAATGGTGAGGTAAGACGGGATGGTATAGGTTCGTGGGAGGCAAAACTTTACACTTGATCAAGCCTTCGTATTGTCGAATGTTTTTCAGGTCGATGTGTTCCGTGAACAATTGCGGGTGCCCTACAGGAAAGAGACAATATTTGCACACGTAGGGATACAGCGAACACACGTCCAAGTATTTTATTTCTTCTCCTTTCTCTTCGTCGGCTTGGTACAGCAAACAGGTGGCATTGGTCCTTCCTCCGTACAAACTATCCCTCGGGTTCAGCGGGTTCATGAACTGGTAACTTTCCACGAGGCGTTTAAACTCGGGATCGGTTTTCAAACGGTGATCTTACTCGTGTTCCCACATTTCCACCACTTGGTATCCTTGCTGTTCTAACTTTAGGCGTCGCTGACAAGTGTCCTGGTACAAGTCTTCCATGGTTCGTTGCAAAAACTGATTTTTAGTGTCACGGTCAGGGTAACAGACGGGACATCCGTGAAATAAGCAACCGTTAAACTCGTACACAATCTTGGGGTTTTCTAAGTCCCAGCCATCTACCGAATACGTTCCGATGGTCTTTTCGCCTCCTCCGTTGCGGGCATGCTGAATCCATTTGTCTTCCTTGTCGCACAAGTAATGTAACCAACGTAGGGCTTTGACCGAGTATTGACGCTTGACATAGTGGGTCGTTTGAGGACTGATGACAGCCACGGTGTTTTCAGGCATGAATCGTTGGCGGTACACTAAGGAACACGCTTTGGCAATGGTGCAAGCTTCTTTCAAAGGATCGACCCCTCCGTGTTCCATGAACAGTTCTCGAAATTTTCCACAGCAACGTCGTAAAATGTCCACGTCGGAACGACAATACTTTAACATTTCTTCCTGAAAGTCGAAGGGGTCAGAGGCATGAGCCTGGTACCAAGCGTAGAAAGCTTCTCGTTGTTCGGTACGCATGTTGTCGGGGTCGTAATAGTGAGCCTCAGGTAAATGGGGTAGAACGGCATGTTGATTGGCTTCCGTATTGAAAAAGTGTGGAAAGTACCCTTTAGCCATTTCTGTCATTCCAAACGTTTTAGGCATTCGACTCAAAGGCATGGCCAAGTAACTCATCGAATCTTTAAACTGTACTTGTCCCACTTGCATGAAAATGATTTTGGCTCCGTTCAAAGTGACTTTAGGACGTTCGGTGCCTTGTTCCGTATAGTATCTGAGAAGAAACTGTCCATCGTATCCGGAGAAATTGTGAGCCATCACCGTGGCATGACGATGACAATCTCCGTAACGTTCGATGTCCTCTTTGCTCCATGTCTTGTCGATGGGGTCTAAGACCCATTGGGCAAAATCGGCTAACGTGTTTGGTCCTCGAAAGATTTTTTCACGTCCTCCAGGAATCTTGCTGCAGTGAGGGCAATGACTGAAGATAGGTTCTTGAATGCACTTCTCGCACGCTCGATGAGCCACGCAGAAATTAGGAATGTGAATGCCGGTCTCTTGCATGCATTCGAAATCGAAAAAGATGAAATTGCCTTTCTTCTTGTGACCGTCCTCTTCCTCTGGTTGGGGTTGGTATTTTTGCACGTAACATTCGTGTTCTAAGTCCACGATGTGGTGACAAATGTGACATTTTTTCTTTCCTCGACATACGTGTGCCTTGGTACTATTGGTACGTATGCCTTGTCCACACGTGGGGCACAATCTCAGGAGTTGACAAGCACATTTCTTCTGTGAACCTTGTGTTTTCAAATGTTGCTGGTAACAGGTAGGGCTGACAAACGTGCGCAGACAAGTTGAACAAGGCACTGGTTCTTCGCTCAGACAGGGTGGAGAGGCCAAACATCCTGGGCATTTCCATCCACAAGACTTGTGTTGCTCTCGATTGTTATAACCATAATCACATTTCTCACAATAATAACTGTATCCCAGGAATCCGGTGATACTGTTAATGGCATCGAAATGTTCATCGTGATAATAGACATGAATGTATTTTCCGTCCTTAAAACCTTGGCCTCGAAACAACAGAGTTCCATACATTTCTTGAGGGTGCACTTTCAAGGTGTAGCGTGGAGCTAGGGCATCTTGCAATTTTTGCATCTCAGGAATGCCACAGGGTGTGTCTTTGGACAGTCCGGCTTGTTGTAACAGGAGTTCTGCTTCATTTCGTTGTTTGGCTCGATCGGATTGTTGAATAGTTTTCCAGGTTCTTTTCCATTCTACCGTGTCGTTCTTGTTGGAATAGGTTCGTCCCACCACGATGGCACGGGCTAAACACATCTGGTCTTGAGGGTTGTGAATTCGGACGAGACTTGTTTTGGTGTTGCGAAGGTTGTCCACCAATAACATCTTTTTGCGTCCTGTCCCTTGAGGAAGAGAGACGTGGGCCATTTTCAGTGTGGTTTTACCATCGGTGATGTCAAACTGGTCATTAGATTGTTGTACGTGTTGAATCTTGTCCATGATTTTGGAAGGGGTTAGTTCTGCGGGTCTGCTAAACTCGATCCAAACAGGGGATTTCAAACCGTCGTGATCTATGGATAGTGTCAAGCGATCGTCTTCTTTGGGTTGACATTGTCGCTTGAGTGCGGTGAGCAAAGAATCCCACATCTCGGTGATAAACCCTTCTGCTTTCTCCAAGGGTACGTCGGCCTTGAAATCTTTAAACTTCACCGTGTAGGTGTAAGCCGTGGTTCTAAATTTTCTAGAGGAGCGCTTTTCCGTCTCTCGAATGGAATAGTACTTTTCAGGGTTGACTAAGGGTGGTGAACTTGGTTTAGAGGGTTCGGATTCTGGTTCACTCATGTCCTCTTCAAAATCACTGGCATGAATTTGTGCCAAGATTTCAGCTCTGGTACGAGGCGATAGATCACGTTTCTGCCTCTTACTTTCTTCTTCTTCTTTCTTCTCAAATGAATAGGATCGTTTCATCTTGAGTGCAAAATGTCAAATGACTCAAGTTCAAACACCATAGACTAATTTATAGTCATGGCAAACCAGCGTATATAAAAAGGGTGTGTCTTGTCCTTTCACTATTCATTTCACTCTCAAACCGAGGAGAACGATGGAAGAGACTAGCCAAATCGAACGTTTCGTCAGAGCTTTGCGAGGGGTCATTAGAAAATTCTCTTCAGACCAGCCGACAGACTACTCTCCTTCCTTTCGAGATAAGAATCAGGATACTTGCTATATCTGTCAGAAGAAAGGGCATTGGTCTTCAGTGTCCAGACCGTCAAAAAAGAAAAAAAAAACAGGGGCTAAAAAAAACAAAAGTCAAGATACCTGTTATTATTGTAAAGAAAAAGGACATTGGTCTCCAGATTGCCCAAAAAAGAAACAAGAGGAGTCAGAAGAAAAGAAGGATTCTTCAGAAGAAGAGAGGGATTCTTCGGAAGAAGAGAGGGATTCTTCAGAGGAAGAAAGAAGACAATTCTATTTAAAAGAAGCAAAGAAACAGGAGAAGAAAAGAAGAAGGGAAGAAAATGAGGAAAAAACGGTGAAGAAATTCAAAAAACAGAGAGACTAAACAAGGAGAAAGAAGAAGTCAATGAACTTTTAATTAAAGTGTTGTGCTGTGTATTGGATTGTAAAAAATGGATAAAAGAATACATGAATGATATAAGGTAAGTGTCTTTGAGTTTTGATTTTAAAATAAGAAGCTACACTCACGCACTCATACACAGACACGTACTATAAGGGTAAAATGGGTGGGGTTTATTTTTGAGTTATTGGCAAATTGAAATTGTATTTCTTTTCGAGAAATGTGGGTGGCCCTGAAAAGGGCCTTTTTATTTTGGTGTAGGGGTGAGTTTAACCAATCAACTTTAACTGCCTTAAGCCTTTGCCACGGCCAAGGCCTACTTCTGATGATTGGGTTGAAATCACTAAGGGTGGTACGATAGGCTTAGTCACAGGGTTGGCGTGTTTAGCTCGGGAAGGTCGTATTCTCTTCGGTCGTGATAAAGAAGTCTGATACATTTGTTTCAGACTTCTTAACTCCGCTAAAATGTCCAACAGTACCGTAGCCGTTTGATTTTCACCCTCTTGTTTCTTTGCTGCTACTTCTTCTTGCTGTTGTTGCTGTTGTTTTTTTCTTACGTCTTCTTGTTGCTGTTGCTGTTGCTTCTTCTTTCTGTCTCTGTCTAAAATTCTCCACTTGCGGTAATGAAGAAGGTAACGAAGGTTCCGGAACAAATTCTTGCGAGGTAAGAAAATCCACAAAATCCCAATGTACCTCTTCTGAAAGTAAGTCCGGGTTCCCTTGGGCAGTCTCCCCTGCTGGTGCACCCCAATGGATCGTTTTCTGAGTTTCCGTCATGTTGAATCACTGTCGCATAGATTGACTGCACACAAGCGCTAACGAATCTATATAGACCACGTGACGTCACAGACTGCTCTCTTCGGATTGGATGCGAGCTGACTGAATTTCGTAACGCGTGTTTTGATTGGTGAATGAATTCAATCCGTTTCAATCCTTCCTGTACCTATAAATAAGCGCAGTTCACTGCATTGAGTCACCTATTCTCGTCGCTTCAAGATGTGGACCACAGTTGAGTCATCCACCCTTGTGTCTTCCATGATGTTTAGGACGGACATGCTCATGTATGTCAGGTCCAAGTGGACTGTTGTTGATAGGACAGATACTAGTCAATGGATGAGGAGAGTTTACATAGAAAGACAAGGATGTCTCAAGAGGGTACTTGTGTATGGACCGGCAGTTAGAAGGCGTTTAAGAAGAAGAAGAAGAAGATGTGACAGATGCCATCTATGTTAATATTAATATTAACATAAACCCAAAGGCCCTTTTCGGGGCCAGCCATATTTCTCGAAAAGAGATAGCCTTTCCATTGCCTACCCTTTTTTTAAATTTAAATTTAAATTTAAATTTAAAAAAAAAATCCCATATTCAATTCCCCTTGTCCCTAGACAAACCCAAACTCTATTCCCATGTTAATTTCCCCTTGTCGCTAGACAGACCCACACTATAGTTCCATGTTAAATTCCCCTTGTCGCTAGAGTGACCCACGATTTTTCTCCATGTTAATTTCCCTTGACGCTAATCTGACCCACGATTTTTCTCCATGTTAATTTTCCCTTGACGCTAGAGTTGCCCAAGGGGTCTTGTAATGCTAATTCCCCTTGACGCTAGGGTGCCCCCATTTACTACTCATATTGAAATAAAACATAATTCAAGTCAAAAGCTATACAAATGCACATCAAAGTTATTGCTATAATGACATAGCTTCTCTATGCACACTTTACACATTCTTTAACCTTACTTTTGGGCTCCGACTGCCGCAACACAAAGAGGGCTCAAAGACACCCCGCGCTCTCTGTGTATCCCAAAATATATTAGATTATATGTTATTGATAATTACTCGTTACAACTTTAGAAATGAAAATTATATAAATCGTTCCGATTAGGATTATGCACTTTCGCTGACCCCGCCCCAACACATGCACTGACCGATTTAGAGGGACCAGCTCAACCAATGCAGTTGAATTAGACTCGAAACAAAGAGAGATGGGTGTGGGTGTGGGTAGGAGAGAACTATCAAGGGAGTTGATGGCTTAATTGGACTTTCGCACAAGAAGTTTGTATAAATTAATTTTTTCACATGTAATAACTGTGTAAATGGTAATTGTAATTATACGCGATTGCTCGTAGGCAAAATGAAGTTTCTTTGTTTTTTTTGTGTGTGTTTGTTATGTTCTTATTGTAAGGTTACATCGTGTATGAATTGAGTATAGTTTTGGCTGAGACAACTTTCAACAGACGAGTTAGTGACTAAGATGTCCAGTGAATAGTATACTACAACGCATGCAAGTTTTCAGGGTACATGATAGTACATTGTTAAATTTAGTGTACATCACGAGCCCCTGTGGTGTACGCTGTCCTAAATGATGCATCATTTATACGTATTTTCAGCTACCACAATATGATCTATCATTGTCAGCCTGTTACTAAGGAAGGCATAAGCCATTCTGATTAAACTCAGATCTCCATTGTCCTACGTGACATGACTTTAATCAGATTGGACATGGTCCAGCTGTTAGTCCGTGCGGTTCTAGCAGTGTGATAACCGGTCACAGTAGTATGAGTCTTCCCAAGCTATTAATATATGCATTAAGGATATGCAGATATGGCCCAATGGAGAGAGAGAGAGAGAGAGAGAGAGAGAGAGAGAGAGAGAGTTTAAAACTGCTCCACCTTTTGGATTGTGTACTTGAGACAGCTACATTTTGATCCCATCCCTTGATAGTCGCTGTGAAATTTTGTCCTATTTCTGTCTAGCAAGACCAAAACTACAAGATACGTGATATCTCTATCAACATATGCGGAAATATGTAATGATTTATTTTCTGATGTATATCATATATGTAGAATTTAATTTTCAATCATATAATTTATTCAGGTGGAAGTAAACACAGTAAGTTTTTCAGCATTATTTTATTCCTTTACCTTGCTTAAATAAAGTATTATAAGCACGTTTTTGCTTCTTTCACAATCACAAGTATATTAATTATAACTGCATGTTTGAATTATTTTTACACGTTCAAGCTATGTGGAAAAAGACCTTAATGGATCCGATATGGATAACCTAGATGAATTCTACTTAATGGAAAATGCAAGAGCAGTTAGCTCAAAATGTACCGCTCCGGTGTCCTAGTGGTTAGATGCTGGAGGTCGTGGGTTCGATCCCCGGCCGAGTCATACCAAAAACGTATAAAAATGGTACTAACAGATGCCTCGTTTGGCGTTCAGCATTTAGAGGTTAGTGTAAGGACTGGTCGGCAAGATGTCACGATAATGTAACTGGGTGGGACATCATGCTACATGTCTGCGGCATGATGCCCCACTGCATGACATCACTATAAACTGTCACAATGCTACGTTACCCCCCCCCCCACTTATAGAACCAAGATATGCAGAATTCATGCTTCGAATCGAACGCAGCGGCGGCTGCCTCCCTCAAGCGCTAAATTGACAATGTGTGTGTCTGAGAGATAGAGAGAGAGAGAGAGAGATAGATAGAGAGAGAGAGAGAGAGAGCGAGTTTAAACAATAATTGATTCAATCATATTTTATTATGTGCACAGAGAATGGGGGAGTCAGGATGCAAGTACTTTCAAGTTAGTTATGAACTAGCTGGAATCAAACATATATTTGATAGTAAAAGGCATCAAAAATATCTACAAATAAAGCATCGTAATTATGAAGGCAATGTTTGAATGGAAAAAAATACAAAAGGAAAACAGTTCAGCTTGGAAGTTTCAACCAAGTGGAAATTACGGATAAATAAAGTCAGAGATACATGGATGTACAGCGTCAGTTTATGTACCTATACCACAAATATGTACAAAACAACCATCGGTATTATAAAACGTTGTTGTTGCTATTGGGTTAAAGCCAATTTTCAGCACAAGATAGGATATACATGGTGGGCAGTATAAGTCGTGGAGGAGAAACCCGGGAAAAACCACGGACCGACGAGAAGCTAGTGTCAAGCTTCCTCACGTGCCCACATTAGTCAAGCACGAGACTCGAACCCACGACGTCCAAACAAGATATAATCTCTTCTAATCTGTTATCGTAATACTGACAAGCTTATGGCCACCTTTATGTAGATGGATATAAAACATAACCTAGTACTGTAATAGGCAGTGTTATCTTTAATTAATCATCATGTCTTTTTAATCGCATATATTTTTCCCTTTTGGGAAGTATTTCCACTTGCTAGTCTAAATTGTTGAAGTTTCGTGTCTATTTGAGTTCAAGGCCCTTTGTCCATTCTTCCAGCACAATGTATGCTCTCCGGATAATAATACTCTTTTCTTCTACATTGAAACATACTGTTTAGCAATTATGTCTTTCCAGTACAAAGATCACTTTTGGAGCAAAAGTATTTAAATATATACTGATATGTTTGTGCTTCTCAATTTGACTTTAAATACAAGAACAAAGATTTTCAAAAGATTTCCAAAAAGTCTTTCTGGTCTTGTTACAGGTAGTTCAAAAACCTCTTTATTTCACGTCCTTGCATGTATACTGTGAGAATTCTCTCGAACTTATTGGTAATATTAAAAAAAATAATCTATGTCACTGGTAGTAAGGGTAGAGAACAATGTTCTATTGGGGTCTCCTCAGAAATCCAACAATCAGCTATACACATGGTCGATATTATAAGGCTGGAGATGTATGTACAAGGATCAACGGAAATCGACCATTTAAGCACATACAATATTGCTCAAGATGCAAAGATGAAAATAACAGCGATTTACATACAGATACACATACTGAATATATATATATATATATATATATATATATATATATATATATATATATATATATATATATATATATATATATATATATATATATATATATATATATATATTCTTATGTCACGTGTTTAGGCTCGAATAAACAGTAACACAAGAAAGAGTGAAAACAAAAGGCTTGAAAAAATACAATAATTTCTTTCCCTGAAAAAGATATGTAAAACTAAAAAATATGAACTTACGGTTTTATAGAATCAAATCCAAAATAATCCGAGAATTATCCAAGAATAAAAATTTTGAAGTCGTAATAACAAAATGTTCTACTGATTTCAAGTTCGGATCCAGACGAAGAATCCAAGATGGAAGAAGATGACGTATGGTGAAATTTGTAGTGTGGAAGTATACAATTCATTGTTGAAGCAAGAATTATCACTCCGGTTTCTGTTAGCTGAATAAATTTTTATAAAAAACTGTCCTTGTTGAACAATTTTACACGAGCACACGTATTTCCAGAAAAATAACAGAATTAATCCTTTTGAATTCAAGTAATTTGAAATAACTCCAAACAGCACAACATACAATTTCTAGTGTAAGAAAAGCACAGCTGCAATTGAGATTAATTCTCCAAAACATGGGTTATATCGAATTCTAAAGGTGAACAAAGCCGAACAGATCCCACACAGAATTTAAGCCAGAACGCTCATTGCCTTATAGAGTCGAAATAAATCGCTCTTGGGACACGTGAGTAGTGTTTGCAGCTGTTCAACTTTAGGACAAATGACAACTTCAGAAACTGAACCTTCCACGACGTTTATTCGACTGTCAAAAGCCTTTGACACAGTCTTGGCGGCCTTAAATTTGGTTATTCCTGCTTCGAACCAATTGTGTATCTTCAAACCTGTTACATCATACTGTTTCAACTACATAATAATTTGTTCCATGTGATCATGCATCCCAACATGTAACGGAGAGAGATATGCTAGCAAACGGGAATTTAATATTATGGGGCGATATGATCTCAAACTAGGCTTTGCATCCGAGAGGCGTTATCGCGTCGCAAGGTGGTATGACCAAAAACGGTAATATGGCATCCAATATGTGTATGACCTCAAATGGTTGGATCCCAAATTGTGTAATGGCCTCCATCACAGAACTGTGTGCAGCAAAATGTTTTTGCATTATATATGAGCAAACATTTCCTTGGAGTTCATTTGTGCGTGCATCGTTGCCCGGTACCGTTTTTTACTTCGAAATTCGATATTTGAAAATATTGACTTCGATTCGCTTAAAACTCAGAATGTCTATAAGTAAACCTGGATGTATTATCTCTGTAAACGAGTTTTGTTTGGACTCAGTCCTTTTTGAGAAAGCAATCTTCGCCTATAGAGCTGTGTTTATGACAGTCGTATGTTCGTGAAAGCCTTATGCTGCCGTCCCATGATGACGCTGGCTCAGAGAACACTATTGCTTTTATTCGCAGTGAGGGACCAATTGGTCTGGAGTGAAGAGGGAAGTTCTTGCATGGCTTGGTTTCTGTGAGTATGCAAGTGGCTGATCACGCGAAGTTATGCTCAAACCTGTTTGTTGTTGTTGTTGTTGTAGGGTTTAACGCCATTTTACAGCACAAGATAGGCTATATATGGCGGCCAGTATAAATGGTGGAGGAAGAACCCGGGAAAACCCAAGAAAGAACCACCGACCAACAGGAAGATACTGGCAAGCTTTCTCACATACCCACATTGGCCGAATATGAGACTCAAACCCACGCAGACAGAGGCGAGATGGCAGTGATCCGTAATGTTGAGCGCTTTAGACCACTCAGCCACTCGCGTCCCCCAAACCTGTTTGTAGCACACATCACATACTGTGATACGTTGGGTTGCTTGATCAATAGAGCACTTGATGCAATTTTGAGATTTTGTCAACTCCCTTATTTGCACTGCCTCTGCTATTCCTCTCAGTTCAAAGAATGTGGCTCCAGTATAGATAAGACTGTGTCAGATGGAGCAATTCTTTTCGAGCTCCATCCAAGACTAGGGCCCAATATTGAATTGCTTCAAGTATGAGTTGAGGGAATATTTGAAGTGTTGTTTTTCAGAAACAGCCTGAAATCGCTCCTTCAACTTTCCATAGCAAAAAATCGTTATTAGTTATAATTATAATACATTGCAAATTACATTATTGATTTTGTAGCAAGTTGTGGATGTTTACCTTGCTAGCCCGTGTAAGATCCTTTGCATCTGGGACCCAGTCCTGCTACCGTACCCTCCTCAGATTTCTCAGGCACCACAAGGTGAAGATGATGAAGCTCCTTAGCATGATCTATGTACAGCCAGCAGCGGTGAGTACATAATAGCTTTGTAGACATTCAGTTTTGATAGGACACATATGCCTCTGACCTCTCACACAGCTGCCGTTTTCTGTCAAATCCACATTTCCTTTATCAGTTCTGGCGTTGCTCTGATCGTCGATGTGATCAGCACGTGATAGTGTTCGGCCGACATTGGAGAAATTGTGCACTGCAAAAATGGATTGACTATTTACGTTAATGACAGTTTCAAAATAAAGTCTTCGAGCAGGAGGTTGGTGCATCTTTTTTGACTGGATACTTATTGTGATACCGAAGGTGTCGATAAGTTGAAAAGTTATGGTCCATACTTTCTTTCATTTCAGACTCAGAATTGCATTCACAAAATAATCATCAGCAAACAGAATATCACGAACCGTAACTTCCGGTAACTTTTTTCTTTGCCTGTAGTATCACCTAATTGAAGAGTCTGTCATCAGTCCGGCATCTGATGTCAGTCCCTCTGTCATAGTCAAGTAAGCTGTCAGCAAGCATATTAGAAAACATAAAGCTGAAGAAGATCGGGGCCAAATCACGTTGTTGTTTGACTCTATTTGTGACTGAGAATTGCTAATATAATTCACTATTTTGCGCAACACAAGCAAGGACTCTATCATGAATTGCCGAACCATTAAGATCAATTCTTAGAGCTACCAAATGTGGCCATGATCTTCCAAAGGCTTTCACGACTGACTGTGTCAAAGGCTTATGACACTTCGATGAATGTCTTGAAAACTTGGACCTCTGTTCCTGGCATTTGTCCCGGTGTTGACGAGCTGGAAACACCATCTATGTGGTCCCTCATCCTTTCGTGAAATCACACAGACTCTCAGACAGTTATCATGTTTAATGTGATAATATAAGTTATTCAGCAGAGTTCTGGCTTGGAAGTTATCCGCTATTTACAGGAAGGATATTCCCGATGGTTGTCGCAGGATTGTTCGATGCCTGTCCGATTCAACAAGTGATGGATGGATCACTGTAGTCCTGGGGTATTGTTCTTTTAGTCCACGTGGATAGCAAGAGTTCATGTAATGTCTGTGCCATTTGCGAGGCTCTGGTTTTGTAGACTCTTCTTTTACACTATCATCCACTTCATGTGCTTTGCCATTTGATGGCAGGTCAATTGCTTCCTCGTTTTCATTCGATTTTTGAGGATCAGCAAGTAATGTATTGATTTACACTTGGGCAGCAGATCAGATGCCTCGTAGCTGATAAATGATGGTACACTGAGGTTGTGATAGAAGTGTTATGTCTATTGTTGTTGTATATCGTTTATGTCAGTAAGCAGTTTGGTGTTGAAAGTCTCAGTTTTGAAGATGTTCCAGATGACTGTGGCCCGTATTTTATTTTAAAAGCATCATCGACGCTAGGACTGAATCTCATAAGCCTTGTTGATGATGCAAGAGTCGGGAAACTCTTTAAGGTTGCATTGAACAGTCTTATTGATAGTGTTAAATGATGGCTTCTTCTTAGATGATGAAGCTCTGTCTTCTAAATAGGCCTTTCGAAGTTGGTGTTTATCAATCAGTAGTCTCTGTATAGTAGCATCGTGCTCATCACATCAATTGTGATCTTTACGTGTTGTATGACTGAGGGTTTTCAATGCAGTTGAGCACACAGAGTCTCTGAAGTTATTATTTACTTCGAGTAGTTCGCACCATTGGTTTCATGATAAATCCTAAGTTCTTCAACATATGCCATTTTAGCATTATTGTTTTTAAATTTGGAGACATTGCGATTTTTTTTGCACGTGTTAGACTCGTCTTCTGTTTGGCTGATTTTCAATATTGAGCTCTATTGCATAGTTTGAACCTATAGTCAATCAAATATTTTGCGATTCCCATGGTATTCGTGGCATGGACATTCTGCTTGTCTATTTTGTAGACAATGGATTAGTCATTCAAATGCAAGTGTTTGGGTCTATCTAATACGTCTTGCTGAGGTTTGGCAGGCGGAAGATCGTCTTGAAAACCTGGCCACGTCAGTTGGCTCTGCCTATTCTAGCACAGAAGTCAACAATGATGATGAACTTGTCTGCCCTCGGTACTTCAGTTATAAGGTACTCCGGATCTTCATAACGCGTGTTCCTGTTCCCTTCTTGTTTGTTCAAGATTGGCTAAAAGGCTCTCTCCTCATTGTCTGTCTATCTAACCATCTTTCGGGCTGTCTGTCTGCTTGTCTGATTTACTGCCAGCCTGCCTGTCTATCTGTCTGTCTCTCTTGTGCGGTGCGTTATCTTTATCGTGTTGTTAGAATTTCGCCTGCTTATTTAGGACCTCCGTCAGAAGCGTTATACTGCACAGGGTTAAGATAAAGCGCACAATGTTAAGTGCACCTTTTCTAGCAGCTTCTTCATGATACGGAGGTGAGCAGTTTGATCTTAGGGTTGATCAGTCTCCCATTGGGCTGTCTAGTTCCACTGCTGCTTCGGGGAGGTGAATAGCTACCTTATGTCCTGAGCCTCCTGTGTGCAGCTTCCAGTATAATTACACATTTCACTTCTCACTTGCCCATCGCAATAAAACTTGGCAATGTCTGACTGGGGAACTTGAATGATGCCATGTGCGACTTGGGTTTATTTGAGGAAACGTAGCGTAGAGATACCCTCCGTTACCTGACTATATCCATTGGCATGAGAGTAGAGCCGGAATAGCATCGAGTTCTTCAAGCGAACTCCATAAGGTCCACGTGTTTAATTTTGGATCAATATTATTCAGTAACACTATTTGATCACGCAATACATCGATAGCGAGTAAAAACGAATAATAAACACGTTTAACATCTGGATAAAAAAAAAGACTCATATTTTTGTAGAAATTATATCCTATGATGACCCTTGGACATTATTACAATTTATTTCAGTTTTAGAACTCGGTAAACATAATTCTCTTAAATCACTTATTATACCGTCAGATTCATTCACAATTTAACTACATTAGAAATGAATATCTTATTTACGAAACTGCTTTTAATGTTTTCGCTATGTCCAATTTCAACCAGTGTTCATCCCCTAAATGCCTCAAAAGGTTTCATAGTCACAAAAACGAATGCTAATGTTAAAAGTTTTAATTAGAATCCTAAACACTACATATACCATTCAATAGGCCGTGGGTACTAATCAATAATCCATTTTCCACAATCCAACACTTTATACTATACCATCAACACGCCGTATGCAGTGGCCAATATTCCGTTGTATAATATCCAACACCCTACTATACGACCAGTCAACACGTCAACTGTCGTGACCAAAACAACGTCAGCTTATTTAAATAACCTTAAAATATGCCATCAGAACGCTGCGTTTAGTGACTATTATCCCCTCATCTCCTACCCAATACTCGATTTATACTATACTACATGTCTTGTATACCAATCAATACTCTGTAATCTACCTTCCAGAGATTTACATCATAATATTAACACGTCGTGTGTAGTGACTAATACCCCATCATCTGTTACCTAACATGCGCTATATAATATCCGACAAGCCGTGTGTAGTGACCCACAGCCCGCTCCATATTATTAAACACACCATAGGATGCCATTACCAAGCCATAACCTGCTGAATAATGGCATTATGTATATAAGAGAGATTTGTATATTATCTATACCTCGGATCATGTTGGATATATCAGTAAAATTCTATCTAATTTATCGATGCTATAAATAGCTTTCATCAAGAGTGCTAACTCATAAAATACAAACATGGAAGTGACAAAAAGTAGTACTAAGCTCCCGCAACTGTCATGGCCTTTAGCGGAGACCAGCAAAGTAAAATTAGAATATAGTGACCTAGAAATAAAATAGTACTAAACAATAGTATTAATCTTCTGAACTGTCACGGACTTTAGAAGCGAATGAAAAGAATCTGGAAAAATGTTTGTCTATACGAAATGTAGAAGAAAATTGAGACTACTGAAGACTTTAGCGGAGACTGAAATATGTCCGGAATAATGTTAAAATATGTTCGAGACTAATTTTAAGGCAAACGTTTCTAAAATAATCGCGAAGTTTTTCAAGATTAAAAAGAAGTGGCCTTCGAAATAGTAGGATTGTTCAAAGATTGTTATACAAAGTGTTAAAAGGTTTTAAAATAAAAAATGCATATACTAGAATGTTTTCAAATGGAAAATTACTAATTATCATGAATTTAATTATAACCGAAGAATCTCTTGGAAAATTTGAAACACTCAACAAAACATATTTCCCAATTTGTGACAGAAAAGTTTAAAAATGCGTTTGAAAAATATTGTGAAAGTACATCTGAAAATTATAAGTATGAGTGATTAACTTTACATATTTACTGACTAGCAAAAACTCAACAAAGGCTTGGACGTTAAGGATAACATTTCCTTTGGAAAACTTCTTGAAAGATCCAAATACAGAATCCGAAAGAACATGTCCATAAGAAATATTTGTTTGTAAATAACCAGCCTACACATTTTTTTTTCTCGTAAATTTACATTTCGCATCATACCTGCTAAATGAAAAGGCAGGGTTGTTGCACGTCACTAATCTTTTATTTACAAATACTAAAATCATTAAACAGGGACTTATTGACCAAGTTGTCAATGCTTGGAAGTCAGAAAATACTTCCAATATTCTAATACATGTCATTTTGTCATCGCAATTTATATTCATCGGTCATTTCGTTCAAACTTTTTGATTTTTAAAGTATTGTAAAATTCTGCATTTAGTATGACTTTAACTCAGTTTGCGAGAACTACTGTAAACTGAAGGTCCAAACGAATCCCTAGCAATTTTCTGAGGTATACATTCTTTTCGTCGCTGCCTTGGTATGAAGTGAAATCAATGCACACAAAGCATCTCCTCCTGCATAATAGTACTAAACATGCCGTAGTTGGTGATAGAACCTAACAGTCGTGTGGCTTCAATAAGTGTCAAGTAAGATCTAAAGTAATATTTGGGTCAAAGTTCGGGTCAAAGTCTGCGATAAACTACGTCTGCCCTTCTCGACTGAACACGAAGACAAGGACCAAATGTTTGGGCAATTCTCCTTGAAAAACACGATCTTCGAACTTGGATCGGAGTCCAGGAGCAACGGTGAAGGTTGTCATTTCCACACGTCGTAGAGGATACTTAACTATCGTGTTGTTGAAAATTTGACTGATGCCGTTTCTCAGTTTAGTTAAGACTTCCAGATGGCTCACATAACTTATGACTTCTTTGATGATGGTTCCGAAACAGCTAGCATTAACCATCAAATGAAATACTGTTACAGTACTTCTCGGATTCAGTCTCAGGCGAACATCCAATAAATGTAACGAATACGTGTCCAAATGTAAACGTTCCATTATTTCTAGATTGTGTCCTTTTTTGATTGACGTTTTGTGGTCGTTAAATCCAATATTGAGAGGATTGTCATATTCTGTCTACTATTCTTAGTGAACATTTCTAACATGTCAGGTTTCCATGCCACATAAATTTTCAGATGTGTGTTCTTGGCTTCTTTTTCCTACGTCTAAAGATTAATTAGCTACACTCGGTAAAGGCGAGTATCGACGACGCTGATTATTAATCAAGCAAGAATCCACTTAAATGAAGAACGAATGAATGAAATCGTTTACACGAATTACAGTAAGCAAGAAACACATGTCCAATTATGTGCAGGTTGTTCTTGTTTTGTTTTCCTGGTCAATAACTTCTAAAGAATTTGCGTTGTCTCTTTCAGCCGCGTAACGCACGAGGTATTGGTCACTATACATGGCGTGTTGATTGCATAGTGTATGCTTTTGGATGGCAGTTGACGCGGTAATGATCATTATAAAAGGCATGCTGATAGTATGTGATGGGGTGTTAGTAGTGAATGGAGTATTGGTCACTACACACGGCGTATTGTATAGTATATGTGGTGATCGATTGCAATTTTAAACAAATTACGTTTGCATCTATATTTTAGGCCATAAAAATCATTTGAGCTCAAAAAAGATTTTGCGGCCACATACCATGCATATTAAATTTCTGTTTGAGGCCAATCGCCCCAGCCATGTAAATCTCTGGGTGAATGTTAAATCCCGTTTAACGCTCAATCCCCAACCCAGGCGATAACAACGTATGCGTGTTACCTACTATTGTCTCTTTGTACAGGTCTCCAGCAATTGGGATAATTGAAGAAGAAATATTAAATAGTGTTATTGGAAGTGTAAAAATCATCAGCCACTAAATACCAAAACTTCCATTTCAACGAAATCACTTAGTGGCGTCGTGAACTGGTAGACCTGCCAACTAAGCAAGAGCTTTTGTTCTGTTATTATTAGCCGTTAAAGGTGCGCGTTTAGATATGTAAATATCAGGATTCCTCTCTAAGACATTGTTTTGTATTCGTCAACTACGCATTAATCCATCTGTTGAGGTCTATTTTAAAACTCCTTGATGATTCTGCTGTCTTTTATTCTTAGTATGTGCCCCAACCACGAATGTCGTTTGGCTGAACTATCAATATATGTGCTATGTGCACTCAGTCGTTGAAATGCAATAATAACAATCACAACAACAGTAATAATACTAATACTAATAATAATAATAATAATAATGATAATGATAATAAAGATAATATTAGTAGTAGTAATAGCAGTAATAATAATAATAATAATAATAATAATAATAATAATAATAATAGTGACAATAATAATAATAATAATGATAATAATAATAATAATAATAATAATAATAATAATAATAATGATAATAATAATAAATATATTACCGTATTCATGAATGGAGTCTATGGGTACGGTATATCATGAATGCATGTAAATATTGTTTTCGTTCTCTGCAAAATAAATTACCATAATCAGTATAAACAGTTACTATCACTTCTCCAAAAGAATTCTTCGAACAAAACAGTAAGCGGGAGACATCTTGAATTTGGGGACTGTATTCGGATTTTCTTTGAGCCAAAATATATTTAAGCTCAGGATAAAAAATTTTCGTTTCAAAAATATAATGACCTAGACTTGTTATAAATCAGAGAAAGAACATATCTCAAGCTGTTTGAGCCCAGAACTTTCCTGTTAAAAAACATCCAATTCCATCCCTTTTGAAAATAAAATTGTATGTCTTCAATCCAAAGAAAAGATCGTTACTAACTTTTGTTCTCATGGGGACTTCACGCCATGGGAATACATCAACATTTGCAACAGACGCCTTTGCAAGTTTTTTTTGTCGGGGTCTTACTAAAGAAATGATAGCATTGTTTTGAGGCAATAATTAAAATCCATTGAGTTCTAATTTCTGTAAAAAAATTAGTTTCGTGTCCTAATGCATTAATTCCTTTTGTGATCTTCGTCCTTTTTTAGCTGTGTCATTGATTGAAACCCAATATCTTCATTGTTCTGTTACCCATACTGAGTATTTATGAAAGTAAGGTTATTCGAAGTATATTTTTCATTTATAAGAATTATTGACTGATTTAGCTATGTTTCTTACCTTGAAGATGACATCGCGTATCCATTTTTGTGTTTATGTTAATTAATGATAATGTAATACAGCATAATGAAATAAAAAATAGCTTTTTATTTTGTTTCGTGAAACCGTCAGTTGCAGTTGTAATATATTGTTTGACATCATTGAAATCATTTGCAACTAGTTTGACAATTTTAAAGAAACTATCAATACTTCCAGGTAACACTCCACTATTTAAAACTGTTCTTGATCTGTATAATTCTTGCTATCTGTTTTTAAATTGTAACATTTAGCAGTGAGCTCATCTTTAAGAATAATTAAGGGTTAATAACTTAATATTTTAATCTTAACACATGAGTACGTAAAACAGAAATTATAGGTGTTAGTTTGCATATCTAATTCTTACACAGACTTATTTTTAATTTGCTTCCACCAATCGTAATGATATTTCTGTGAGACCATTCTTATGTAACTGTCACAATGCATTAGTGCTTGCAATAGGTTTATCTTCCCTATTTTATTTTATATTCATTGATGTCATCAACTAACGTACTGATTTCTTCATCGTTCTGCTTTTTATCGTTTGTTCATTTGCAATTGTTGAAGTTTAGATTGTAAAGTATCGAAATTTTCCAGAAACATTTTAATTTCTACCATTCTAGTCTCCAAGGCAGATATCTCGTGGCTTATCCTTGTTCAATGGATTGAAAGTAGTATTGTATGCTTGGTATTTCTCCATGAAGCATTATTGTATCTCATGCATCAGTCGTGAATAACTTCGATGTATTAAATATATTGTCCCATCATTGCAGTTTAAAATATTTTTGCCTTGATATGCCGAATATCAAAGATTTGTTCTTGCAACATCGAGCTTTATCTCACCCTCTTCTGGTTTTTATTTTTCATTTATGTTGATAAAAGTAACGGGGTTGCGATCAAATAATACAATAATCCGAGAAGAAGCTTAATTAATGCACATTTCAAGGTGTTGTAAAACCGAAAGTAGGGCCAAACACTTCTTCTTGAGAGTGGAATAATTTCTCTGGGAAATATTTAACTGTTTTTCGAAATAGCCCGCAGGATGATCCACACCATCTTTATATTCCCGAATTAATACGCTACCAACCCGTACATCATTTACATCAGCAGACACTTTAAATGGTCGACTGAAGTATGGAACTGGAAGAATTGGTGAACTCTTAAGTAAGGCCTTTAATTTATGGAACGCCTCCTCACATTTGTCAGACCAATAAAACTTGCTCATCTTACTTAATAAAATAGTGAAATTCTCATGATGAAAAACGTTCAGAAAAATTTCTGAAAATATTCAGCCATACCTCAAAATCGTATCAGTTGCTTTTTATTGACATGAACAGGGAATTCAGAGATGGCTTTAACTTTAGCTTCTGCAGGCTTTACCTGTCCATGTTCCACAATATGTTCTAAAAATTTGACAGAAGCTCGGCAAATATCACTTTTACTTAGATTAGCTATCAATTTTGCCTCACTCAAGAAAACGATAAACATCCGGATAGTTTCCAGGTGATAAATGTCTGCAGGAATCGCTGTAAATAATGAGGTCATCAATGTATGCATCATAGTCATTTATACCAGATATTACCACGTTTGTTAAGCGCTGGAATGTAGAGGGAATCTTTTTCTTACCAAATGGCTTTACATTATATTTGTAGAGTCCATCTGGAGTAGCAAAAGCCGAACGTTGTTTTGTTCTATCCGTAAGTGGAAACTGCAATAATCCCTTTAACGGGTCAATCTCGGTGACATATTTTGCATTTCTAATCTTGACAATGCAGTCATCAATTCTCGGTATTGGAAATAAGTCTGTAATGGTGGGTTGTTTACCTTTCGGTAGTCTGTGTACATTTGGAAATAATGATCTGCTTCGGTACAATAATACTAGGCAGGCTTGAGTTACGTTTGCTTGGTTCACTAAAGTCATTCTACAACAAATATTCAACTTTCTTCTTCAAACATTCCTGATTGAGAGGATTCATTCCGTAAGGGTGTTGTTTTACAGGTTTTGAATCTACAATTTCAACATCATGGTAGATACTGTTTGTTCCATTTGGAATATCTGGGAACAAGTACTCATATTCATGTATTAGCTGCTTGACCTCATTCGTTTCCTATGGCTGTAATGTATTGTTTTTCAGATTCTTTTATATTTTAGAATGTTTATGACTGGTTTTACCAAATTCATTACATTCCGGTAATACATTATCATTTAAATCATCATCGTGAGGGACAGTGAACATAATTTATTGAAAGATTTAAAGAGTTTTCTCGATCAAAGTCCTCCTTGAACATATTTGTCTGGTGACGGTGTCATTTCTGTTTTCGCTAACCAGGAGTGTTGGTATAGTGTAAATAACTTTTTTTTAAAAAGTTTATAAGGACCATAATATCGATCTTGAAGGGAATATTGGAGGAATGGCAAGAGAAACAAAACTTTATTACCAGGCTGAGACGTCCTTACATTTATAGTTTTCACCTTCCTCAATGCCAATTTTGAATGAGTAGACAGAAGATTGTTTGTAATTATTTCACAATAAGCCATACTCTAAAAAGTTAATGTCACAATCCTCTATTAAAAGAAGTTTATCTTTTAACAACTCCACATTTGCCATGGACAACATGTCCATAAGATAGTTGGAAAGAACTGAAATTCGTCAAATTACAGATAAAACAAGAGCTACAATATCCTGAAACATCATTTTTAATCTCCGGCAAAAAAAATGATGTAAGTTTAAAATCTATCTCTCAATTTGCTTGAGTTGTTTACTGTTTAAAACCGGCTTGGTGTATAATTTTAAAAGTTCTACTGAGTGCGGCCACCACCATCACCAATTAACATAGAATAAAGGAACAGGAAAACAAGAGTAAAGAAATAATACCAAGAAGAGGAAACGATTAGCAACCCGCCAAGCCGTGAACAAAGGAACTGCACAGAACAAAGGAACTCTCAAACAAAGGAACGATAGGAACACGTAACAGAAAACAAAGGAACAAAGGAGAGACTTGGAGCGGAGGAGCAGACTGGGCGTTAGGACAAAAACAAAAGATAAGTCATCATTCAATGCTATACACAATTTAAGTAGAAGAATGCAAACTAGGTCCAAACAAATGGCTCTATTCAATCCAAACGCACAAACACACAAGCCACCAAACAACTCTATCGATAAATCAGTAAAAATAATGGACGTATCACAACTCCAAACAGCACCAATAAAGCATGTAAAACAAGCAGATTATCGCAAGTCGTACCAACGACAGCAAATTCCAATTCAACCAACAGCATACTGGGACACCAAATTCTGGTCACAAACACAGACCAAATAAACCACAAACCGGCAGACATAACTAACACGTCCCCACCCCACCAACAGAAACTACTAGAAATACAAAACTACACTCCAGGGAACAATATAAATACAATGCCAATACTATCGCCAATCCTCTTCAAGGAAGAGGAAAAACCACACACAAATGAAGATATAGACACCACTATTCCAAACCTAACAAATGAATTTGACAGTAACCTACTTACCTTAAACTCCCCACAATGAGACCACATAACCATAACCAGCACCCCAAAATTCACCAAAAATGAAATAACCAATTCTAGAAACATGCAAACAAATCAACAAGAGGAAATCAAACAAAAAACAATAAGTCAAAACATTAGGAAAGAAACTATGCACTCAAGCCAAACTCCTGGAACATCAGGGATTATAACAGCAAGGGAACCACCAACCTATGGGAACAAATCCAATGAATTAGACACTACCAAACTACCCAGAAGCAACACTAATATGGCAACCCAAAGACCCCAAACAACCGAAAACACCCAAAACGCATACCTAGGTAAAGGCAAGGGTCCGCTAAAACCCCAAAACAACACCACACAAAAACACAAGTAAGGTTAACTCAAAACAGGAAATAAAACAACAACATAACCCCCAAAACAAAATTTACAATTATCATTCCATCGAACACACCATATATATATCACCATATATATATATATATAAGCAGCAGGTGCAACAGAATTACTAGTCTAAGTAGCAATAGTATTATGACAGCACTGGCCAAAATTCACACTGGACAATTCAAACTGATAAGACCAAGGCAAAACTATCTGATTGTCCAATGCAGTACAATTCAACAGGTGGAAAAAATCATCAAAATTGAAACTATAGGCCCAATAAAGATCAAAGTGGAGAGACACCATAGCACTCAGAGGAAAACACGAGTCACTTCGATCTCCAAACACAGTGAAACCACAACTAATCTGGCTGAACCCTCTAAAACCACTATATTAAAATAAGTAATAGCACTAAACGGATACAACAAGGACATAAGCAATGAACTCCTAATTAATAAACTCACAGCAAATGGAACACAGACCACCAAAGTCTATCATCTTAAAAATCACAAGGGACAAGGAACAAACGAAGCAGTTATAGAGGCTACCGAGCCAATATCCTCAATAATAAAACTAGGACAGTCAGGAGTGTACCATAAGCTGGAAAACTACATAACTATTCCAAGATTTTGCACCAAATGCCTGCACTGGGGACACTATGCCCTCAGATGTAGATTCAAACCAAGATGTAAGTACTGCGGAGGTCCACACAAAGGAGAATGCCACACAACTAAACAAAAATGTGCTAACTGTAAAGAAAACCATTATCCTAGATCGGCAGAATGCAGATTTGAAATAAAAGAAAAACAAATAGTGGACTTAATGAACTAAAAACACCTCACCTACCATTCTGCTAAAAACATTATCTGTAAAAACAACCCCAACACACCAAAATCTACCTCTGAAACAATCAATGAGCACCAAAACTCTCCACGCAGAATCAGAAGGGAAAACATTGCACCACAAAACATACCCTCGAATCAGGAAACCAAAAACTACAACCCACATTGTAACAAACCCAGACCACCCTGATAACACTCCAGATACAAACAAAACTGTCACTCCAAACATACCCAAACCTAGTACACAGCCCAACACAGAATTAAGACAGGAATTAATGAACCTAACAACAGGAACCCTAATACAAAATCTCAGTAGCATAATGAGAACCCTCAAAACCATTTTCACCATACTAGCTGATTGGACCACAAGACTAACAGATAAAGACAACGTCAAAAAATGAACAGTACAAAAAATAATAAAATCACCATCTGGCAATGGAACTGCAGAGGAATCTTTAAAAACCTATCAGAACTGCAGAACAAACTGAATAATACGGCCGTAAAACCAGACGTAATCTGCCTACAGGAAACCCTCATAACACAAGAACACAAACGCCTGCCCAAACTACAAGGCTATACCCAGGGAATCTTTAAAAACAGACCCATGGGGCAGAAATGGGGTGGACTAGCAATGTTTTTGATACATGCACTAATCTACTATGAAATAATAGAAGCACCCCCCTAACCGAAACATCAATAATACCATCGAAATAACGTCAGTAATGGTAAATATAGGAATCACAAACATTCAAATAATAAATGCATACGACCCAGGGGGTACCTTCTGCCCTACCAACCTAATCTCACTAAAGGCAATCACTAATAACAACAACAACAATCTATTATCTGTGGCGACTTCAACGCACACAGTGAATTATGGGGCGGTAAAAAGAAAAATCAAAGAGGGAAAATGGTTGAAACATGGATAACTGAGAACAATCTGGTCATCTTAAATGACGGGTCGAACACTAGATTAAACCTTGAGGATGGCACTCTCTCAGCCATAGACCTAACCATCACTACCCCAAAATTGGCTCAAATCACAAATTGGTGGGTGGATCAAGAAGATACGTTAGGAAGTGACCATTTCCCCATCACAATCAATATTCAAACAAAAACTCAACACATTCCAAACGAAATCCCACCTAAATGGAGGTACCAACTGGCAGACTGGAACCAATTCCAATTATTACTAGCTAGAGTAAATCCAGATAACTTAGAAAGCCCAGGTATTGACATGTATTATGATAACATAACAAACACAATTATAGAGGCAGCTAACCGATGCATCCCAAAGACAACTAATATCCAAAATGAAAACCCTGTACCATGGTGGACTAAACAGTGCACTATAGCACATAAAGGCAAAAAAAGGGCCTTAAATAAATATAAACGCACCAACATTCTATCTACTTCCAGCAATATAAAGATAAAGAAAAAGCACTAAAACAAACTATACAAACTGCTAAAATTAATCTATGGCAAATCTTTTGCTCTAAACTGAGTCTAAAATCAAACTCAAAACAAATATGGGACAAAATAAAAGCCATAAAAAGGAAAGCAACTACCTCAGCCCCAAAAATTAAAAATGCCATAACAAATAAAGATAAGGCAGACCTCCTAGCGAAGCATTTTTCGAACATGAGTAGCAACAATAATCACACCAGAAACTTTCAAGAACACAAAAAACTAATGGAGGAAACCCAACCTCAAATGTTTCAAGACCAAGGAGCAAAAGAATCTCACCTAAATAGCGACATCACAGTACATGAATGGGAGATAGCCCTACGATCCAAAAACGAAACATCCACTGGTAAGGATCAGTTAGGTTACATTATCTACAAACAACTACCTGTCAATATAACAATAACCATAATCAAACTCTTTAATAGGATATGGGATAAAGACCAACTACCCACCAAATGGAAACAGGCCATAGTAATACCAATCCCCAAGCTAGGTAAAGATCCCAACAACATAACTTCGTACCGACCCATCTCCCTTACAAACAATATTTGCAAAATAATGGAGACAATAATCGCAAATAGGTTAAAACACCACATAGAAACCAATAACCTACTCTCCATAAATCAATGTGGCTTTCGGAATAAACGGTCCACCACTGACCAACTTCTCAGATTGGAAACAGACATCAAACTCACTTTTAACGCACATAGAAAAACCGATCGCAACCTCATAGCAGTTTTTCTAGACCTAGAAAAAGCGTTCGATCTAGTATGAACCAATGGACTAATGGCAAAAATAAACCAATTTGGAATAACTGGACTCTTGTTCAACTGGATTGGCGATTTCTTCACAGGGCGGAAAATTACCACAAGAATAGGCAATACCCATTCGGAAGAATTTTCACTTGAAATGGAACACTGCAAGGCAGTGTAATAAGTCCCCTACTATTTAACCTAATGGTAAACGACCTTGACCTCAATGCAGCCTCCGCAAAAATAAACTTGTCACAATTTGCAGATGATAGTGGCATATGGAGGAATGGAAAACCTGCCAATAACACAGTAGTTAAAGAAATCCAGCAGAGCCTAGACAACATAAGGAGATGGGTCGACAAATGCGGTTTCAAAATATCTCATGAAAAAACTGTGGCAATCATATTCACCCCCAAATGAAATAACAAACTAGTCTATCCAAACGTCTATACACAAAATCAATTAATCAAATACGTAGCAGTAGTAAAATTCCTAGGAATGTTCTTTGACAACCACCTCACATGGAAACAGCACATTGAACAACTCACCCAGAATTGTAACAAAGATCTCAATTTACTCAGGAACATCACAGGGACTGACTGGGGATCCAACCAGGAAACCCTCCTCACGATATATAAAACCCTAATTAGATCAAAACTGGATTACGGTTGCCAAGCATATAACTCGGCTAAGCAACATGTATTACAAAAACTTGACACCATCCAGAGAAAAGCTTTACTATTATGCACAGGAACACTCCCCTCAGCATCATTAGAAGAACTACAAACACTAACAGGAGAACTACCCTTAAAATTACGTAGGCAAGAACTGCTCCTCCGATATTCCATTCGATTAGATACCCACCCAGACAACCATCCCACCAAAATAGCTATAAATAAGTGTAAAGTTGTCTTCAAACCCAAAATCATACCGATCACACCAAGTGGCAAAGTAATCCTTGAACTAAGAGAAAAGATACCTCTGAAAAACAGGTAACAAACAATACAGACCAGAACAAATCATCATGGTTACAAAAACCACCAAGGATTAACACTGAAGCTACCAAATTAGGCAATAAAGAAGGACAAGAAAACTTACTAAAACCTGTACTGGTAAACGAAATCAACCCAAAATACCCGGACTATGTTAAAATATATACCGATGGATCAAAAACAAAAACAACCCACCAAGAACAGCAGCAGCAATAGTCATCCCTGAATTCAATATACAAACGAGATCCAGATTACCTGACTATTTCTCCATTTACACCACTGAATTCTGGGCTATACTTGAATCACTACAATGGATCAAAGACAACCAAATACCTAAAGCAGTCATTATAAGCGATTCCCTAAGCGTTATCAAATCGATCCAAAATCGCAATACACACTCTAGGGAACAATTCCTCGACAGAGCATGCCAATTAATCGACGATATCACCACAGCACATCAGTTAGTCGAGCTCATGTGGATACCGTCGCACATTGGAATCTCTGGCAACGAAACAGCAGACAAAGTTGCACAAACCAAACTAGGAGATCAAAACTCTATCAAGGTTAACTATAGTTCTACAGAAGCAATAAGCTTCGCACAAACATATATAGACCAAGCATGGCAAGATTTTTGGAACTCCTCCACAAAAGATAAAAAGTACCATAAAACCCAAAAAACTGTAGATAGGAACATACAGCTACCTAAGGGTACCTATTTAGAACAGAAAACCATAAACAGGATAATAATTGGAAAAACTAAACTAGCAAGCAGTTTTGGAAGGTTTATAGGACCCAAACCAGCAACCATTAACTGCTTTAACTGCCACACCATCGAAGATCTACACCAGGTATTCAATATATGCCCAAAATATCAACCCGCTCGGAAAATATTTATCAAAAACCAAAAAGAGATTGGATCACCACACACATACCCAGAGTTACTTATGGACTGTAATAAAAATAAACAATCAGCATATAAAAATATTAATAAATTCATAGACTCAGCAGGACTTAGGAACAAAATATAACTACTATCCCCACAAAACCAAAAGACCCAGTAACTAGCTAAATAAATTTAGAAGCCACCACATAAAAACCCATAATATATCATTCAATTTTATAAAAGTATTAATAAATAATTCACTTACGAAGCACCTATAAAAAACTAAGGAAACCGCAAAATCGGATGCCCTAGATTTTCTTAACGAACCGATTAATCAGCTAGGACTCCGGTCCTAGATGTCTTTAACGAACCGTGTAATCGGCTAGGACTCCGGTCTCTTGCTAAATAAAGTATAAATAACATTCATTCTCTAAAAACATTAATAAATAAATAACTTAAAGAGGCAATATCTAGAAACTTATAAATAACATAACGTAGGAGGCACACCCTAAACACCTCGACTAGTAATACCATAATAACCTTGAAAATCTCTCTTCATACATGATTTCTACCAAGAACCTCTATAAACAACATAGAATATTCACCCGCACTTTTAGAACATTTTGAAGAAGAAAAACCAAATGCAACAGGAAACCAGCGATGTAAAGCAAGCAAGACCGTTCCCAAGCTCTTCTTCCCACTAATGACAGCCAACCATTCAACTGTAAGGGACCTTTATGGACCACAGATTGAGGCCAAACTATCAGGGTTCCTTGAATCCATAAAAGCCTGGGGGAGGTGGCACCATTCCCTTCCCCAGGAACAACTAGCAGGCTGCGGTGCAGTCAGAAAAAAGTGGCACACGTACAATTGTGCGCACGCCACTATAATTAAACTCAACAACATAAACAATGTAAGACTTTTTGGTAAGTCTTGGCGACTTCCGTATGACCGGGATATGCTTAGGATTTCCTGTTTATATGACTTAAAAGTGGATTAAAAAAACCTTATCTCCAGCTAAGTCAATGACTGGCAATAAAACAACACCATCAACGGGTAAAGAAATCACTAAGCCAACAGAGATTGGCCCTGAAACCTAGCCTGTTGTTAAATTGACAATATGTAGAGGAATTTGAATAAAATCGCAATATACTCTCTGAACAAGAGCAGCTTCAGAACTGGAAGACTTCACAGACATAGGCTAAGTACCTTCCAAAAAATACTCTTGGAAGCTCATGTGTCCCTTAATAGATTAATCGCGGTAAGTAGTGAAGGGGGGCGATTTAGCCCCAATGGGAATTAGCATTACAGACCCCCCTGGGACGGTTTAGCCTCAATGGAAATTTAACATGGAGAAAAATCGTGGGATTGTTTAGCCTCAAGGGAAATTTAACATGGGAATATGGGACTGTTGAGCCTCAAGAGGAATTGAACATGGGAATATGGGACTGTATAGCGTCAAAGGAATTTAAACAGGGTGGGACTGTATAGCGTCAAGGTATTTAAACAGGGTGGGACTGTATAGCGTCAAGGGAATTTAAACAGGGTGGGACTGTATAGCGTCAAGGGAAATTGAACATGGGAAAAATTGCTGGGTCACTCTAGGGACAAGGGGAATTGAACATGGGAATAGAGTGTGGGTCTGTCTAGGGACTAGGGGAATTTAACCTATGGAAATTGAACATGGTGGGTCTGTATAGCGTCAAGGGGAATTGAACATGGTGGGATTGTCTAGGGACAATGATGGTAGAGGGTCAAACACAACAGTTGCCACGATTCATGTACATTATGGGTTTCCTTATTAAAAACTGGAAAAAAGGATGCTACCAACACCGTATATGCAGTAGATTCGATGCCACACGGCACCCGCCTGGGTAGAATAACAACCCACTTCTTCAGTGAACTTATGCTTCCAAAATAAGGATAACGGATGAGACATTGAACTCTAAACTTCCGGGGGATACTACACCCTGTAAAGGAAAGAGACCAGTAACAGAATCCTAATGATCTCTATTCCAAAATAGGAAGATAGTAGAAACAGGACATCGTGAAAAACGAAAAGACCAAAAGAAAACAAAACAAACAAACAAAACAAAAAAAAAAAAAAAAAAAATTAAACAACAAAACAACCCGCCCCCAAACCATCCGGCTATTCCGGACATTTAGTGTAAGTCTGAAGTAAAAAATGAGAACACCTCTCAGCAAACATCCCCCAAACGGAAAAGCCAAGAACACAAAATCTCATGTGATAAGGAAAAAGCAAAAAAAGAGAAGACTCCCCCCCCCCAATATATATTAGCTGAAAACTCGACTGCGCTCTATTTGTCATAGTGGAATCTGAATTCTGGGACATCTCTGGTTCATCAATAAAATTAACCGTGGTGTACGAGAGCGAAGATGCCGACAGTCCAAAGCAAACACAGAATTGTGAACCGACCGTCGTAACTGGAAAAAAGTCATACAAAAGAGTCGGTTCTAAGCGAAGACTTGAACTTCTCCACACTTGAGCCTCAAGAGACGGATGAGGAGATAAATCTGATGACCATTGACCCCAAAACAGAAACCCCCAAAAACCCAAAACATGAAACAGGATGACACTGAAAATGAGCAAAGCATACCAGTTGTAAAGGACACGAACACAGCCATCAAACCATACTTAGGGATTGTGTTAATAGACCTCACCAATGTCTTTAACCCGGTCAGCAGTAATGGGCCTATTTGAACTTCTCAGGAAGATCGACTGAACCCCAAAACTCCGCAGCATTGATAATCTCTTTCCATGCCGATATGAAGGGAACAGTCCTCTATGATTGATCCTTCTCAGACTTGTTCCCCATCAACAGCGGCGTGAAGCAGGGCTGCGTGCTGGCGCTGACCCTTTTCGGGATCTTCTTCTCCCTGTTCCTGTTCTACCCACATACACACATATATACCATACATACATACATACATACCCACATACGTACATATATACCATACATACATACATACATACATACATACATACATACATACATACATACATACATACATACATACATAAGTGCTGACACTACTGAATATTTAAAGTTCTGACTCCAAGAGTTTTACTTCAAGGTAATCCCGTGAAAGTCGAGTATCACTGTAGTCCTTGAAAGTTTCACATTATTTATTTAATTTTTCTAACCCCTGAATTAATTCATATAATCCATTAGGTATTGAATGTTTAAGTTACATCATTTCAGTCCGCAGTTCCAACGAATAAAGTATTATAAATAAATCACGGTTTCCTCTCTTTCTTACAAAGATGGCATAGACTTTAGAATAACATAAGTGGTACTTGTATATGCGCACCAAATCTCTATATACCAGCCAAATCAAAAAATCTTTAAAAGATTCTTTAACAATTTAAATCATTATATTGGAAAATAACTTAACAGTCATAATTTGATCTTCTCATTTTATTTAGCGAATCAATTCTTAGGGCGTGCATGATAGGACAAATGTACCCCTAATTTCATGCAATATTTTCGTGACCTCCAATCAAACTAATGCGTGGTGTACTTGACCGAAACAATTGTTGACATGACCTTAGCAATCTGCCTAGACTTATGAATATAATGTTTTCCAACAAATGTTACATCTATTTTACAATACCACCAGTCAGCTACTGAATTAATGAATTTGCGATATAAATGTCATAAGCCGAAAATACTCAGTAGAACTATAATATAAATTTAATAGATGATAAAGATAGTCCTAGCACATTATACCATGTTGTTTGGTTAAAAATAATAGTTTTATAACCAGATATATAGAAGTAAGGATATTTGATGTATTGATTTAACGGTTACTATATTAGTCTACCCTAAACTGAAATGTGACTGAAAAACTGCGAGATCACTCATGAATTACAGAATAATGTCTTCATATATGGCAAGAAATCTTGTTATGTAATGTATGGTGTGATGGATCTTTTGAGGTTATTTAAGAGGACACCTTTTCTGAAAGATATTTTATTACGATTCGCAAATGAATTTGGCTATAGGGACCCTGAAATTTGCACTCTTAATTAGTCGACATTTGCTGACTTAAAAAATCGCGCTTTTGCTGGCGGATGCCACGATCTTTTGTATAAATACTACTGGAGGCTGGTAACAAGATACAACACCTGCGACTGGGAGAATCAATATCATCTACTCGGGATTTGATGAACCCTTTTAAAGTCTAGAAAGACATCTGACATGTACAAACCCTCCAGCTCATTTAAAACGATAGATTTTGATGCTTTAATGGTAGCGTTGCTTCAAGTTTATTACAGAAGGCCTAATATCTGATGATAAACTTTTGGTGGTCTTGCACAAATAATCCATTTCTGTTTTCACAAGAGCGCGGAACATCTTGGGGTATGGTAAAACTGCATGCAAGTGTGTATGCTATTACCTAAATTAATGATGAGATCCCAGGAAAGATTTCGAGGTTGACCGGTAAAGACTCTACAAATTTGTATACGTTAACATGAGTCCACAACCAGCCCTTTCGTTGCAATTGAATATCCGCAATATTTGTTTAACATTAGACAAGTCATCTTAGAGAAACGTTCTTCGTTGGCCCAAACGTATGCCCAAAAATGAACAATTGTTGCGCGCTGCATCTTCATCTGGAACTAGATATCATATAGCGCCTGACATTGTCAAAATTACCCCAACGATACAGGTCCATTTAACATCTGTGTATCTTCCATGTCATAATCATCAGCTGACACATATTTGTTTTACCCTTGACGTACTCAAGTTGGGCACGTTGGTTTTATACAGGGTGATAAATGAACGATAGGACTGTACATCAGAGATGGAAATTAGATTTAAATATAATACTTACATTCGTAAGTGGACGTGTGAAACCCGTGCTCGTTGTTAACGTGATAAATCCCGTTTTTCCGACATAATATAGAACTGACCTCCGTGACGTTGTTCGTGAATTGTTCACAAGTGCACCATAAAGCTCTGCGCTCTGACCTCACGCTCTGCACTAATCGCTCAACAAATTGCAATGCAAGTCATATATCATCAAAAGTCCTGCTGTTGATTGAATGAAACAAATGGGATCGATCGGATAATAGTAAATTTATTCAAATTAGGTGTTGACAATACCGTTGCCATATGAAAAGACTGTTGACACATTAGCAAAAGTCGGGGACCTAGAATTAATTCAGAACACTGTGTTTTTAAAGAATTTTGTAGAACTTTCCAGGATTATTATGTATTTAATTCATACCGTATGACTGTATTCTGTCTTAAATATTCATTTTATAAGTTAGAGACATACATTTATTTGTTATGTTTTACAAAACATGTTGCTTTCGCGTTTTCGGCTACTTAATTTAAGACCATAGAGTCAAAACAATGTAATATAACCGTTATCATATGGATTATTAATTGTTACCGACAGTGCCGCCCGAAGACTGTACGCTCAAGTTATATGTCCGCTAAACGTGAGTCGGATGTAGGATTTTTTTCCAGGTAAGAACTCCGTTTAATTGCACGTATTATCAAATATCTGGCACCGACGACATGCATTTTCACCCATCCCTCAGCTTTAATTTCTCTAATTGCAATGACGATTCCCATGTCATTTTCCATTTGAAAACATGTACAAATTTGTTATTTAGTAGCTTGATAGTGTGTTATAATCTTGTGTTCCGATTTAAAATATTTTTTCGACCACTCGTGTCTTACAAAGTAAAATTTCTTGGAGTATATAAACACATTTTTCAGCATGACGTGATTCGTCTCATAGTTTTGTAGTCATATTTCAGTTTAGGTTAGGGTACTACTCGTAAATTTTAAACCGATCTTTCAATTATCCCTACTTCTCCTGTATGTCTGGCTATACAGATAGTGCGTTTTAATCAAATGATTTTGTATGAAGTATAGTTGACACTAAATATAAATTGTGTTCAAACTAATATTAAAGATGACAACCGCAGGAATAATCTTGAATCTCTTGTCAACATTACCTGTTCAAAATGGAAAGTCATATCTATATGGGTTTTCTTTTGAAGTCTTGTTGGTCGTAAAGGAAAATTATGCATAGCTGACATCTAATATGTGCAACAAAAGGCAGCTAATTTAAAACTTTTTTGATCGCTGAATAATACAAAAAAATCGTTCCAACATTCAGCACTTAAAAATATGAAATGGTCTAATCATGAATTCATGGAATGAAATGGTCTGACACATTTAAACTATATGGCTTAAATGACTGGCGAGGTCGCTATCAGTACGCTCTGGTGACTGGGTAAAGACGGGATAATATAATCTATTTTTTCGTTAGTTAACACCTAGCCGCTAACCGTGTAAATCAGATGAAAGTTATATTCATAGGTCTTCTAAAAAAAAAAAAACTGCATAAGGAGGGAGAATCATTTCTGTCGTAACGAAGTGACCGTTACATAAAGTCATCGTTTGGACAAGTTAGTGTCCACAAATTCAACAGCAAAATTGTATTGCAATTCAGATGAAACAAACTTCTGCTTTTATATTAAAAAAGTAATCAATATTTATTTTGTTTTAACAGTAGTGTATGATTACTTCCTAATCTTTCAATCCACTTCTTATAATTTTCAACATAGTGCAGGCATTAATCTCCCTCTCCCTCTCTCCCTCCCTCCCTCTCATATACATTCTCACACACATCTTCAAATATATACACATATTCATTATTTTAATGAATTGTTCTTGAGCACGTGAAGTAGTTAGCAGAGGTACCATGAATCCTGGACTAGACAAGAATTTAAAATGAAACTATGACTCTTCAAACGTATGGACTTACTCCGTAAATTTGCTCTCATGGTCAATGAATACCTATTCTGAATTTCTATTGAAAGTATATTATTTTAACGCATCCAGGTACCAATTATTCCTTGTGTATGCCTTTACGAGTAATCCAAGATATTAGGCGAATACTAAGTGAATGAACGAATACAAAATAAATTAACTTTACAAATCCCATTTTGATATTAACACGCGTTTTCTTCAAACATTTCTGTAATATTTATGTTATGTGTCATAAATTTCGAGTACCAGATATTATTTGTTTAGTTAAGGGGATTTCTTCATAGCACCAATGTATTTTGAATTTACCAATATTGTTATTTTTCAATAGTTTGTTTCATAATTTTTCAACATTCATTGAATATGAAAGCAATGCAGAATATGCCTTTTTCACTCCCTCCCTGTGGCAACCGTTGCGAAAATACTGTTTTTTACGTTGGGGTAATTTTACGCAATTCATTAAAGCAGCCCCAATTAAACAAAATAGATGGGTATAGAAGAAATAGATTGTTGTATTTATTTGGAGAATAAACTCCTCCGGTTTGATGTTAAGATTAAACAAACTGTATTTTATTGAATCATTCGGGCGGCACACCCATATCAATGTCAGCTAATCTTAAGCAAATTTCTTTGTATCTTTATTGTTCAAATCGCGATCCACATTAGTGGGTCAAGAAAATACTTTGTGGTCGCGTCAAAAATCCTTCCCTGAATTATGCACCACTTTCTGAGATATCGTACCTAGTTTATCGAGCACTTTACCGTAGTAATGACGTTTTCATTCTTGCTTACTACTCATGCCGGAAATTTCATCATAAAATCTGGTCGTAAAGCTAGCTGGACACTCTTTCCTCACTAATTGTTGCGTCAGGTAATTTCACCATGTTATTAAATTTGAAATTAATTTATTCTTTTTTTTTGCACAATAGAATAATTTTTGACACTTTTCAAAAAGTGTTTTATCTTCTGCATTTGAATGGTTGTACTTATTACACAAGTATTGAAAATATACATGAAGTTTAAACGTACATACCTATATTATATCAGTTCAACTGTGTTGCGTCCAAAACTGAAATCCATTTCTTTTAATCATCTACCATTTACTGTAAAATATATATCACCCGTTTTTGGATGGGTTTTAAGGAAACATAGACGTAAAGATGCAATGTATGCAACGGTCACCCAGAGATACATTTACAGCAGATTTTTTAAAAAAAAAACATCCACGAAAAGCCGATGGAGCCTGATCAGGTTTTGTTACCACCACTCCATGTATAGGTGCCCTTGGCGAACCATTTAGGTGTCAGATGTCAGTATTCACAAAAGCTTTACTTTTAGTTTCGATTGCATATTCTTATGCTTGCATCTGCTTATGTGATGATTAGGTACACGATCACTGCTCAAACAGCAAGGCGATCGACTATATATCTTTTTCTTTTAGCATAATTCCTCTTAATGAAGTTTTGACAAATCCTTTTTTATTGTAACTGATGACGTGAGAAATATATTTTGTACCATTTGTAACATTTAAAAATGCTGGATCACAGGGTTAAAATAATACAGATGTTACTTTCGTACGTGGATTACAGTTACCTTAGAATATCATTTATAACGTCATGATAAAGATATTAGACTTCAACTTACTTGTATTTATTGATGATTGTTTCCTTAGTAAACGTATTCTAATAGCAGCGCTTTCATCAACTCTTACATTCCACACTATGAATGCCTATATAAAATCTATACTGCATATTGTATGGATATTTGTGAATAAATTACCCGTTTACTTTGCATCTATGAAATGATTCGTTTGATTTAGAAGAGAACCTTCTTCGTTACTTCTTTTACGTGACATCTTTACGTTCTAATGCAGGTATATCCTATATTTAATATACCTGTTTCCGACCACTATTTGTTGTGTGGCAAAGTTCTTTAATTACAATAATACATATGATAATTACAACTATTGTTATACATTGTGATCAAGATTTCCTAATACAAAATAAGAAGTCACAATGTATTTTCCAAAATTCAACGAAATCAAACATTTCATTAGGGTATCTCACTTCACTGAGTGTCCACTTTAAACAGACCTGATGTACCAAATACACGATTGATCGTTTTATTGACCGGACGTACTAAAGCAGGAGCAAAATATAACTTTTGCGAGCGTAACGCAATAAAAGTTTAGTTGGCCATTGCTTAATGGATTATATTCATGTGATGATATTGTGAATATGTTTTGTACAACATACCTTAAATTCACCAGAATCGTAGTTTTTATAATGTGGGTGTAGCCAATTGAAGCAATGATAAATAAGGAAGAATTCCAAGGATTGGTCAATAACGTGAGACTCAGATTAAAGGAAATGTCTGCAATAAGAACAAATTAAAGATATTGTCTACTGTTTTTTCGGTGCATATATATGTAGTGCTGACAAGATATACATGTATGCATTAATACTTTAAATACGTCTGGCATCCAGAAAGTTCCGGCTGCAAAGAGCTCTTCGAGATTACAAAGAAGCTAATGTCAATGAACACTTCCAACTATCTTCTCTCCAGTCGACCTTCCGGACCTGTTTGCAAATTTCTTCCATGACAAAGTACAAATAATTAAAGATAAGCTTGACAACTTACTTTCAATTGACTCACCGTCACCATACATATGCGATACAGAATTTCAGCGGCAACCGTTAGCAGCATTTGAACCTGTCTCTATGGATTTAATACGTACACTCGCGATGAAGAATGCACCAAAGTCACGTGAACTTGAACCAATTCCAACATCACTGCAACTTGAGTGCTTAGATCTAATATTGCGTTCACTAACTGATGTTATTAATACCTCTCTCTCATCCGGGGAATTCCCATCAGTTTCAAAGCTGCCATTGTAGAACCTCTGCTGAAGAAACCAACACTCGACCATAACGATTTAAAGAACTACCGCCCAGTTTCAAATAGCCTATTAATATAAAATAATCATCAAAAAAATTGTTTTATCCCATCTTGTATCTCATCTGGATTCAAAAAAGTCTTTTTAGTAATGGACAGTATGCATATCGCAATTGCCACAGTACTAAAACTACTCTTCTAAAACTAGTTAATGACATTCTCTCTGCTTAGAATAGCGGAAATATTACAGTCCTCACCCTCCTTGATTTGTCTGCAGCATTTGGCTCAATATACCATGAATTACTACTTCACTGCCTCCAGCAAGTATTTTACATTTATGATTCAGCCTTACTGTGGTTCAGGTCCTACTTGGTCAACAGGACACAAAATGGAATACCCTCCATCCCACTTGGTCTATGTGTTGGTATTCCACAGGGGTCTGTTCTTGAACCCGTTTCTTTCATTTTATGCACTCAGCCGCTCTCAAATGTCATAGATCATCATCCAGCGTCTCACCAATTGTACGCTGATGACACCCAAATATACAAGTACAGTCACCCAAGAGATGTTGATGCTATCATCCAATGTATAGAGAGCTGCATTTCTGATGTGAAATCATGGATGACATGTAACAAGCTGCAGACGAATGATGATAAAACTGAAGCCATTTTGATCACAACACAAAGACTTTCTCATTCACACTCTTCACCTCAAAGAATAAATATCAACAACACCAGCATTAAATTCACACAGTCAGTACGAAACCTAGGTGTTACTCTCGACAGTACTCTCACATTGCATCAACATGTCATGAAAATATTCAAGGTTTGCATATCTTGAGCTGAAACGCATCAGCTCCATTCGCAAATGTCTTTTATTTGATGCCACTAAACACTTGTGTGTTCATTAGTACGTTCAAGACTGGACTGTTGTAACTCAATTCTGTCTGTTTAGCCTGAATATCTACTCCAGAAACTCCAAAAAGTTCAAAACACAGCTGCTCGGATCATCCTTAGAGTACCATGATCAGCGTACACCTCCCCCTGCTCAGTACTATACATTGGCTATCCATTCAATCCAGAATCGAACACGAATTATGTTATCTGTGCTATGTTTCACTGACGGACTCCAGTTCAACACACCTATCCGACCTCGCCCATGTGGAAACACCATCAATATACTTACGTTCCTATTCTGTCGATCGGATATTAATTATTCCCACTATGAAAACGAAGTCAAAGGGACAACTATTGCATAACAGAGCCGATCAACGTGGAATGAATTTTCCACTGAACTAAGACACAAACACACTGTGATCTCATTAAAAAATGCTCTTAAAACTCACATATTTCGACTGCAAGAACAAACTTAAAGACCTAATATATTTTTACCATGTGTTATGTTTTCTAATTTAACGGTGTTCGTTTTTTGTAATCATATCATTATACATGTTTTTTATGTTTTAGGTGTTGACTAATGTTGTAAAGAGCTTAGAGCTTCTAAAGGTTAGGCGCCATACAAAGTCCTCGTTATTATTATTATTATTATTATTATTATTATTATTATTATTATCATGTAACTCAGTGAACACTAGTTTGCAAACATGCACAACATAGTAAGAACAGGCAAATCCGAGTGATAACTCTTATAGATAAAAGCATACACGTAGAGTCATTATATATGTCGCTTGACATGTATATATAAAATATGTTCTTTGTAATACGGTGTGAATTAGAACCAATTAAAAATTACAAGTTTACAGTTTGTGAACTGCCAGCAAATAGTTTTCACATTAGTCCTCTATTATTCCGCAACCGAAGCAAGCTAAATCGACGATCAGATTTGGTTTGTGGGTTGAGGACCATCGCTCTAGATTTATCCAAGGTAAATAGACCGTATTAAACATGGGTGTAGGAAAGACTGCTGCTTTTCCCATTATATTTACAATGCAGCATTTACTGATTGAAAACTAAATGGAATTAAGAAATTTGATTATTTTACAATTTTAAGCCTTCTGTACTCATATCCGTTGTTTTAGGTATTTGTTTTTATCAAATCAAAGTCTTGATTTAAAGAGCTATACACGTTTCTGCATATTTTTTAAGTTTTAAAAGCTTTGGGCCATGATGTCATGATTTTAAAAGTTAAACATCTTGACGTAGAAAAATCCGTTTCGATTAACAGCAATTTCTGCATCAACTGACAAAGTAGATGCAACCAGCTTTGTCATTACCAGCCCTTCTTAAAAGACACACTGGTCATCTAGAAGTAGATTGCTATTTGTAAAATTACATTTATGAGTCAATAGTGAAATATCGTTTCTTAATTCAAATCCCTTTGATGACTCACAACCAAGTCAATAGCCTCACTCCGTGAGAAGCAGGTCAAAAGAACAATGAGTTTGGCAAGAACAAATAGCTGGAGTTACATGCTTTTTAAATGGTATAATCGGCTATATACTTGGAAAAAGGTAATAGCGTAAAATAATTCAGAGAATATCTTTGTTTTGCTTATTTTGGTGATTTGCTGGCAATCGCTAGAAATAGACATTTTATTATAGATATTGAATCACAGCATCGGGTTGGAGAAGAGTGTGATTAAAATATTAAAACATAAACCGAAGATGCGATATAGGCGTAACATGTATTCATATAAGAAATTAATTATGAATATAAGGAATCAAATCTATTTCAATGTCAAGTTGTGACTAAACATTAGACAAAACATGTCTCGTATCCACCTTAATCATCTACGATTGGACTTGGGGATAATTTCTAATACAAAACATGTGTAAAGAATAAAACAAGTGATTCAGAAATATTTTATAACCAAATAAAATTTTGGCGTTTATCAAACACCTTGATTACTTAAATAGTAAATCAAATTCAAAAACTTATTAAGATATACAATGAAATAATTTGTTAATTTGCAACAAAAAGGAAACAAATCCCCCAAACAATTATAAGAGAAATGTATCATTTCACTGAGAGGGAAGTATACGTGATTTATCATTGACTACTTTAATGAAAGGTGACCCATTATTGTGAAATGCACATTAAACCACCATCATGAATAATAATAATAATAATAATAATAATAATAATAATAATATAATAATAAAATAGGGAGAGTATATAACTGGGGGTCTTTGAAATTCCCAAAAGCTGCCAGATATAATATTTACCCTCTTGACATGCATTATGTTTCAGTTCGATAGACTCAGCATTAAGATCAAAGTTCAAGCAGTAGTTTATTTGCACTTGGCTTAGAATGCGAGACTTGCTTACCTAGGAAACAGCTTCAAGTTATGTGTCACAATTAGTGACCTTTTTAATATCATCCCAGAAGAAGCATCATCTCTCTGTATGCATATATATATATATATATATATATATATATATATATATATATATATATATATATATATATATATATAATTTCTTTAGCCTCGTAGTTTGTTCTGCAAAATCTTAGCTTGAATGGAAAATAGTTACACAAAGTTACTCTCGTGCCTTTTGCCTTTAAACGGGTAGCGATATCAACATTTATGGAGTAAAAATAAGAAACGATGTACCAGTGCAGTAGAATCATTTCATTGCGACGAGTTGATTGGTAGAGGGATCTGAATGACCCTACGCCTTAGTGCTCATCCACACACCCCATTCAAAATACAGGAAAAGGAAAGGTCTTGCACATCATTATATTTTCCTACTTTTGGACACTGTCAACAATTCCTCTCCTGAGCAAACTAAAGAGGAAATTTTCTTACCTTGAACCACAAGCTGATATTGCAACTAATTTGATCAATATTACCAGAAACAACAGTTTTATATTTCTGTTAGATTTTCCAACATTAAGTGAGCAAAGTGCGTCCAGCTAGGTTTTCGGAATTTTAAGGTAGAATTTAAGGTATGATTTTTAGGTAACAATGAACCTATGTTTATACAGCGGTCAATGTACGATAAAGTATGGATAATCCCTCGGAGAGTTTTGTATAATGGAGAGCAGGGTTTTGGCTGGAGCATAAAATAACTAACCTGAAGCTCTCACGTAGATTGAGATTTAAACAATAAAGACATAGACATGTTTATTTAGGATTTGCCTACGTGGATACGGGTAATTCACAATGGAATTCATTGACAAACGACTGTTGAATTAATGACTATTTTATCATCAAACGGAAGAGTCCATTCTTTTAAATAAATAAAAAATCTCTTATATCGATAGACATCCCTCTTGTTTGTACTTGTTCTTGTTTTATGGTATTCGTAATATTACGCAAACATAATAAACAATTACTGTTATAAAAAGGAAAGAAAGAATGAAGCGTATCTTGCAATGATTTCCTTCTTAATGAAATTTGACAAATTATGAAAAAATCATGAAAAAGAAATATTGGCAAATACAATATTCCTATCCTGACTCTATAACCTCTGCTCATCGAATCATATAGCATATGTACGGTAAATATTACAGTCGTTCTTGAAGATGTATGAAAAATAACAAAAACTCTGCAAATATAACACCTTCTACATTCATTTTTTACAAAAAGGACAATATCTTACAAAATGAAAATGGAAGAGAACGGAAGTATTACATCTAAGACGACGTATGTTGTAAATTTACATTTTACGTGATATAGTAGAAATTGTATCTATTGAGATTAAATGCCATAGAAAGAAAACTAAAACTATCTGTTAAGCTGCACAAATGATTTCTAAAATACATTGTTATGACAGGCCCGAACAAAATTGTATCCATGGTAATATTATATCCCATTTGAATGGACATTTGCTATCAATATGACTCTGAGAACCTGATGTATTCTTACTGGCTTGTACTATCTAATGTATACCGTCGGTTATCAGTCCACATAGTGACCTTGCGACACACGATCGATGCAGGCGTCTATAAGTTAAAGATGAGTGTCGTTTTTATGCATATGAAGCTTCTACAAAGGTTGTGTTACCTCATGTAATTTCCAGCCACGTTTCAAATGGCTTTAGGAACAATCCATTGAAATGGTGCTATCTCCCTTCCAGTTTCTAATTCGTTGGTCTCATATAATGATATAACTATATTTGGCATAATTTTAAAGGATGTGAGTTTTAAAACCAAATGAATACATGACATTTGTAATAACTCTATCATCGTATGCACATTATTATTTTTTACAGCTGCTATAACGGTAGACATGTATAACAATCACGTATATCTAGTCCAGTTCTTTTTCAAGCCCCACTTTGGTTTGCTTTTCAAAGCGTGCAAAAGCACAATCTTTACCTGGTGTCATCCGTTGTAATACCGATTCCAGATCTTGCGTTTATTGTGCTGGTTCTTTTGATATGCAATTTATTTTCTTCAGACAGTGGACGTTGCCATAATAATACATCTTCAGAATTCTATTTTACAGCCTTCACTTGTGACGGGCAGTTTGTATAGTTGATTTGTTTTCTTTCTCCAGGTTGAAGCTCTGTTTCTTTTGATGATAGGCAGATAGTTGGCAATCTCTGCAACTGTAGAGACTATTCAGTAGATGCGATTTCATTTGCTTTTAGATAGCATAGTGGATGTCGTTTATTAACCCGTTTGGAATTCACCAAATTTTGTAATAGTTGCTTTCTTGAGACATCTGTGTTCATTTTACAGACTTTGGCTTATATTGGCACCTGATGTTATGACATGTTAGTTGAAGAACAACGGATCTGGGATATATTTTGTGAGTCCTATGTAATTTCTGTTTTGTTCAGTTTTGACTCAAAGTGACAATATAAAGAGGACAGTTTTGTGGTGTAGAAATCTTCTGATGATCAACACTTTGTGCTGTCTTCATTCATTATTATTTCTTCCAAAAATCGCTGTATTGGTAAAGAAACGTATAAATACATCGTTGTTTTAAAGTGATTCGCATGTAAAGAGTCAACATATCAACGTTTATCCTCTTAAAAGCATTGAAAGCGAAATGGACCCATGCATTCTGCATTCCCCTGCAAGATCTTGGCCACCCGACCAAGATTAAATGGACAGTTAATGTGGCACGAGTTTTCCAGATTTCACAACCTGTCTTGCAGGGCAACTCTCATCAGGGAGAAGACACACTTTAGCAAAGAAGCGTGATGGGGGCATGGTGGCTTTTCTTCATTGAGACAAACTATCAGAGATATACCATCGTATGTTTCACCATTATGTAATAATTCCGAACCTTGGTGCCAATATGTATTTCTTGCTTCATTTTAACACACATTTTTATACTCAAAACATATATTTTGAAACTAAAGCTCAGATATATCATTTAACGCACTATATGTGTCTGTTGTTTATTATCCCCGGTTGATGGTTACTTTGCGGATTAATCTTAATTCCATTTATTGCATACATCCGAAGAATATTTCGCTAACAGATTTTCAAACAAGCGATTTCGTTCTTGTACCCCTTTGACCAACTCTTTTCAGAATCCAGATAATCACCATTTTCTTTATTTGACATTCATAGCCAGATATTTGATATAAATTACCATCATTGACAGCTGCTTCTTTCTTATAAATGAACTATGTTATTCCATCGACAAAGTACTGTTTTGTTATTATTCTTAAAGCTGAAAGATTCAGCATCTTCTAGTTGTAGCTTGTTAACGGTTTACTCTGTAATGTACATTTAGTTTATAGTATTGTTCTTACTGTTGTCCGCACTTAAAAGTAGAGTTTTGTTCTAGCTGTCGTTTGTCATTTTAGAACAGATGTTTACTTCGAACTGAGATCGACAGCAGATGCTTTTGCTGGAAAATTCTACCGTGTATTAGGTCTAGTGGAGCAGTATAAATAGGTTTTGTAAACAAAGTCTTTATTCCTCTTTTTAATATCAATCATTGAGTCTTTAAGAATAAAATATCAGAGTTTGTATTTGTGTACAGAGATATATTGAGATGAATTATATAATTATTTATAATTAAAATGCGCTTATTGACTTTTTGGACTTGGGATTATTGTGAATTCATTTCAAGACATTGTGGATTATGATAAATCAAGACTTACGGTACACCATCACATTCAAGATTATTTTAATTCATTCGGATTATTCTCTATGTTTGGACTTGCGACAGAGCATTCTGGATTATTTTGGGATTTATTTCAAAATAATGTATAAATTCCTTTTCTGTTTTATTTTATATGGTAGAGAAAAATATTTTGTTTATTTAATTTACTAAACCTATTGCTTTGGCTTCTTTCTGTTATCTACGGAAGTACAAATAGTTGCACCACATCATATAGACCGAAACCAAAAGTATCAAGAGATGCTAATTGTTCATACATGTGACACGTTGATTTGCTTGATCTTTTGGAAGATTCTGACTGTCATTCTAAGATCTTATCACATACCAGTTTCCAAATATGGTAGCAATCATAGTGATGAAACATATATGGAACAAAGACAGCAATGGAACCAATTTTCTTTTCTCAACTTCAAATTGATGCGTGAATGTTGTTTTCACTAGGTTTGTGTCAACCTTTATCATATTTGTGATCAAACTGCTTTTATAAATGCCCTTGTCAATGTTCATTAAAACATATAGTTTAATGATCATAATCTTTATCAATGTTACTTCTAATCTGCATTTAGCCTTATATTATTATCTTTTACTGTTGATATACATTTAATATACCCCAAAATACCATCATGCGTTATGTGTTTCAACCTTTATATACTTTGACCAAGAAATGACCAATACGTGAGAAATAAAACGAATTAAAAAACTGAGTTTCTTGCTTTGTGTGAAACTGACATCATTTATATATTCTGGAAGGAGCTCTGTTAATGGTTGTTCTTGGTAAATTGAAAGTTGCCGTGAAATAAATCTATTTACATTTTTACAATTTTAGAAATATATATTAATATTTTGAATAAAGCTCTCAAAAGAAGGTATATATATGTGTTATAATGATGCTGGACAATGCTAAATACAAATAATATAGTATTAACATTTTTTTGTCATCTCAGAATTCTTGAGTGTCTTCTAGTTGAAACTCAGTATATGTGCATAAATGACTGTAATGGCCACTTCTTTGGAATGATTATCAATCAAACACAGTACAGCAACAGTCATCGACATCGAGTCTCATTTGCTACAAAATATAGAACTACAGGCTAGTAAGCCTAAATAGACTATAGAAATCCAAAACTTACTTTGGTACTGTAAATACACAATATATCCAGTTGAAGCATGTTCTTTATAATGTTCAGTTTATTATGCACATATATGACTATATCATATTTTCATTGCTTTGTTATATGTGTGTTAAATTTTCTGTTTCTTATGTCCATATATGAATATAACTTTCTGTCAGTGCTTGTGTGCGTTTGTGTAGATATATATTTATGTACTTTTAATGTGCTCTTCTGATTGAAATATCTTCCTGTCGATAGGTGATTCATATCTGCATGTTTATAGGTTATTTATCCACTTACATACAAAATTGTAAATCGCTGTAAATATTACACCAGTACCTGTAATACAATAAGCCCTTCCAGATCCATCTCCACGCATAAAAAATGCTGTATATTGCATAAGAAGAAGTTTATTTCTTGCAGTATGCAACCATTACCCGCATTAGTCCCCATCCCCTTTGAGGTTGACTGAAATCAGGAAGACGTTCAGTAGCAAAAGTGCCTTGTGTATGGATGGTCTGCTTGGTAATGGCATATTTGGTAAAGGACCTTTATTTCAAATAATTACGAAAGGTTACATTTGCCCTTTGAAACAACACGTACAACTCATGAACTACCAATAGTCCCAGACTGGGTGTAGATATATTTCTTAGCTACAGTTATATTTACTGCTTTGAAACTCTTAATTTATCATTGGTAAGGTCTATGCATAGATCCATATGTATGTTCTCTGCATCTCTCTCTATCTCTCTTTGTACGTACGTCTCTGAATTGTTTGTGTTTATGTGCTAGTTTTATATTGTCCCATTCACTTATAATTTATAAAATAGCATTCCTCGAAATATTATGTTACTTTGAAATTCGGAAGTTTTGTTATACATTCTTCTCCTTCAAAGATAAGAAAAAAGTGCTAGTTATTGGTCTATGTCTTTTAACATCTTTGTCCATGTATATCTTTTATTTTGTAGGACTAACGATTTGCATATATTAGGAAGAGGATGTACGTTAGTTTAATGCAACTGATATTAGTATATCTTTACAAGTAGGTCTTAGTGAGCACTGTATTGCATGGATTTTGTTGATCTGCCATTAAATCCTATGCATCCATCCATCCATCCATCCACCCACCCACCATCCATCAATCCATCCATCCATCCATCCATCCATAAAACACAGGAATCAATGGTGACCTGATGTCTCCAGAATATATTGTTTCAGTAGGAATTAAGAATAAACAATTGTTGATTAAAAGGGCAAATTTATGGGAATCAGTCACTTAATGTGAAGAGTCTCACTTTAAATTGGCGGAGTAAAAAAAATCAATCAATCTTTCAAAGGGTACTATAATATTACAATACTATTTGGAGGGTGTAAAGAAAATGCAATGAGTTATGAATGAAATTTGTTTCTTGAATGTATGTGCGAGTAATATGTTTCTAAAGAGACTTTATAAACTTTTCTCCTTAGCTCTTCATTAAATCTGTGCTAAGTATTTAATTTGTTACAAAACATTCATTTAAATAAAGAATCTGCATATATTGTGAAGATATCTCAAAGACTTGAGCAGCTGATTAATACAGATTTTATCTGAACTGTGGATCTCTGTTTCTAAACCTATTTATATAAGCTGGCTAGAAAAAGAGTCATAATGCTGGTTCAATGTTATATGGGATTCGGCCAATGTGGGTATGTGAGAAAGCTTGCCAGTAGCTTCTCGTGGGTCGGTGGTTCTTCCTGGGGTTTTCCCGGGTTCTTCCTCCACCATTAATACTGGCCGCCATGCATAGCCTAACTTGTGCTGAAAAATGGCGTTAAACCCAACAACAATAACAATAACAGTGTTATATGTAAGCTGGCTGGAATAAGTCATAAATCTGATTCAGTGTTATATGTAAGTTGTGCATTAATAGCGAAATTAGTCTGTTATCAAGGTCAAACTAGATCAGCGAGTTTGCTTAATTTATTGGTTTCATTAAAATAAGTTACAATTATTTTATGTGAAACATACTTTTTGGAGAGATCAGCTAATATCACTATTTAATTATTGTGTTGAATAGCATAATAAACCAATGCTACTAACTAGAAGACGATGACGAAGAAAAAGAAGAATAACAAGAAGAAGAAGAAAAATTAATTTTATGTTGCTTATTTGTAATATTAGTTTTTGTACCCAACCAATGGACTTGTTTTCTTTATTTTGGTTAAAGGTTAATGATACCCTAGTTTGTATAACTGATCAGAAACACCATTAGGCAAATCCAAATCTGCCCAACAGAGTAAAGCCTCACTATAACACGCATTGCTAGAAGAATAATTCAGATATTACACAATTTATCAACAACGGTGGAACGGAAAGTGCTAAAACGGATATGTGGGAAAACAAAAGCGATAATGCGACAGAAGTAGTTCTAGTGTTAAGGAAACACAGTTATCTACGGATATCGACCAATATAACACTAATTGGAAGCAGCTGACAAACAATCAGTTTTTCAAAATGACTAAACGATTCTGGTTCTTAGCAGTGAAAATTCGTACGGTTAGAAATATATACAGACACCCATTAATGACATTATGATCTATACGTGCATTGATACTGAACTGTACATGTTATTCATATTTAGTTACCTACTTTTTCGTTTATATTGCTGCATTGAATTCATATACATAATCATCTGTTACAAAATTGCTAAAGAGTATACTTTTGTGTGCTAAGTTTCCATGAAATTAGTATGGTTTCACTCTTACGGATGCAGTGACACTGTTCACTGAGATACTTAAGCTTTATGTGATATACATTAGACATGTATGAAATCTATGTTTCCACTACATGTGTGTGATGGTTTATTATGCTTTGACTAGGTTGGTTATAGCACGATGCTCTCCATATTATGCTGGCGTTTTGTTGATCCCGACCATGGATGATATAGCAAAATGTACTGCAGTATCAAAGGCGAACGCAATTTTTTAATAGTAATATCCAGTTTAGGACCCAATTACTTGATTTTTCACGGTATTTTGTTTCGTTCGATATTAACATTAAAAGGATATATACAAACAATGCGTCTTTGAACTGTTTGGGACGAATGCTTATTAAAAGCAAAACTATTTGTTGTTGTAGTGATGGTTTGTTTAAGGTTATCTTTACACTTGTATGTGTATGAATGAAATAATTACAGTACTGCCAGGGAATGTTATGAAAATATTTAAACGTTATGAGTAGAAGCAGCTAATGCACAAATGCCTGGTAAAGAACCTGTTCGTATAATTGTAATTGGAAAGAAATTTAAATGTCACTAGATTTCCAGATACTATTAGATCATTGTCTATTGTATCCCTAGTTTTGTATTTTAATTCATTAAGCATCAGCCATTATGATGACTTTTAGACTATTTCTCAATTATCAGAGTACACTACTGATACAATGGTAAACTGAGTTAATGGAAAGTTCTGGAATGGGGTTGGTTTCTTTCATTACTATACGAAGAGAGTGAATGAGAGAGAGAGAGAGATGGAAAAAATAATTGTATGGTCGGTAGTAAAATTAATAAAAGCATGATAATGGTTTCGATCAAACGTAAATAAATTTAAATGCTGGGAATATAGAAATACCTCTTGTTAGTTTTTTCCCTTACTTTATTGCCCAAACTCCATTTAATACATTCGCCGTTAAATGATTGGCAGTACGTTCAGTGTAAAAGAAGGTAAAGATGTTGTGTTTGTAGTTACCAACTTTCTTCCAGAAACCATCTTTCAAGTTTGAATCATAAATGAGTCTTATATTTATTGAATCAATATGAATAAACAGGAAGCCACCTCCAACGGGGTGAGAAGAGTTCTTCATTACGTGAATGTACAATTGCCTATATATATAACATGCATTAAAATAAAAAGTTTGGATTTAAAATGTTTTTATAAAGCAATTCGATATACAAATACAGTTGGTATATCAAACTGCGATCAGCCCATTGCGGAATAGCATGTCTGGAGTTGATTCTAGATCAAGCATCAATTTCCACATATTAATCATTAGTGACGTATGAAAATAACGATAAAAGGTATTACAAATCCTAATTTTCTAGATGAATTTACATTTGTATACATTTTCATCACAATCCTTTCTGCTTTCTCTTCCCCCTCCCCTCTCATGCTTAACGGACAAACCAGTTATATAATCACTGTAGATACATTACAAGGAAAGTGTACACATATCGTTATCATCGAACCATATTATCGTTGGCTACCAGAAGTAAGTTGAGTTTCAAGGTTTTCATTCAGCTAAAAATCGTTTCTTCTCGTACTCCAGATTCATGCGTATTCTGTAAAGAGGAATTGAAGGCAAAAATCATTGCTATGAAATTTTGTACCATGATTAATTCATGTAGAACACGGGCATTATTAATACTTTTTATCCTTATTTCCATACCTCACTAATCATTAATGGTTAATTAATGGAAATTCATCATTGAGTTATAGACCTAGAATTGACAGCGTGCAGATGATAGAATGCTTTTATATGCCTATGATTGCGCGATGGGCCGACCAAAGTTTGATACACGGATATTATAGGTTACCAAATTACTTTATGCCAACACTTTAAAAGCCAAGATTTGTTTAAATGTATTTGATATATATATATATATATATATATATATATATATATATATATATATATATATATATATATATATATATATATATATATACTCTCATATAGAAACCTTAGTTTTCAGTTATAGACAGCCAGTAAGCAATATACATTCTTACACTAGGTAATATTTCCAGAAAGACATTACTGCTCAAATGTACATTTAAAAGAAGGTACAAGTTGTATATTGATCTGAACAGAATCTGTTTCACCGTGTTGGGCAATTGGAACAAAGGGACGTGAATCCCGATTTCAAGGGGAAAGCTAACAAGGAGAGTAGCAAGTTGAAACATTTTTCAAGGTGATTATTCAAAATTAATACAGACTTTTGGTTGAAAAGTATTCTTTATGATTTTTATGACGACCACAGTGTTAAATGCTTAAAGATGAAACCTATCACAAACAAATTAGTTTTGGGTGGGAGTAATATTATGCAAGGGGAAAATGAAAAGAAAAAGCAACAGAGATATATATTGTTTATTTGACAGATACTATGAATGAAAAGGGCCAATGTGCAATGATACTGCTGCCCTCAAATGGTGATTTGCTTTGCTCAATAGTTCTAGGTGTCATTTCGAATGGCAGGTGAAATGGACACAATGAGACAAATTGTACCTGTTCAAATATGGATTTAATCGGCCTGGTCTGTTTTGTTATATTAGTTTGATAGAAAGAAGAAACGATACATAGAGGGAAAGAATATTGGATAAATCCGAGCTAATTAATCAAAGTTCTATTCTGTTTGTTATAATTATACATGAAGCCGTTCGAAGAGCTGTCTTGATAAACGGTGCTTAGATATCTATACAGTTTACTTCACCCTGCAGAATTCTTGCGTAGTTATTCGAATTCTGGATGAATGAATATTGAACAATATGAAAACGCCTGCTGCTGACCAGTACACCGATGCTGTTTACAGATCCTAAAAGAAAAATAATATAATGTACATTCTTATCTTTCTACCAATTTTATTATCGTTTTGCTTTTTGGATCTTTTGACAATCTTTAATGTGTTTATATGGGAGATTTCCGATATTCCGTGTCTATACCTGTGAAGTGTCTTCCCATTATAGACGCTTCGTTATTTGGAATATTATTTTATCAATGAACCCCTTCCGTTTACACTTTGAAACTGTGTGTTGTTCACAGAAAAATGCATCATTATTAAACAAACAAGACATCATAATGAACCACAAACTCTTAGGAAATGTATCGAAAACAGCACGTGTAAGTGTTCGTTATGATAGCAAGGTTATATAATTGTTAGGTTTCTATTATTCGGTTTCTTCTCAACCAAAGTATCCGTTGGTTTACTGAGTTATTGATATTCGATTATCATTTTAAAAGGAATGATTTGCACAATTACTGAGATGGCAGTTTCTATCGTTATAACAATACCACTGAAATATAATGAGACAATTCACTTGATCAGTGAAAAATAATCGAGGCAGCATGTACCACTAATAAATAGTCATACTATCAGAGGATTCATATTGGGAACACTAACTTTTTGTCGTACAAGACACCTCTGTTAAACAATAAACTGTTCACAGAGAAAAACAAAGCGTTGTTTCTTCAGCTTAAGCTGATATTTTCGCTCAGTGGAAGGACATGTCAAAATGTATAGTCTCCTGTGTGTCCTTTACAAGTGTGGCTGAACCTTTACAGCATATACGTCACACCCCTAAAATATTATATTCTAGAAATGGATATGACCGGCTGTTGGACTTGTGAAGATAATGCAGCATAGAAGTGGTCGCTACCTTTCCTGTCAGTTTTGAAAATTTACTTATCAAATATTACGAATAATTTAGAGATAATGATCACGGAAGTATATATGTCAGCACGTGGAATGAGGGACTATGGGCCACATCTGGCAATACAATCATGAAAGTTCCTAATATATTTTCATAATGTTTGCTCCAAAGCAAAAAGCAACAATTTGAATTTGGATTAAGTATTGGAAACACTTACCAGAGGAAAGAATATCGATTACACTACTTTATTTCAGCTTCATTTATATGCTCCATTGCGACTAACGTGTAGGATAACTAAAGAAGAAACACAACTAATTAACTGTGCTTTAGGAGCGGATCTTTTAAGAAAACTCTAATCTATGAATCTGCAGGCTGTATACTTTAAGGATAGGGTAGGTACATGACAAAAGATATGATATATATGGAATATGCACAATCAAAATCCTGCAATAACAAATCATGCACGTTCAATGCGACTGACACCTATTTTCCAATACTAGTTTCTACCGTCTATTTGACATAATACAATAGTATCATGAAATGGTAAGCTGCTGTTACGCATTGTGACTCTCTTACACATAAACAAGGGCCCATTTACATTTTACAGCGTTTAGGTTATTAAGCTCAACGTCAGCAAAACAAGTTTACCGAACCAATCACGCCACTCAACACCAAAACTGAAAGAAAACTCGAACCGTGTATATGATTCTATGACAATGGAAATTTAACTATAGAGTTAAACAATTAAAGAATTAACACAGAATTGAACACCTTCTTAGAGTCATACAGAATACTCGGGTAGCTCATGTTTGTTTTCAAAGTTAAGTATCTTACCAGCAATAACATAATCCTCGTCGTCGCGCAATATGCCTCCACAGTCAGTGGCGTTCTGTGGAAATAACAGGGAGCCAAGACCATTGTTCAAGGATAATTGCGTCTGCTCCCCCTGAAGAGATAAATGTGAAACGCTGTTGAAAAGAATATGCCATATCTGCTCTTCTCTCTGGAGACTCTTGCAAAGAAAACAGTTGAGATTTTGCATCCTATGACGAACTCTTGAATGACTAATTCTTCTTCGCATGCAGAAGGAATAGTTTAATTATTTTTTGTATAGGCTAAAATATATCTTCTTCAGACGCATGCTTTAGAATTATTCAGTTATGATAATTATTTGGCACACAATGGAAATCTAGAAATAATCAGTTGCATTCAAATATCTTTTAACAGGTAATTTATATTTTAGCTCATGACACAAAATATGCTTTCTTCAGACGCATGCATTAGAATTATTCAGTTGTGATAATTATTTGGTACACAATGGTAATCTAGAAAGAATCAGTTGCATTCGAATATCTTTTAACAGCTAATTTATATTTTAGCTCATGATACAAAATACGCTAAATACAAGACATAGCAGTAGCCATCTAATAACTGTGTACTATATGGTCTTGTTTCACTGTACAATTGATATTGGTTAATCGATTTGTTCTATTCGTACAGGTTCACACATTGGTTTGTGACAAGTGTCTGTGTGTGTGTGTGCGATTTGGATTTTTAACGTAGCTTTAACAATTTTTCAGTCATATCGCTACGATGTCTGTAGTGTAGCAGTTTATAGTGATGTCTAGCATTGGGTTATCATGCCGCAGACATGTAGCATAATGTCCCAACTAGTCACGTTATCCTGACACCAGGCCGACCAGTCCTAACATTAACCTCTTAATGCTGAGCGCAAGGCGAGGCAGCTGTTATTACCATTTTTGTAAGTCTTTGGTATGACTCGGTCGGGGATCGAGCCCACGACTTACCACATTCGAGGCGGACGCTCTAAAGACTAGGCCACTAGACGGGTGTGCCATGTGTCCCATTGAAGAAATATTTTTGATACCGTCATTAAGTAAGTTTTGTTGCATATGCTTTAAAGCTAGTAAATTGATTTAATTATCAAAATGAAACAGAAACTATATCTTTAGTTGCTACTTTTCGTTGTAGTCATTTCATAATTAAAACTTCAATATATTGATTGGCCACCCATTTAAAACAAACAAGTGATCTCTGTTAAATAAAACATTTAACTTTCTCATTTCATTCTTGATTTATAATTTCTAGCCCATCCTAATCATAACACTGTCACCATCTTGGCATTTCAAGCATAAAGGGCAATGACTGGTTCAGGCGAATATCGACAAAATTCAATAATGATAAAAAATGACAAGTACAGAAACGAAATCACAAGTGCAGAAACTAAATCTTCTTACAAGGGTCGGGAATGATTTTATTTTCTCAGTGATTACATTCTTTCTGAATTTAAATATTTTGCGGAATTAGAATTATATTTTTACAATTCAAAAATTTATCTGGACAAAATGACTGATGTTTATAAAATCAAAATGTATAGAATTAATTATGAAGTTTCAATTCAAGTTCCAAACGCAAAAAATCAATTTTGGAAATCTTTAACAATGCTTTCAGAAAAAATGTAAAAGCAAGTACTACATCACCATATTTTGAAAGAAAAAAAAAGATCACAAAATCAGTATAGACCATTAAACGTATCATCCGATTAATATTATCTTTATCTAAAATGCAATTTACCGAAAGCGACGTGAATGATATATAACGTGAAAGTAACGTGAATGAAAGTAACGTGTATTTTGTACCCTATAACCAAACGAATGTTGCATAAAACGGGTACACGAGGTATTCGTTGACACGTTTTATGAATATTTATAACACATTTCCTTCTCATACTCATTTGAACTGTTCTTTGGCTGCTATCCAAAATCGAAAGACTTAGACTAATATTAAGGTAATAAATGTTCTCATCATTTTGCATACTCTTTCCTTCAGCATCAGAAAATGAATATCAGAAACAAAGCTCAGCTAATGCTTGGACTCCAACGTATATAACTACTGGATTTATGTACTCACTTTGTATGTATTGTACACTTCGATCGCGTATCTTGTATGTGCAACACTTCCTATCATGTCAGGTTCCCCACCTGTGACACGTGCTAGAACAACTGCAGTACAGAAACATAGTTTTGTAATATAATTCTAAAACTATGCATTAAAGCTCTCCAAATTTCCCTATAATTACATATGTTGTAAATTCACTATGTTTATATTCATTATTATCGAATTTTAGAGTACATACATGTATGTATGTATGTATGTATGTATGTATGTATGTATGTATGTATGTACGTATGTATGTATGTACATTTTCCTTTTTACAGAGACTTCATCCGGTTTATCACCTTCGTGATAATACAACCTTAAAATGATTGAAATATAATTAAAATAAAGCATAATACAAAACGAATATGTCAACTAATGTGTATAAACTAAAACCATATAAACATATTTCTCGAGAAACAACAGAGTTGATATTTGGTTTGCGTTCCTTCGACGTGTGCTTATTGGTTCGTGATACAATGTAAATATACAAGGTATATTTTGTTAAATTTGTAACATTACTTTTCAGTCAGTAGCTACAAGGATCTAATGTATCTTCTTGAATAAATTTAAAATGAATGCCGTAATTATTCCAGTCTTTGAAGTTTGGCAACCTTTACTTACTCATACACATGAACTAATAAAAGCGTACTTATTAATGGCAATTACAACAATGACTTTTAATGCTGTTTTAATTTGATTCAAATTTGTATGGTAGTAAATACAGCGAAGTAGGCAAAAATCCTCATAACCATAATTTGTATGAATGATATTTATGAGGTATCTGCACTAGTAAGAGCAACATCAGCAGATGTAGTGGTTGCCGTCATAATATTAGTATCAGTCTTCAGTATAAGAAGTAGCATCATCTTTTGAATCTTTACCAAGACTACTACCACCACAAAACCCATCAAAAGTATTCGCGTTATTTTTGATTTTGGTATTGCGTCTCTTTCAGAAACCTTTTAACTATTACCAACCTGTTGATACACTATTACTACAGATGGCTTCCTCAAGTGTCAAAGATTTGCACAGACAGGTCCAAGGTCACTTGGATAGCAACCAGCAGCACCAATAGAGAGTGTAGAAACATTGTAGACCTCTCCATAATATGATAACTTTAAGAAAGGAAGAATTTAGTTATAACAAGTACACATATATACTTATCTTGAGTGCAACAATAAGTTTAGAACCCTATGTAATAATCGAAATCAGCGCAAATAAAATTACCCTCCCCATCACATATAAAATAAATGATGTCAAAATATTAGACATAACATTTACAAAATAAGTGCAATTTGTGATGTTTTATGGGGTGTTATTTCAATACAAATCTAAAAGGGGAATAGGCTACAATGGTTACATTTTTAAATAATTAAATTACAACGTTTTGTCTTGTAAATGAGTAATAAGTCAAACTACTTGAAAGAAGGAATTTTATATTATTAGAATAATAAATTGCAGTTTTACCTTTTCTCAGGTCGCAATAAATTGAAAGTTTGTTTACGCAAGTCCACCGGATACAAACACCTGCTGATGTAGCTTTGTGCCAAATAGAGATTTTAGCTTGCTTTTTATAGTGTGCGCACCTCATGAAAGTGAAGATCTATAGGCTAAAAGGTCAATAAATAACCGTAGATGGTGAAAAGGCTCCATTCAAACTATTACGTTATTTTCCTTTTCTTCAGTGGACCAATTGCTAAACTCCACGTTAGTTTGATATTGTATTGAAGTGAATGGGGTAATACCCCTGCTTACAATGTTCAATCCTTCACACATTTGCGACACCTAAATACACTACAATGGGATATAAGTGAACTAAATTATGCTATTTATCAAAGATACAATGGTGCAAATAAATATTTATTTTACATAAGATACACTATAGTTCATTGGCTGGGTAGACCTTTTATTCTCCCTTCCCTACTCCGGTTCTATCTCTTTCGCATTTGTTTATGCTTCAAGATATTCCAAACATTAAAAAAGACGCAAAAACAGAACATTGTAGGATGCATTTGCTCTGCTGTCTGATTATTTAAGTTACCCCAAACGTCCATTTAGGGTTTGCAATATACAGTTGTTACATATGGTGACCATGTTCATACTAGAATCCTTTATCCAAATATGTCAGCATATTTGGTCATAGAAAGGGTTTTAAATGCATAGTAGATATGTGTGACACTCTCATTAGTATTTAGTCAGAAAATCACTTTCTTGTTCAAGTTCTTATATTCTGTTTGCAATGTTTTGACTTAGACTAAGTGAGAGGTCTTTTGAGTGAATGCAATTGTGGAAATCGAAATAACGTCAGCTCTTAATTATTTATGTAAATTTACACTTGCTTCTGGAATTGCAATAGTGTTGTTTTAAATTTCTGGAATTTCAATGCTTTCAAAAGTGACAAACCATTATGTGCCTAACGAACAGACGTAATTATGATGGTATTTTCTTATACGAAGATTTGGTACTCGATCACTTCTCGAACAGTTAGGTGATCGACTATATATTTTTCTTTCAGCATGACTCCGTTTTATGAATTTTGGAAGAATCTTGCTATTTTTAAACGTATTTCGGAGCAAAAGGTTAAGGATGTATGTTCCATTAAAATGATACAAATGTTACTTTTGAACATGGCTTGTAATTACCTTCGAACGTGATTGATAACGTTTTGATGCTAATATTAGAATTTAATTTTCTTTCAGTTTATTTATGAATGTTTTTATGGTAACCTTAATTGAGGAGCAGAGCTTTGAAATCTTCATCTCTTACATTTTACATTACGTATGCCTATATAAAAGCTATAACGCAGAGATCTGATTGCTTACCGTATGGCTATTTGCTGAATAAATTGCTCGCTTCCTTCGCATAAATGGAGTGAATCGTGTAATTTTGAAGATAACCTATTTGTTTCTTCCTGTTATATTACATGTTATACGTTATATTGCAAGTATATGCTATACTTAATATAATTGTTCACAAAAACTATATTCGCTGTGTCGAAGAGTTAATAAATTACAGTATCACATATTATAGTTACAGTGTGATTAAGATTTCCTGATACCCAACATGCAGTCATACTGTATTCTACACCTTCAAAGAAATCAAACTTCTCGTTAGGATATCTCACTTCACCATGTCTTCATTTTAAACAAAACTGACATCCCAAATACACGATTGATCGTTTCAATGACCTGGCTTACTAAAGGAAGAGTAAATCATAACTTTTGCGAGCGCAATGCCAACACGTAGTTTGCCATTGGGTTAAAATGGATTCTATTCATCTGATAACAACGTGAATATATTCATGTATATCACTCCTTAAATGCACTAGAATCGTCGAAATTTAAATTTCCAGAATACGATTAGCTAAATTTTTATAATATGGGTTCAGCGGTGAAAGCAATCGTAATTATGGAAGAATTCCAAGGATTGGCCACCAAATGAGAAATGCAGATTGAAGGACATGTCTGCTATAGGGCTGTTAGAAGTTTTGGAACGCTTGAGACCAACAAGACTATCCAAGCAAGTTCCTGATATCTACAGTAGCTAGGTGATTATTGTGTTATAGTTATCATAAGCTGTTTCCGTCAGCATAGTAATAATTTATGAGCGACCCTAAGGAAGTCTATGGAGAAATATTTTATAATCACCTCACACTCTACTTCAAAACGTTAAGCATGCATTTTTCAGAATTGATAATCAGTTCAAAAACATTACATAAACAAATTAGTACAAAATTGTTTGCAATACTTATGACCTATGTGTTTACTTTCATACAGTTTTCAATGGCGCCCAAGAAATATATTTCTAGATAATATTATTCAGATATTGATGATCAGTATGGTTCTTGTGTTGCCCATATTTATTGCTCTGACAAGTTATCAATGCGTTCATTAAAACTTTAAATACATCTTGCCCATTACTCAATAAAAATAATTTGGAAACTTATACAGCACTGTAAAAACCGACTATTCCGATCGAGATCTCATTATAGCTGGGAAGACACGGAAGTTGTGTCATCTTTGGTAGGTCGTTTGACATGAAATATGTCACATGCACGTGTTTTCGGTCAACTAAGCTTGAACCCAAATGTTGTTACTGCCAAGTACAATTCATGTTATCTCCCTGTTCGATTTGTTCCCGACTTAAAACAGTTCTTCCTAAAGTAAAGTGAATTAAAAATCAAATAGAACACCCTTACAATGCATTATTTTATTTTGTGGACTGCCAGCAAATTTATTGTTAAATTTATAAGTCACTATAATTATGCATATATTATTCCACAAACTAAGCAAGCTGACTGGACGATCAAATTGGGTTTGAGGATAAAGACAATCACTCTACGTTGATGTGAGCTAAATATACCATATTAAACATGAGTAAAGAAGGAAATGCCGCTTTTATCATTATATTTACAATGAACTTGTTATTGGTTGACAAAATAAATGCACTGTGAAATTTTACTATATCATATGTTTAAGCCCAATTGGAGTCCCCAAACTAGGAAAGAAAAGGAATCTTACTAGAAACGCAGTCTTAGAACGTGGAAAACAAGCGGTTTAAACCAAGAAAAGTAGAAAAAGACAACCATGCACAAATAAAATTATCTTGTGCATCCCACACATGTTCTTTTAAGTAATTCTCCAAATTTGCTAAATAGCCTAAGACTACTATAACAAAAATATATCCGGGATATAATTTGCGCTTAAAAACATTTACATAAAATAACAGATGTCGTTATGGCTCATGGCTCATCAATTTCTAGGCCATTGCAAATATTTTCCAGTATCAGCAACAAGCTAAAATAAACTAGATGAAACATGATAAAGTTAAAAGTATAAATTTATGAAGAAACAGCCATATAAAGTTTCTCAAACATAAATGTTTTTCTGTTTTATTTGTTTGTCTTGTCTATGTTTTGCATTTGCCATTGAAAAAGACTAATTAAAGAATCAAAAGCGCTCAGGCGAGATAGATAGTAGTTGCGCACTGTACTTTGTCAGTTGTCAGTTTATTGTATTTATCTTAATCAATCCCTGACACACGTGATCCCTGGCTGGATCCAGTGCACTTGAAAGGATTGTTATTCGCCATATGATTATATATATATATATATATATATATATATATATATATATATATATATATATATATATATATATATATATATATATAAGCATAGTAAAACTGATTTTTATTGCCACAAATTTGGTAAATAAAGTTGCCTCCTTTTTGTGGTAAAGATTATATGTCCATGTTATCAGGTTGAATGCGTGTGTATCTGTATGTAATAAACCTAATTTGATTGTGATTGGGATTTCACTAATTACGGCATTTACTATTTATTCTTAGTTGGACAATTCTTTTAATTTACATATCATAAATTAGAAGACCAATGTCAAGTGATTTTTATCGTCAATGATTAGTTAGGCTGCACCAGATCATAAAACACATTTATTATACAGGTCTACTGTTATAACAGCTGTAACAATGATTGCATGTAAAACGTTTCTTTTCTTCTTCATACGTTTATGTGTCTACTTTGTTAGGGTTGCTGGAATTGTCATGTATTCTTTTGGTTTTTAAATGCACTTTCTTTGAAATAAAAAATATGGGTACATCATTCTATGTGCCCAACAATTTTGAAACCGGTAGGAAATACGATTATGTTTTTGGGATGCCAAAAGCCATTTAAAATGTTAATTTGTGGCTGGAAAATACATGAACAAGGTCTTTTCTGGAGCTTCATATGTATAAAAATGACACTCATTATTAAATCACAGATGCCTTCATCAATCATGTGTCTTAAGGTCACTATGTGGATTGATAACCGGACGTAAACAGTATTTAATAACCAGCCAGCAAGAATCCACCAGGTTCTCAGACTCATGTTGATAGCAAAGAGCCATTCAGCTTGGGTGTCATATTGCCATCGATGTAATAAATATCCTTTTTATCCCTATGTCATTTAAAGCGAATGGATACAATTGTCCACTATGCCACGTAATATGCAAAGTTACGACATACTTTGTCTAAGATTAATACTTTCATTTTCTTCCACATTTCATGTTGCAAGATATTGTTCATTTCTTAACAAATGAATGTAAATGGTGATATATTTGCACAGTGTTCATTATTTTTCATGTATGTAAATATGCACTTTCTTAAAAAATGTCTGTAATATTTATTATATTTCGAGTACCAGATGTTACCAATAATGCTTTTTGATGAATTTGTTTCATAAGTTGTCAGATTTTATTGAACAGGAAATAACTGCAAGGTACGCATGATCCTTTCTTTCCATTTCTTAGGTTTCTTTTCGAACACAAATTCTGTATTATGATCGCGTAATTTTTTCCCAGTACACTAAAAACAAAAAGAAGTACAAAAACGAGAGATGTGCATCAAGAAAAGAGATTATTTTATTTATTCGACAAAATAGACACAATCGTTTCATGATTAAGTAGTAATTAATTCAGCATTCGTTTTTTAAATCAGTCCAGTGGCAAACCCTAATCCAGGTACGCTAATCTTACGTAAACGTATTTATGTTTTTATTGTTCAAATCGATATCCAGATTAGATGGTCGGATTAATTGCTTTGTGCTCGCACCTAAACCCTGCTCTCAGTTATATAAAACTCTCCAAACGGTATATACGCATGTTATTGCAAATCGACCACTGTATAAACATGGATTTATTGTTACCGACAAATCATGCCGGAAATAAAACCATATAATCCGGCAGTAAACCTAGATGGGTACACTCTTCTCACTCCATACTGGGACGTCTAAAAATATAATACTACTCTTTCTGGTGATATTAATCAAATTCATCCGATTGTCAACTTGTGGTTCAACGTGTGGTGTATGCCCTCTTTAGTTTGCTCAGGAGAGTAATTGATGTTACTTTGCAGAATAAGGAAAATATAATGATGCAGACGACTTTCATTGTTATGCATTTGAATGTTGGTGTTGGAGGGGTATTTATTATCCGAGGGTCATTGATAATTCTCTACCAACCTACTCATTACAATTTAAATTTTCCATTACATTGGTGCATGATTTCCTTGCTTATACTCCCTAAACGCAAATATTCGTGCTTCTTGTGGGATGATATTAGAAAAAGTAACTAAATGATTACTGCTTTGAAGCAGAGCATTCTTACACAAAATTTAAGATGTTACCTTAGTAAGCGAGATAAGGTTTGTAACGCATGGACAAGTAAGCCACTACTTCAACTTTGATCTCACTGCTAAAGTATCACTGGGAACCTAACGTACATTTTCAAAGGGACATATTAAATGTAGCAGTTGGAAATTCCTTGAGTTAAATAGTTTCCTTATTATTATTCCTTATTATTATTATTATTATTATTATTATTATTAATCTTCATGATGGTAGATTAATATTAATTTCATAATAATCTGCCATGCTTCACTCCCACGAAATCAATTATAAATCAGTTAAACTTCCCTCTCTACATTTCGTCGCTGTTTTCCAAATTAGCACTGTTAATAATAATACATTCCTTTCTTGTATACCTAAATAAGTTTATGAATTCGAATTACGATACAAATAACGAAGGTGTTTGATATACGGACTCGTGACACACTTGTTTCTTTTTGTTTACCTGTTGTTTTATTGGCACGCAAACTCCACGTCCAATAGAAATTTATATGATTAATTATTTTCAGTATTAAATTCTTGTATGAGTATATATTTGGCCATTTCGCACCTTAGGTTCATGTTTTGGTATTTTAATCAAAGCCTGCGTTCACTCGATGCTGTGAAGCTGTGCAGTTTCTATAACAAAACGTGTTTCTATTACTTTCCAGACAATTCCTTCAAATTAAGCAAAGGAAAGATACTGTGTGATCTAAATTACGTAATTACCATTTCCAAGCATTGAGCCGTTTATATCATATTAATAGCATGTACCACCATCAATTTATTTTGTCAAACTCTAGTGAATTTGAATCGAAAAACAATTTTTCTATTGATTCATACATGGAACTTTACAAATAGCAGCTATTTCTAGATGACCGATGTCTTTTTATGATGGGGTGATGAAAACAAAGGACAAGTAGCAGATACCCCTAGATGATCGGTGTTTTTCTGAATGGATGGTGATAAAAAGGAAAAATAGCAGCTACCTATATATGACTGGTGTCTCTTTCTGAAGGGATGGTGAGAACAATACAGGTTGCTTCTGCTTTGTAGCGAAGTCAGATGAGCGAGAAACAAAATTGAAAATACATGAGTTTCTGCATCACTTTTAAATCTTGACATTATGATCCGAAACTTGTAACACTTAAAAAGGTATGCAGAAGTGTTTACAGCTCTTTGGACCAAGATTATGATTTTTAAAAAACCGCCTACACATTGGATTTTAAAGTACAGAAGGCTTAGAAATCTAGACTAGTACAAATTTCCATTTGATTTTAAACCACCAACACTTGTATTGTAAATATAACTAATAAAGCGGCATTCTATACGCATGTTCAGTATGGCCTATTTGTCTTAGACCAATGTAGAGTGATGGTCTCAAGCCCCCAAACATAACCAAATCGTCCAGTACCTTCCTTAGTTTCCGGAATAAATAGATGGTTCATTATGCTAAATGATATTGTGTCCTCAAAATTTTAAAACAAATTTGCTGGGTCTCTACAAACTGTACAAATGCAATAGAGTGTGAGGTGCTTTAATTATTTATATCTAGTTTACTTTAGGGTCCATCATAATGTGTTACTGTTGTTGACGGAACAGTTAATAATATGTCTCTCTCACATGGAGTATATACCTACTGCAGAGTAAACGAACTTTCTCGGATACAATAATTTGTGTACAGTCTTCCAAAACTTGAAAGATCATCAAAGGGTCAATTTAACAACCACATTGCAGACACATACTTTAATCTGAGTCTCTCATTAGTGGCGAATCCTTGGAATTTTTCCTCATTTATGATTGCTTTAATTTGTTAAACAGATATTATAAAAATGTAGCTAATCGTATTCTGAAAATTGAAATTTAAGGTATGTAGTAGATGAACATATCCGATGAATATAATCCATTACTCTAATGGTAAATCAAATTTTAATAGCATTACAATCCCAACGTTTATGCTTTGCTCGTGCTTTAGTAACACCGGTCAATAAGACTAACAATCATGTCTTTGTAAGTCGAATCTATTTAAAATGGGCATTGAGTAAAGTGAGATTACTTAATGAAATGTTTGACCGCTCCTGTGGCCTAGTGGTTAGAGCGTCCGCCTCGGAAGCGGGAGGTCGTGGGTTCGAACCCCGGCCGAGTCATACCAATGACTTCCAAAAATGGTACTAACATCTGCCTCGCTTGGCGCCCAGCATTAAGAGGTTAGTGTTAGGACTGGTCGGACTGGTGTCAGGATAATGTGTCTGCGGAATTATGACCCAGTGCTAGACATCATGATAAACTGCCAAACTGCAGACATCGTAGCGATACGACTAAAAAATTGATAAAAGCTACGTTAAAAATCCTAATTACAATCATATTAAAGAACTCTTCAACAAAGCGAATAAAATGATTGGGAACAAGTATATTTTACATAGTGTGTACTTGCAATAGAACATAAAAGACGTAATGTAAGTAAAAAAAACACGAAGGTTATCTTCTAAACGACACTGTTCATTCCTTCGATGCAAATTAAACGGACAGTTTGTTCAGTAGATGGCCATGCGGTAATCAATCAAATTTCCATTATAAATGTATTATATCTTTATTTAGACATACATAGTTTGGAATGAAAGAAATGAAGAGTTCAAAACGCTTCTCTGTTAAGTTTGGCACGAAAATATTCATAGATAAATGGAAGTTAAAATCTAATATCCTTTTCCGGATATTATCAATCATATTCAAGATAATTGCAATCTATGTATGGAAGTAACATGTGTATCATTTTAAGGAAACATATGTTTTTAAAGTTTGTGCTCCATCATATGTTTAATATTTGCAACTTGTACAAATATATTTCTTACATCATCATTTACAAAAAAGCAGGATTCTTACAATATTCATAAAAGAAATTATGCTAAAACAAAGAATATATAGCTGATCGCCTTGCTGTTCGAGCAGAGATCGTGTACCAAATCATTACATAAACAAATACCAGCATAATCAAATAAAAATATGACATCAAAACTATGATTAGCGCGTGTGTGAATACTGACGTTAATGGTTTGACACCTAAATGATTTTTTAGTTGGAAATATTTGCAATTCCACAAATTTAAAAACAAGACTATGGTATTTCTAAAAGAATGTGTAAATTCACAATAACAAATTTAACGCTTTTGTTTGAAACTAAATCGATTCTCAAAATTGCTACCATTCACTCAAAAGACCTCTTACTTAGTTTAATGCAAAACATTGAAAAGAATATGAATTTAAACAATAAATTGATTTTTTGAATAAGCACCAATTTTAGTTGTATACATATATAATATGCATTTTAAAAGCGTTCTACTGCAAAATGGGTTGAGATATTTGAATAAAGAATCCCAGTATGGACAAGGTCACAACATCTAGCAACTGTCTAATTGCAAACCCTGAACAGGCGCTTGTGGGTCCCGTACATAACCAGCTAGCAGAGCAAGTGCATCCTACAATTTTTTGTGATTCCATCTCATTTCTCCTTTGGCATATTCTGAAGCATAAACAAATGCAAAAGAGATAATGTCGGGGTATTGCATGAGAATAGTAGGACTACCTAGCCCATGAAAAATAATGCATTGTTTGCATGATAAACACTTTTTGGCAAAATCGTATATCTGATACAAAGCATAATCTATTTTATTTATATCATTATATCAAAATAATGTATTTTGAAGTCGAAATTTTTTGAACGCTTAAACCTAATATGTAAGGCATGATACCTTCATGACAAACATCAAAGTTAAGTCGAGTTTATCAATTGTTTCAGTGAAGTGAGAAAAAAAACAACAACAAACATATTAGTTTGAATGGCACAAGTTCAACATCGACGGTTAGTTATTGAAATTTTAGCCGATAGATCTTCTTCTTCATGAGGTGCGAACATTATGTAAAGCATGCTGAATTCTTTGTTTGGCATATACCAAAATTAGCAAGGGTTCGTACCGGTGGACTTATGTTAACAGACAATCAAATTTGTGCGACCTGGGAAAAGGTTAAATTTCAATGTATTATTCTAATAAAACAAAATTCCTTCGTTCAAATAGTTTGAATAATTACTGATTCGCAAGAAAAATGTTTGTAACTTATTTGTTTAAAAGTATAGTTGGTAATCATTATCCCTCCATGTGCATTCCTTAACGCAAGAGAGCCGTAACAAATTACATTTTTTTTTTGTTGTTCTTAGGGCCAGTACATTTTTATTTATTTATCCCATGAGTGGAGTGGGGAATATTTATACTTATTTTGATTATTAGCTAGAGTTCTTACCTTATTGTTTCACTAAGGCTAATTATGTAGGTGTACATGTCATTATTAAATTCTTCATTTCTTTAAGCTATCGTATTATGGAGACGTGTGCAATGTTCCCAAACTCTCTAATGGTGCTGATGATGGCTATCTAATTGACCAGATCCTGTCAATGCAAATCTATTTCAATGGGACAATCCAGGTGTAGTGGAGAAAAAGGTTGGTGAAAGTAAAAGGAACTAGTATGATTTTGATGGAGGTGGGGGTGGTAGTAGTCAGGTAAAGATTCAAAATATTGCTACTATTTCCTATATTGCAGCCTGTGTTACTAATTTTATCACACCCAACACTACGTCTGATGATGTTGTTGTTACTAGTGCAGATGCATCCGAAATACACGGACCATTATCACATCTACTATTGCAGAAAGTACTAACACTTTTAATATAAATACTATTTTTATTCTTAAATTGATTATATACTACGACATGCATTAATTAGAGTTCGATGCACTACCTCCACTAAAACTAAATCATTTGATATGATTGTTGTTGTCATAAATACAAAAGTACAATTGCATCAAATGTTTGAACTTGCTGTTGTAGCCATTTCTAAAAATACATACATATATACATACATACATACATACATACATACATACATACATACATACATACATACATACATACATTTAATGCAGATGTCTCATTTGTACTCAATCGAAACAACATAGTCAATTAAAACTATCATATGATTCCTGACTCAATTATTTGTATAGACATATGACTCATAAATTCTTGTAAAAACTTCATGGATCTACCATGCGCACAAGTTTACAAATAAGCGGTTCCTTCCTTGTATGGCCTTGATGCTCACATCATCTTCCATACCTATACAGACACTCGGACGACCAGACCGACATCCTGATATTCTCGCACACACATACGCACAGACAACCTTGTGGATGTAGAACAAAACTGGAAAACGTAAACGTATTGACTTGATCCAAAATACCAATGTCTCAGTTAGAAAAGAAACTTGCCTTAAATCTGCAGGAGAATGAGTATTAGTAAGGGTAAAATGCACGTGCATACCATGCTTGTAGTGTCTCTCCCCGCAAGTGATCTACGACGAGATAGATGCTAGTTCAGTTGCTTAAGCAAGAAAACAATTATCCTCCGTAGGTAACGTTGTACGCATGTACGACGACAAATAGTTAAATCTTTGTAAGTCGAAACCAAATTATTTCTTGCCTTATTCTGCGACAGTCATCTAAACTGATTTCAAGGTAAATGTAATCTAAAATTGCGCAACGTCACACACACACAAACATAAACATACATAAAGGTTGAATTCATGAGAAGCATTTTCCATTTCAAAACTCGGCCAAAGCATTGAGATGGCCATTATTCCTTCCGTTTGATCATGATTGACATACTCTTCGTTTCTTTCAGTTTATTTCTATTTTGCATAATACATTCTACACTGGCTATCCATTCGATCCAGATTCAAACACAAAATTTGTTTTCTGTGCTACATTTCACTGTCGGACTCAAGTCCAACATACCTATCTAACCTCACCCATGTGTACACAGCAGCAAGATACTTACGCTCCTCTTCTGACAATCGTATACTCATTATTACCACTATGAAAACAAAGTCATATAGACAGCGTTCTTTTCCATACCAGGGCCCAGCAACGTGGAATGTATTGCCCACTGAACTTAGACACAAAGACAAAGTGATCACATTCAAGAAGGCTCTCAAAACTCACTTATTTCGACTGCAAGAACAAACTTATAGACCTAATAATATTTCCTACCTGAAAGATTCTCAGCATGTTTTTTATTTTTTTAATGTTTTTCTAATTTCATGTTGTTTGCTTTTGTAATAATATTATGTTTCTTATCTTATAGGTGTTGTCTAATGTTGTAAAGCGCTCAGAATTTCTAAAGATTAGGCGCTATACAAAGTCCTCATTATTATTATTATTATTTTAGGTCTTGGAGAGAAACAGTACGGAGAGGATTATTCATTATTATTCCTAATTCTAAATTATCAGTATTACAAAGAAATTTAAATTAATTGATAAATCAGATTCACTGGCAGACCTAAGTTTTTTACTTGTAAAAGCATCATCTTTAGTTACCGGAAAACACATCAACTCTTCAAAAAATGTCGAAAGTTATAATTACACAACTATATATAGTAAATTCGATTTATGCTGATTAAGCTCTTGCTTACATTTTGGACGTATTACAACCATAAAAATATGAGTCAAGATAAAAAACATTTAAAATCAATATAGTAAACGTTGATAAAATTGTTATTATTTGGCACATTTCTTTCTTGTTTCAAGTGAATGAGTAAGTATAATTTGCAAGACTTCAAACCCTGCTTGAAAGAGGTATACATACATTCATGCATTCATAGGAAAGTTCAGAATTATTTTCCTGGAATATATATGTAGCAATGATTTTAAACATATTTGAGAAAGGTTTAAATCCTTGCAGTGGCTACCTGAACGATAATGTTAAAAATTAAAAAATATACCTTGTATTAAGATGAAATAAGTAAACGTCTCAAGAACTCAAGTGCAATACCAAACAAAATGTACGTTCTGACATTTCTCTGGAAATATATTATATGCTTAAACTGTATTTCATGTTCCATTATCTTAATACACGTTAGCTGTCACATGGGTTTTGATTTTTTCTGTAATTTCATCCTTTTTCCATCTTTTAAGTTATTATTATCATTAACTTGATAAACTGGATGAAATCTCAGTTAAAAAGGATGTAAAGTCAAACATACATACATACATACATATATACATACATACATACATACATACATATATGCATACATACATACATACACATACATACATACATACACATACATACATACATACATACATACATACATACATACATACATACATACATACATACATGCATACATACATACATACATACATAGCAATGTTTGAGAATTTAGGTGATAGGAGAAATCCTGAATTATTACAGGCAAATTTGGAGAGCCTGAAAGAAGGGTTTTGTCATTTTATTAAAAAAAATCAGTTTCTATTCTCAAGAGGATAAGGTACGTGCGATATCTGGAATGCCTACGTAGATGGCATATGTCGAATATATAAGATACACGACATATGTGCATCAAATATACTGAGGAAATAAATCCACGTGTCATATACGTTCGAGTTGTATTCATTAATGCAGAACTGGTTCTGATGAGCAACGTCTGTTGATATGAAGGACATGGCATGATTAATAACTATTCAGTACCTTAACAACAGTACAATTCTTCCCATGGTAGAGAGCATCAAAAGAACAGTTGACATGATCAGGAGAAGGACATGTGTTGTAAATGCTTATAAATAGTGTGAACATTTACCTGTGTGCCTGTTTTCTGTAACATTTGCTTGGTGATGTACACATTAAATTTCTACTTTCTTGAGTAGGTTGTTAATACTTTTTAATTTTTTTTTGGTCTTTCACATTACTTTCACGTTTTATATAATTCATGATACCTTCAGGAAAGTGCACGTTATACAAAAATAATATCAATCCATTGGGATAAAACAGTTCCTGGTCTATATATGTTCCAAAAATGGCGATGCAGTGCTTGGTTTTATTTTTTTCTGAAATTAACGTTTTAATTTCCAAACTTGATTATTTGTGTTCGGAAGTTGCATTGCTTCAACATAATTCATTTGAGACATTATACAACTCATTCATTTTGTCCAGATAAAACTTTTGATTTGTAAAGTTATCCTTTTTATTTCACAAAATATTTAAATTGAGAAAGAATAAAATTGATGAAAAACTAAAATCGTTCCTGACCCTTTAAAGAAGATTTAGTTAATGTACCTATCATTGTTCTTTTCATTATCGGAATTTGTCGACGTTCTCCTGAAGTGGTCATTACACTTCTGGTCTTGCATATGTATTCTTACTTGTATGGTAACCTCATGACTGTACAGTTATACATGAATATAACAGATATCAAATAAAAATATGTTTGTTGAACATTGTAGAATATTAACATTCTAATATATGTTCCATCGACATTTGAATTTGAACGTCGCTATATTTGATACAAGGCACGGCAGTAATTAGTGCATCCGTCTTCTTAAAGGTCGTCTTACGGAGACAGTGACGTACAAAATTTTAATTATAGTTCCAGCCTACCCCACTCCGTCCCTGGCATCTTATAGACCCGTACCTGTTTTATTTTTAAAAAGCGGGTCAAGGATTAAAAATATACACATAACTTAGTAATGTCATTCTTTGGTTTATAATTTTTAATTCTGTTCTCAAACCGTCATCTTCTTTGATTTTCAAACCCATTGGAAGCTATCAGTGTAAACGATGGGCCTCCTCACTCTCACTTGCAGGTTAATGGAATAGTCTGTTTTGAGTAGAGAGTTGATATAGGACTACGTATATATACAAAGTAATCACTTTGTCGTTGCATCGAATGGATCTAGTGTCTGGTTCTAAAATTCCCTCCAATTTGAGAACTAGGGAACAATATCCCATTAAGTTTCAGCTTCATGGACATTTACAAAGTTCGGTTCTATGAACTACATCACTCCTCTTCAACGAACAACACACACTAGCCCATGTTGAACTGGGTGTCAAGCTAGTGTTAAAGTTCCGTTCGGTTTGAAACGCAAAGAAGACAACGCTAAGATTAGGGTGAATTAGAAATTATGAACAAATGTATGCAATCAGAAAGTTATATGTTTCATTTGATGAGATAACTCGTTCATCTTGATTGGAAGTTCAATCAATATATTAAAGTTTTACTTACGAAATGACTACAGCCAAATTTTAAACGTAGCAGGTAAAGATCTAATTTCTCTTTTATTTTGATAAAGAATTCAATTTACTAACTCTAAAATGCGTACATAGAAGTTTGTTGACTGAGTATGGAGAAAAACGGAATAATAGTTTGGGTAATGAATATTCAACTTGAAGCCTCAAGTATTCCCTGCCTAACGAAATGTGGTAGAGAATAAATTCATTTTAATTCAGTCACCAGTAATTAATTTGTCAGGCATGCTTCAGCTGATTCCGTCTGCCTGTCGGTATAGAAAATATTCCTACAATGTGAAACATGTAACGCTAACTGACCTTTTGAAACTGATACGAACGAAACAAATCGATATCACTGGTATCATGTGTACGGTGAGAAAGGACCAAAAAGGGCACAAATATTGGGTAGCTACTGCTATGCATTGTGCTACTATATGTATTTTGTATCATCAGTTAAAATATAAACTACGTGTTGAAAAATATATTCAAATACATCTCATTCCTTGCTGTTACGATTGGGAACTAAAATAGCATTATTGAAACCAGAGTTTGAGGATAACTTATTTTTAGCATATTCAAAGAATAATTCAACTCTTCCTTTTCCATGCCAAGAACAAATAGCAATCAAAGAATTAACGTCATAGGAGATGAACTAAAACTTCGCATATTCTTTTATATAGCATTTCACCTTTAATTCTTTAGGCGATGAAAGCCCATTATCCTTGAACAATACTCGTAGCTATAAGAAATTTCCACCGAAAATCTCCGTGGATGCAATTTACATGAGGATTATGTAATTGTGGGTAAGATATTCAACTTTGAAAATATAGATGACCAACCTGAGTATTGTATATTGCTGTAAGAAGATGCTTATTTTTGTGCTGATTCTTTGATTAATAAAGTAGATTTTTACTGTCATATAATCATATACACAGTCTGAGTTTCTTCGCTTTTGTGTTAAGTGGCGTGGTCAGTTGGGTAATGTGCTTTGCTGACGTAGAGCTTGTTAAACTCAAAACGGTCAAATCTAACCGGGCTCTTATTTAATATTTAAGAGAGCGACTATGCATAACAGCAGCTTACCACTTCTTGACACTATGTATTATGTCTCACATTGACCGTACACACTATTATTAGAACACAGGGGTCAGTCGCATTAAAGGTGCAATTTTGCCATTGCAGGATTTCGATTTTGTATATTCTATATTATTTATTTTCATGTACCAACCGTATCCTTAAAGTATACAGCCTGCAGATTCATATATTTGAGTTTCCCTAAAAATTCTGCTCCTCACCCACGGTTAGCTAGTTGTGTTTCTCCTTTATTTATAAAGCACTTTGGTCGTAATGATATATTCAAATGAAGAAGTTCACCTAAAGTATTCTTAATCGATATTCATTTCTGTGCAAAAATTTTTTTATACACTTGCTAGTCTAAATTCAATTGGTTTCTATTTCCATTGGATTGAGTTCAAGGACCTTCATCCAATATTTCAACACCGTGTAATCTGTTCAGATGAACAACACGATTTTCACCTATAGTGAGATATACACTTGAGCAATACTATCGTTCCAACAAAACTTATTGGAGTTAAAAGTTTCAAATATCTCCAGGCATGTTTATTTATTTTAACTCGACTTTAGATACAAGGGTGCAAATTATGGAAATATATTACGAGCTTCCACGATAGTCCTGCCAGATGTGGACCACAAATCTCTTACTTTTACGTGCTGGCATATATACTACTGATAGCATTATCTCTAAAATAATTATTCGTGACCTTTGATCAGTGAATTCACAAAACATGTTTTTCTTTATGCACAATTTATTGTGTAACAGAGGCGTCTCGTACGCAAAAGTTTCAGTGTTCTCAAATATGGACTCTCTAATAGTATTACTATGTATCATTGGTACATGCTGCCTCGTTTATGGTTCACTGATGAAATGTATTGTCTCCTTACATTCCTGGAGTATTGTTATGACTGACCGAAATTTCCATTTTGGTTCTTGTGAAAAGAAATCTGTTTTAAAACGATAACTGTTTATAAATAACTCAGTAAACTTGTATATACATCGGTTGAGAAGAAACCTAAAATTTTAAATCTAACAATAGTAGAACTTTGCTATAAAAACGATCACTTAACACTTGCTGTTTTCGATTTATCTCTCAAGCGTGAATGGTTCATTATTATGCGATATTTATTGAATAATGGTGTATTTTCAGTGAACAACACACATGCTAAAATTGTTGTATGAAAGGGATTCATTGATAAAATAAAATTCCAAATAATAAAGTGTCCATCATATCACAAGGAGGACGATGCACGTGTATAGACAAGGGACATAGAAAATCGCGCATATAAACAAATGAAAGAGTGCCAAAGATCTAGAAAGGAAAACGATTTACAATGATGAAGACAGATAGCAATGTTAATTATATTGTTTTTAGTTTCGGATATGTAGACGACAACATTGAACTGGTCACCAACACGTGTTTTAATAGTGTCCATCATCGAGCCATCATCAATGATCTAGCCACCAATAGGATTCCACAGGATGACCTAAACTATCGCAATGTCTATGCACCGTTTACGAGGACGGCTTTTGGAACCGCTGCCTGTATAATTATAACAAACATAAGATAACTTTGATTGCTTCATAGTCCTTTCTACTGTTCGGATTTATCCTATATTCTGTCTGTCTATATATTGTTTGTTCTTTCTATCAACCTGATATGAAGAAACAGATCAGTCCGATGAAATCTATATTGGATCAATGTGAGTCTTATTATGTCCATATTAACCGCCCTTCGAAATGACACAAAGAGTCTTTAAGCAAAGCAAACCATGATTTAAAGGCAGATATAATATTGCATTGATTCCTTTTTATTGATATTATCTGTCTAATACACATTTTTCATTTCTGTTGTTATTTCATTCTCATTTTCGATTTGCAGAATATGCATCCCACCCAAAATTAACCAGCATGTGATATGTTTCATCTTTAAATATTTAACACTGTTTTCGTAATGAAATTCGTAAGGAATATTTTTATACAAAAAGCGTCCATTAATTTAGAAACTTCTTATCTGGGAAATATTTCAATCTGCACGTTTCAGTGTAAGCCTTCCCACTGAATTTTTAGTTCACGTCCTTTGTTCAGTGTACCCAGCACGGTAAAAACGTTTCTGTTCAGAATTACATACCTCCCTATAGAAGTATAATGGAACACTAATGTCTTCCTGGAAAACGTATTTGAGGTAAGAAAGTATGTAGTTTCGCTGTCTGCCTGTAAATAACATCCAAACCTTCTGGACGAGCGAGAGCATATATATCAACAAACACACACACACACACACACACACACACACACACACACACATATATATATATATATATATATATATATATATATATATATATATATATATATATATATATATATATATATATATATATATATATATATATATATATATGTGTGTGTGTGTGTGTGTGTGTGTGTGTCTGTGATCAAAGGCCTCTCGCTTTGTGAACGTAGTCTAGACGTCTACAGCAGACTGCATATTGTCAGAATAAATTATGTCGTCTCAAGCATGTTATACGTGTCTCATACAAAATATAGTTCTGAACCTTTTTACGGCAATTCAAATTCACAGTCCTCTTGCAAATTGATACGTTGCATGCTTTTGCATGGGCGGTAGGGGTATATATTTTCGTTAATATTGATTAAATAAATATAAGACATATTGATAAGTTAAACGTGAAAAATGGTTTGCATGAAATAATAAATGCACTCAAACACGGCATGGCTACCTTCTTGAGTACTGAACGTGGAGCCAATCATTTTCTGGCTAGTGAATTGAATTGAGCGTAGACTAGAAACTAAGGGAAATAATCAACAAGAGGTAATGCAAACATTTTAATTTGTTTACATTGGATCTAAATTATTATCATACTACCTACCATAAAATTGAATTACCACACATCTTTCTCTCTTTATCTCTTTTCCGTTGGTAGGTTTGACTGTAATTTTTGCTGTCATTCATAGCGCCATAAACATACTCGCATGACATTGGCGGAAATCAGCTACTTGAGAGAAATTGAGAGACTGTGATAAAGCTGATATGCTGTACAGATCAAACAAACAACACAGAGAGGGGTTATGGTTAGGAGTAATTAGAACAAAGGCATTTTAACTATTGTTTCTACGTTTTGCTGTTGGTCCATTAGTCTTCTTCCTGACCAACCAAATCAGCGGAGAGAGAGAGAGAGAGAGAGAGGAGAGAGAGGTTGTCAGACATTTTAAGATTTAAAAAATTCGGCTTTTGAAACCATATTATAGTTTAAGCCAAAAAAGAAAGATAAAAAGCGTTAAATGGATCATAGTATATGTGTGCCTGGTAACCAGGAAATTATTCGTGTAGGATATAGCAACCTTGTTTTATTACGATTGTGAATACTGTAGATAAACGCCATGGAATTTGTACACATACCGGTACGTGGACCTCGATTCTTGTGGGCAAAATAGTGAGTGTTCACTTTTTATGGATTCATCAAGCGAAAATTCTCCGACTTTTTCTTCTACTTATGCATTTAAGAGAATGCAAATCCATGTATTTCATTTTTAATCAATTTAGAAAAAATTGATTTGAAATATTTTCTTACCTTGCTAACGATTAATCAGTGGAAATTCATAATTCATATGTGTATTAATGCGTCGTTGGCTGATTGCAATTTTATGTATCAAATGCACTCGCATATGAAAAATTGCTTTAAAATATAAGCCATGTTATTGTTACTGTATTTGGTATATAGAAGATCTCAAATGGGAAACGATTTAATTTGAATTTAGGATACTATTAGAATAATTATCAGCTTATGCAACCCTTTGATTTCTAAATTCTAACTTGACATCGCTCCCTGCGTTATTGCTTCATATGATAATCCATCTTTGAGGCCATCTAGGTGCATGGTTCCTGGTTTCCTTATCTCTTCTATTACTTCGCTTAATTAGATTTTACCTCTCATGATAGGTCCAATTCTTTACGGGTCTCCAAATCTACATATGATTAGCCCCGTACGTTTTTATCTTCCTTCTTAAGATTCAACGTTTCTGATGTATTCAATGCTACACTCCAAACCACGGTTTGACAATCTTCTTATTTTCTGATTTTATTTATTCTTTCTGTTTGTTACATGCTCTCTTTTCCATTCCAATTCTTGTTGTCACCTCGTCTCACACATTCGATCTTCTGTAATAAGATATACAGAATATACAATCTTGCTCACTTGTTCAAATTGTACGGCATTAAATGTGATTTTGAGATGCTTGTTTCCATCTTTACATACTCTAATGACGTTGGCCTTGTTCACATTAATCGTCATGTCATACTACTTACAGTTCATTTGTTATAATTATCTTTGTGTTTGTAATCCATCTTCCGACACGGCAACCATACGTTGGTCCTATGCTAATCTTACATACTTTACCAGTTGTTGTCCAACTCATACTTCTTCTGCTTCTTCTACCTCGTCAATTATTATACTTTTGTAAATGTACAGCATAGTAAGAGTGATATCAAGGTATAATTTTTCGAGTACCACTATATCTCCTGAATTCATACTGAGTCTTAGTAATGAAGTTGGTTGTATTTGATTCTAAGCGTCGTATTAACACTTTTGTCATGAGATTTTACGCATGCATTATTAGGCTAACTGTTCTGTCGTCTGCGTATTCTACTATATTCGGTTGCTTTGTTAAAGTGAAGCGGAATTTACAGTTCTCATTTGTGTAGTGATATTGTTGAGTTCTTGTACAATAAACATAATGAATTCTCCCATGTGTCCTACTGCATATGGTTTTGTACGACCGTCTTCCTGTTGCTTGTGGCTTGACATATATTAAACTTTCATTATTCAACTTGTCCTCGGCTATGGTAGTCTTATTTAATTTCAATCTTCAACTTCTTGACCTAGGCTCAAGCAGTCTTATTTACTTTCATTATTAAACTTCTTTCCCTAGGCTCATAGTGGTCGTATTTACTTTCATTATTCAACTTTTTATCCTAGGCTCATAGTGGTTTTTATTTACTTTCATTATTCAACTTTTTATCCTAGGCTCATAGTGGTCTTATTTACTTTCATTATTAAACTTCCTGCCCTAGGCTCATAGTGGTCGTATTTACTTTCATTATTAAACTTCCTGCCCTAGGCTCATAGTGGTCGTATTTACTTTCATTATTCAACTTCCTGCCCTAGGCTCATAGTGGTCGTATTTACTTTCATTATTAAACTTCCTGCCCTAGGCTCATAGTGGTCGTATTTACTTTCATTATTAAACTTCTTGCCCTAGGCTCAAAGCGGTCATACTTACTCAAAGCATAGAGATGAGATGCTGAGAAAGGATGATTACCATGGCAGAGGAACTGTTGATTTTCACACAATTATGTAAAACAAATATACATAGACAATGGTGATTATAGACCAAGGTTAAATATTCATTCTTTTCATTTCATTGTATTGAGGTATAACGATGCTTGGAACATACTTTCAGAAACGTATTATATTTATATATTCCAATTTTCATGGCATTTAATGTCACAGTTGCATTCCTGAATTCTTTATGCTAAACTTATCCCATGTAATTATTATTTTATCGTTTATTTAAAATCGTAAAAGTTTGAATTGCTATGGTAACGAATATCATACTTGGTCTGAACAAGTGAAAGATCATTATAAAAGTTGTAGATTAGACGTTTGTAGCATTCTTTGCATGTCAGAAAGACTGAGGGATGTAATCAATATGCTGAGGAAAACAAACAATTAACAAGTGGAATACATGATCCGAACTATGAAGAAATGGGCCAAAGATAACATATTACATATACCATGATTGCTGACTTCCTCACTGACACAATGATAATCTTCGGTTGGGAGAGTGAGAGTGTTCCTGCTTGGTCAAATTTGACCTGTCTGTTAAATATGTTATTATGTGTTCTTCCAACTGATATGCAAGACAAGAGACTCCCTTTGGTTGATCCAGCCTTTTTGTTTAGCTAGGAAAGACTTTAATACATGTAAGGAATGCTGAACAATTTAATACTATGAAATACATACATATAAGGAAAGTAGAACACTTTAACATGGAATATAATTTACAACATATTAATATTGAGTTTAATCTATATTGTGGTCAGTCGAATGGAGATGCTAAGCCTGCATCAACAACAAGTTAATCTCTTGTTTCCATCGATTCTTCTATGATATATGTAATTATAGAAGAATGTATTTAATGATGGGAAATATACTTGAACAGTAAATCTTTAAATAAGTTTTCAAGTTGCCATCATTGTAAGAGCCAGGTTGAGAAGAATGTTTTGATTTTAATATGCTGTGAAGGAAATAACAAATTAAATTGTTACTGCGGGATCTATTCTACGATGCACAATTGCAGGATTATTGCTAATTTTAAAAATCGTGCTGAAAAATGAACTGAATCCATGAAAACCACGTGTATGTTTGAAAATCACACGTTTTCCAGCCCTACCTTTAATTTCTTCATCAAAACCAATATGTATTGCCATCATTAAATTACAGTTTCACTTTTTATATGTTGATTCTCAGTTTTTGTCATTGCTTTTCTCGTACCCTTTTGTTTAAATGCTTGTGTTACTGTGACGTGATGTTGCATGAGATTTTGAACAGTCAAAAACCAAGCAATACATAACGACTACTCTCTGTCTTAAAGACAAGTGACTTTTATCGAAGAAAGAACTGAGCCTAATGCTCTTAATTAAACCACATTTACGACAAACCCGCCTTTTACAGTCGATGCCTTCTTGATAGACAGTGATTTTGCATTACTGGTTGCATACTCTACATGCTGCTGTGTTCTTTGGATGCATGATCAACTTAAACCCACCAGACATCAAGGTATTGGAGAATGAGGGTCGAAGTTCATTAAACTCTTGTGCGATCCGTCCATGATATGAAAAGTACGTATGGATCCGTTCAGAAGTCCCTGTAATCTAGTGTTAAAATGCTAATGTCCAGAGTGGCTTTAGCAAAAACCTATCTAGTTAAGACAAGCACTTCTTTCTGTAAGGTTTGCAAATGAGTGATATAAAAATCACAAATAATGGCAAAATTAAATTAATCAACATTCATCATAAAGGCAGATTGATTACCACAAACACTTGCACCCGGCGCAACTTTTCATATATCATTTCTAATCTCTTGCCGTGTTTTAAGTGCCAAACATTTGGCCATCACAAGGGTATCTGCAAGAAGAAACCAGTTTGTCCCATATGGGGACAGCAGGTTTACAATTAGATGTCTTGCTCACAAAACAAAATTCCTATGCGAATTGCCAGGTAGAAGGTTTGTTATACTCTACAGAAGACCCTAACCCGAGAAGGAGATCTAATACCTGACATAGAGAGGCGTCAACTTTCACGAGGCAAGAAACTTTGTGCACAGCTGGAGAGGAAACTTTAGACAAATACTGTCTACACCCAGATAGCGAAACTGTGACAGCAGCCACGTAAACCGAGAACGAAGTTGAGAACTCGAATAAATAGTGACAGGGCAAGCAATTAACAAACTTAATGCTTGAAACTACAAACCAACTAAATTCAGACCACGAAAAGAGCAGCAAAACACAGGTCCCACTGGTCAAAGAATAATTGTATCACATAACTTTCCGAATTATCCACTTGAGCAACCGAATAAATCCGGCCTCTAAAACAATTTCAGACGGCTTGTGATAGTTGAAATGCATGATTTAGAATACAAAAAGATGTGATTAAAGAATCAACTTTTCCAACGAACTGGTCATCCCTGTCAAGCTCTTAAAAACCATTTAAGAGTCTAGCGAGTATGGGCGCTGTAGGGCTCCCATATATTGCGCCACCGAAAGCTCCCGGAATTCACGTACTTCACCACTTTCATAAAGACTTCTTAGATTTTAATGCAATAGAAATGCCGAGTTTTAAATGCAAATATTGACAAAATTAGTATTGTACTTAAAGCATATGTACTAATAACTGTATACATTGAGAACATCTTTATTGTAAACGAGACGATATAATTAAGCATCAGAACTTCATCATGTACAGCGGCTTTTCAACAAATAATGATTAGGTTTCTGGCTGACAAGGCTGCAACATAAATAGCAATATTTATCATAGCCAAGTACCTTTACTGTGTCCCCTGCCAACAATCAATCAGATATTGACCATTTTTATGAAAAGTTATCGACACCTTTTGGTTTACTTGGAGACTCTAACGGCCCACATACACGTTAGGGCTGTAAAAACATCAAGTAAGTGGGAGGAATATATATGATATTGTTTCAAAACACAATCGTTATCTTGTAAATGATAAGCAGTATACCTACCTGAATCTATGATAAGCAGTATACCTACCTGAACCTACCACATGATCATCGTTGTCCTTGAATCTAACCATCTGCAGTCATTTTATTGATTGTTCCTCAGAAATGTACACTGATGGGTCAAGAGACGAGGAAAAGGATGTTACAGGCTTCGTTAGTGGAAATCACACTACAGAAGTTTGCTTGCCAGATGGTGCATCGATATTTTTCGGTAGAAATCAGGGCAAGAGACCTTGTCTTGAAATGTATCGAAAGCAAACATTCTTTAAACTTCTATCATCATCTACACATTAGTAAGTTGGAAAACCCAATATTGACCAATATTCTCAACAGACATACCCAGCAATGTGCATCTCAAAATATAGTGTAGTGTTGGTTACCCAGCCATGTGTGTATGAAAGGTAATGAAAAAGCAAACATCACTGCTATCTATACAACTATCTGATTTTAAAAGACCATATACTTATTTTAAACCTAGTATCAAAACTCTTCATTTAGTAATTGGCAAGCATCATGAAATGATGCTGCCAAGACAAACTCCATATCATCAAATCAACCCTAAGTGACTGATTTCCTTCAGAATCATCCGCATTGACGATGTAGTTATTGCATCATTGCAAGATTTGTAACTGATCACACGTATGTAACCCACTCCTACATATTAAAGGGCAAAGACCCACTAGACTGCATTTTTTGCAAAGAACCTTTCATTGTGAAGCACATTATGATGGATTGTTTAAATTTGTCAACATAGACTAGATCGTTGCACAACACACGAAGGAACTTTTTAATGAGGTCAACGTTACTTCTATCCTAAACGTCTTGAAGAAAGTTAACATTTATTGAAAAATTAAACTGGTATGCAATCCTATCTATTTTGATAATTGTTAATGAACATTCGTACTGATGATATCCTTATTTATTTTTTTAAATATCTTTTTTCAAATTTACAAATAACATTTACATCCCCTGTTGATGGGGAATCCTTTATATTTCCATAATATTTTATCGGTGTTTATACTTGTTTGACACTTTTAAAAAACAAAACCTGTTTGGCCATTCTCTATTCTCATAGAATTTTGTTATTGCGCTATATATCTGTACAGTATTGAGAACCTATGTGGTATTGATCGGTTTTCAGTAATTAAAAGAAGTAATATTTCCAACCCCCATGCGTTCAGGTAGAAATGTAAATTGAACAAGACATATACATAACGTTTTAATCCCAGTGGGGGCCTCAATTTCAATCAAACAACTTTTGCTATTGGAAGGTGACTTCACAGTTAAGTGTTTGGGGATGGGGACATAATCTCTTGCTACACCACTATTTACGTGCACTGCATGAAGAAATTCAACGATGATGTTCGACCTAGAAAAAGTATTAGACTTTTAATGGAAATCGGTTTATATTTTAAAAAATTATCATATGCTTTAACGAGTTTGAGTGTTACCTTTGTTTTTATTTTAAATACATTTTACAGAATTGAAACATCTTTGCGATTTGTTCAGGTTTTATTTGCACTGTGATCAGCAGGATCTGTGTTGATTGCCGTCATTTGTAATCCTGCTAATTGGTATGTCTTACTGCCTAGTAGCCGCAATCTGATCTCTATCGTGCTCCGAGTTGTTTCTGCTTCTCACGATTGCCAGCTCTTTCCAGGACGCGTATCTTTTCATATTTAGTATTAGCTGCCCTTTAAAAAGAAAACCAAGAAGACAATTCGTCAGTCATCATATTCCAAGAAGTGTTGCTTAAAGGTTCAAAGCATTAATTTAATTTCCATAGAACGTAATGTTCATATATTAACAAATACCTTAATTAAGTTGGCATACACACACTTCGCATGCTTACTTTCACTGGAATTTTGGAAAGTGATTACGTGTTTTGCAGCGTTTCCTTGAGCCTCGTGCTCCTAAACAGGGTGACTCCCTGGTCTGCATTTAATAATAAAACCTCAAACCAAGAGTCCACATGCTATTTTGTCTGTTGGACATTTACTACAGGAGATAAAGATAAAAGTACATATTTATTTGTCGATTAGAGCAGATAAATGGAGGATTATGAAATGAATAAATGGAAGAAATTAAATCCATTTACCAGCCAATGGGTGCATCTCAAAATATTTAGAGCTCTGTTTTGTAATCCTTATTAAGAAACTGGCTGTAAAATAATTAGTGGTCCGATATCTCATGTTTTTGAAGGATTTGAAAATATGCGTCTCCTTCGTAAACCAAAGAAAGAACAACTTAGCATTATATCAGCTCTTCATTTAATAATTGTTCTATTTAAATTACAATTTCAATCGTGTAGGAGGAGAATATAAAACTAACACAAAATTCGATAGTAATTCATCATGTAACTTTTACATTTGATATATGCAAAATACTATCCTATCTTATCAACACATCATCTCTTTAGTAGACGTGCAAGTGGATACTTTGAATTGATATATAGAAAGCAAGCACCAACATGTTAATCGAAATAAATTTATAAAGTGAAATAAAATGGCGCGGAAACAATTTAATTTCTTAAACATAATTTTGAAAAGTGAGACTTGCTTTACACATTTCATTTAAATGAGTTTTTTCTTCTCAAGATATGTATTCCTCTTGTTCGCTTCAGGCGTTGAATGACTGTATTACAATGAACGGATTACGATACCATTACATAGTTGCGTCATCTGCTCTAAACACTCTTGTAAAAGGTACCTGCATCTAAATTAAAATCCCATATCCTCCATATAGCTCCGGGCACGCCAGAATAGTGACAGATGGGTTTTCTTAAGTCACATTGGGGAAAATGAGTTATCGTCTAATATAAAGATTTTCTTATGAATGCTTCCAAATGGACCTGTATTGAACGTTTGACTTTTATGAAGGATTTACGGTAAACATTCAGTTATTCTAAAACTAAAGACATTTTCTACCTCCGCGGGTGCTAAATGACATGTGTCGAAAAACACCAAATCAAACCAAGTCCAGTGATTGTAACTTACCTGCTATCATTATTCACCGATCACATGATTCGAACCTGCGTCTGTGCTCGATTCGCGTGCACAAGACTTTCCAGAACAAAGTGCAAAACATTATTTTCGACACGGTGATAATGTTCAGTATATCTTATTAGCAGGTAATCCACAGCGTGAAACAAATGGGGACCAACGGATCCAATTGAAAAGCAGATCAGTTTTAAAGTGAAGTACCTAGATTAGAAAGAAACGTATATTATACCAAAGTCATCGCTGTTTCGACTTTAAAACGTTTTAAACCATTCCAGGTAAAAAAACCAAAGGTGATACTTAGTAAAGGAAAGGAGACACTTCCTCGTTATATTCTACAGAATCGTCACGTGAGATTTAATAACGGGTTCAATTAAACCTTCTCAAATGAACATTACCAGCTGAGAGTTCAAACGACTGTCTTATCATATTCAAATAGCATAGATGTATTGGTTACTTACTTGGATATCGAATTATTACACAATTTGAATTGTATACAATGAAATAGGCATCAGAAAGGGTCTAATGACCCTATAAAGCCGGACAATAAGCTTGACAACAGTGAGGACATGGGTGCAGAAGAAACTGTTCCATGTTCTAACGGTGCATCCAGATCTGCCAACTAAAAGTTTAACCGCGTACTTCCTCCCGATATATAGAGATACAGATTTCCCTGCGAAAGGTCTAACCCAATTACAACACCATCTCCACATCTAATTCATAATGTAGAAAACATTCATGCAATATAAATGTCGATTACTTAGAACCAACTACAATGATATTCTTCTCCCTTAAATTTAATATGATCTTGAAGTATTATGACTGCAGGAACCATTTGTAAAGGATATGGAGAAGATCACACATAAAATTACTCACTTTTTAACACCTCTCTATAAAGGTTGATAGGGCCTAGGAGGAACCTGCACTACAGTGAAGAATATGGCCCATCAAAACATCATCGCTTTAAGATAAATTTACAAGCCATTGATGTAAGCGTCGCTCCCCATCAAGTGATTACATTTTGTTCCATTTATATACCACCAAAAACGAACTTACTAGAAAATGATTTAGGGATCTCCTCCAATAGCTCTCTATCCTATTTGTTCTACTTGGGGATTTTAATGCCCATAAAATTTTATGGGAATCAAATCGCATAAATGACAGAGGCAACACGGTAGAAATCGTAATCATATACACTTTTGTTGTGGCGTTATATAGCCTTAGTGTTTAAATGCACCGTAAAATTTGAAATCAAACAATCATTCAATCAATGTATCATGTTCGTACAAGCACTTTCTCTCTCTCTCTCTCTCTCTCTCTCACACACACACACACACACACACACACACACGCACACACACATTAGTCATCAGATATTGGGCTTCATTATCTTAAATATAAAAAACAACGAATTTCGAAACCACTCGCTGAGCAATTTCTAAATAGTTAAAAGGCTCGTTTTCTGCACGTGCAACCGCTAAAATATACTGTATCTGTATCTACTAAGGCGAAACCCCATGTAATCGTGGACTTCATCTACTCTGACTATCAAACATGATCATGTGACTTCGTGTTTTACAAAATGGTTGTCAGATTGGAAACACTGATTATCTACGTTGCTTTAATCGCAAATGGTAATGGTTTTTATAATCTATCAATTCATTTCTTAAATATTATGCAGTGTTACTTAATTAACATTAATCAGGCGATCAGCTTAACAAATTATCATTTGATTCCAGTGTATAGTTATATATATAATGTTTAGGTTGTGGTAAAAACATGATCAAAGTGGGGCGGATTGGGCTGTTTATACAGATATCAGTGTATATACGTACAGGAACATTTGTTCCGATCGAAGTAAAGCGATGAAGTAAAACTATCTTAGGCGAGTATGCACACGGTGAAAGATGCATTTATTGGCAATAACCTAGCCGATCGTACATTTTAATCTCTCTCTCTCTCTCTCTCTCTCTCTCTCTCTCTCTCTTAATGTAAGAACATTGGTTTTCGCCTGAATAAAAAAATGTGTCATGTTACAAAATAAACTAAAATACCTCCAGTGTTTAGATGGACCCTTTAAATCGTATTTTTCTCACAAATAATGTTGGGGTAAATACAAATTTATTATATTTGTATCTGAACGAGACGGTGGTACGAAAATATCATCCGACGGCTTTGATTTTAAATACGCGCTATGCCTCATTCGAACGACTGTTAACGTATTGGACCGAGTAAGCGGTAAAGATTCAGTCGAACATGGCAAAACCTTCCACTATCAGCCGAAAGCGACACTGTGCGTACTATACAGGGCAAATCAGACTGCGATACGAATATTTTTGTCTTCATCAGACTATCTCGAATAATCTCAGGTCCAAAAAAATAATATGTTTACCGTGCCTTCTTGTACCGTTAATTGCTTAACGTTTTTGGAATTACTTTGATTGCATGGTAAGTGTTTTAATAATCCAACTGAAACAGGTAGCGAAGCTGGTATTGACAGATCGTTGGTTTCTGACAAACATGCGATTTCAGCTCATAAGAATGATAAACTGCGGAGGCCTCAGTACCAATGGATATGTTTAATTCCTTTTGACTTCATGTCGTCGTGCGGATTTTACAATGTCAGCTGAGGAGTGCCCATATCCTTGAATTTTGTATTATATAACCATGAATAGATATGCATTAGTGCAGCTGTGATTAGGTGACTATCTACAGATAATATTTACTTCCGGGAGAGTGACAGGTGTAAGGTGAACTTTTTAACATTTGCAATATGCTCATTGAACTCTGTTACTTCTATGTACTGTGGCCGAAATTTCTTTGGATATTGTACTTGTAGAAATTGTACATAATCGAAGCTAAGGGTCTCAGACTCAAAGCACTCTGGTGGCATTTTCGATGGCCCGAGGGCTGCTCCACTTTTGTTATCCCTCATGACACCTTGTGACGCCAATCATTTTGCGTACCATAGGATACGCCTTGGCCGGCCGCATGAAGCCCGCGAGCCGCTTGTCTGAGCCCCCTGATCTAAGTACACAGCTAACCAAAATGGTTGCTCCCGTGTGCTCGAAAACCATCCTGAATTGGTCTAAGGTACACTATCTGTAGCAGTTATTAAATAGGTAAACGAATTTTGAAAGTCTTGACAATACCAGCGTATGAAGGTGCAAACAATGAATTACAAAATACATAATAAGTAGGAAAAAACTGTCGGTTCCTTTGTTTTACAATTTGCTTTTGAAGTCCAGGAAATGAAAATGTCCACGTGGAGCTAGCAGGTTTTTTAATATATTTTGTTTATAATTTTTTTAATAGGTTCACATTAAAGTAAGGCCAGGATATAAACTCTTTAAGCCAAATTACACGCATAAATCATACACCAAATAAATGGAATTAAAACTGCGCTTAACATTACTTAGACAAACAAGGTATTTTCTACATAGTTTTATATTAAGTGTTTAGGCTCGAATAAACAGTAACAAAAGAAAGAGTGAAAACAACATGCCCTAAAAATGTAACAAATAATTGAATTCCCTGGAAAAATACTGTAAAAATGAAGAAGAAAAAAGAACTTACGATTTTAAGAATCAAATCCAAAAATAATCCAAGAATAATCCTCGAAGTAAATTTTAGATGTCCTAATAATGAAATATTATAATTAATTCAAATTCTAGTCCCGACGAAGAATCCAAGATGCAAAGGCAAAGAGATATAATGTAAGTAAAATTGTGATGTTGTGTCTACAGTTCTGTGTTATTCATAAACAGTAATTCGGTGTTTGAGTTTCCCAATAAAGTTTAATGAAATGTCTTTGTCCAAGAATTTTGTATAATCATATATATTTTCATGGAAAAAGAATTAATCAGTTAGAATGCAAAAAATTCCAATAAACATTAAAATGTAATTCCCAAACTGGTCACATACAAACAAATGCATTGACATCAAGTGTTTTAAGCCCAAACTGACGAAATATCTCTATAAACATAGATTATACAGTAACTTAAAATGCAAAACAAATTCAACTTTCCAGAATCTTCAAGAAGTATTTACGTCTAAAAGCACGTGCCCCAGTATAACCTTGAAAAAACCAAACATTTAGAGGGTACAAAAAAAAGTTGTTAGTTTGTCTCGGTGATTTCTGAATTAAGGTCTGGATCATGGTCAGCTTTAGGTGTTTACAACTGTAAAGTCAAGGTCAATCTAATTTCTGATAAAAATATCGAGTTCCTTGTAAACAAAACTATATTTCTTTGACATGAAATTAAATATAAAACGATCTTAAAACATTATATCAATTAAATTAAATCAAATATAAATTAAATCAAATAAACGTAACAATACCCACCATGCCAACTGAGAGAATCATCGTGAATTATTTTCTTAAAAAATCTAACCCGATGCAATTTAGAGCGTCACGTTATTCAATTATCGAGCCACCTCTTTTTGAACACAAAGAGACAAAGAATAATTTCGGAACAATTGTCATCTTTACCATGCTATATTCTTTGCAAACAAATATTTATTCAATATGATTATTGGAATATTATAATTTTAAACAATCATCAAGTTTTATTTTCTTAAGCTATTTAATAAAGAAATATAGGCGAATATGATCAAATGCAGAAAGCTTCAAGTATAGGCCCCTATATGCCGTGGGGTTATTTTGATTATATTCATAGCAGTTAGCTGTATTATATCTTTAAGGAGTAGAAGTCTTTTGTTATAGAAGTCTTTTGTAAGAGAACGTGCACCATGGATTTTGGGCCAAGTTTCAAATCGATTATCGGTTACTGACTGATGTATGTCCTTGTGTCCGTTCACCTGACTTAAATACTGAGGTTAAGCGGTTCGGTCATTTGTCAAGACACTAATACTTGTACAGTCACATAATCTGGTAAGTAAATGTTTAATGTGGAGAGATATTGCCGTCAATGAAAATTAGGACAGTGAAACTGTGTCAGTAATTGATTGTTTATTTTTGCTTTTAAAGCAAGATAGCGTTTGAGCTCAGGCCATTGTCTTGTACACTATTTCACAGGAATTCGTATAAATAGTTATTTAGATGTGTCATGTAGAGTGTTACACCTTTCAGTGAAAATGGCATAAACGTAATTTATAACTCGTGGTCAAGTGGTTTGGGTTAAACTTTCTATTTAGCTCATTTTAGTCGTAACCTTCGTCTTTAGAATAACACGACTTGATATTTTATTGCGTCACGACAAGTGTAATAAGAAAATATCGAACGGCAACTGGATCAGCAAGTAGAGATGAAGACCATTTATCAGAATAGCATATATAATTATAATATAAAAAGAAATACACGCACAATCCAATGCAAACAGTTCTCATCACTAGCTTCAACACGAGATTCAGAGGCATCTATTGATCTGGTACGCCACTTTAAGTAGACAAAATAATTTCTTTTAATGACCGATATTGCTACTAAAATGATACGCAAGAACTTAAGATTGAGTTTTAAGTTTTCCTCATGTGACTGATACATTTTTCAGCTCTTACAACAAATACGTGCTGAGAATTCAACAAAATGAAAATGTCTTTAACAAGTATAGGATTTTGTAAATGATATGGAATTATTCTTTTATTAGGTTTAAAATGACGCTTTTCATATAACACATATAAGATTATGAAATTATTGTGTTCACACACTGTAACATAGTGAAGTTGTGCTTTTCATAGAACATATATGAAATTATGCTAATCACATAACAGACATGAAATTATGATATTCACCTGACGTATTTGAAAATGTAATATTGCACATGGATAGGGCGAATAAACGACGGAAATAGCACGTACTAATTTCCTTCCGGTCTGCCGTAGACACATATGGAGCCCCACTCTTAATCAGACTAAAACCAGATTATGCACGTTATTAAGACGTTGATCAATCTGACCACACGATGAAAACATGGCTTTCACACAGCTAGCTAGCAATAACTTGTTACACGACCACCATTTCTGCGCCAAATGCTCCGGAATCTTTCAGCTCTACAGCTGAAAGATATAAACTGTCGTGAAGAAGACAGCATCCTATCCTGACATGACTTCACGTTATGTGCCTATGCTGGAACATTTAATCTTTGTATCCTCGTACTAATCTTCGTACATAGCACAAACCACATACGAAAAATCATGTAGTGAAATGGGTTCTTTGTACAGATAATACGCACCTGTAACAGTAAGTAGGGCAAATGAATGATTAACCTATGCGCGACATGATATTGCAGTAGAGCTAAAGCATGCACAGTGTGTAACTGTACAGCAGACAACATGACCCATTCTATATTATATTAAAACACATTACAATCATAATTTTGTAATTTAGTGCATACTTCCCGCGCCTTTAAAAGAGTGTAAAAATCTTTTTGAATTGATGACATGAAAGAATAAAACGTAACGAAATAATAATTGTTCTACATTGCCAGGTACACACTATATAAAAAAACTAGCCACGATCTATTGCAACGTACAAGCTATTTATATATCCCTCCCATATATTTTCAGACTTTCTGATCTCGATAAGAACGTGACAGTTGCAATATGAGCGTCCAAAGCTTCAATACTGCGTTTGCAACTTTGACCCTATTAACCCGCCCGAGTCAGGAGAATTGGCTACAATTTATCATAATTAAATTCAACGATAAGAATTTAAAAAAAAAAACTAACTAAGCTGTCACCTTTTGTGATAGCTAAAGCACTTCGGAGCTGGACTGGAGAGCCAAGAAGTAAAAATTAATTGGGTCAGCTGCTTGTAGAGTGCACCTGCAAATATTACTCCGGCAATCTGCTTTGCTCAAAGCGATTTGTGGATATACTCATTAATTTATTTATACACAAATCTCTCAACCCTTCAATAGGTCCTATTGGGTCTAGACATTTTAATGTCTGATACCATACTACAGTTATTTTTATGATTCAATAACGTGATCAAATAACTGCTTGGCTTAATCATGCCTTTTTAAACGAAAGCTATGTATTCAATTCAAAAAGGATAATAATACAACAATAGAGTACTATAAAGGCGAATGGAATAGTGTTAATTGTCATATGTAAAATAACTTCTCACAGCCCAATTAATCGTGATGCTTTTTAAATCCCCATCAGTAAACGGAAAAAGGTTCTTAAAAGTTCAATTTAAATCCAAGAACTTAAATGTCTGAATAAGTACCAGATATACAGTGCTAAAATTTGTCATACCATTAGAGAGGCCCTGAGGAAAATGTGCAGATCATGTGTCTCTAGGTTGATGTCTAGTTCCTGTATTAAATTAGTGAAATATCGTAGGAAAATCATTTACGCAGCTGAATCAAACACAAAGTAATATATCGTACCTGAAATCTTCAATACATTGGCCAAAACGTTCTCGAAGAACTCCTGAAAGGTATGAAACAAAACGTTTCTTTAACGTTCAGCTCTTCGAGTTCTGAAGGTTGTTTTGACTGAGACCATGACATGCTGCATGATATGACAATATCTACTATCAACTTACGTGGCACAGCTCTAAATACCTATGCTCAACATTTTCAATAAAATATGGGAAACAGGCAATATTTCACAGTCTTGACGAGAAGCAAACATGCAAATGACATTAGTGACCCTTCCACATCGTTTACCAACTGCATTTGAAAACCTTTGAGTGGATGATAAATGATAGTCTACTCTGGAATCACTAATCCAGCAACCTACTACCTGACGTTCAGCGTTGATTCAGACGCCTTAGAAGCACAATATAGTATCTTGACAGACTTAAAGCATTTATTAAAGAATCTTTCAAAAAACAAAAAGAACATATAGTTCCCATGTGTTTGGAGAAAGCTTACGATGCCATATGGAAGTAAAGCATAATGAATGATTTATAGAACATATCTCTTATGGTCCTACCACCTAACTTTATTTTCAGCTGTTTTTTATTTATTTAAATGGACTCTTCAGATTAAAGGTGGCCAGCACCATTTATGAAGGTTATCTTCAGCAATAGATCAACGAGTATACATACTATGGAACATAGAATCCACCATAGATAAGACAATTACAGACTGGAATGTAAAGAAAGCAAAGTGATCCACGTTTGAATCACTTAGCAATATTACACTTAACATTGCGATCATTACTAAGACATTCAACACATGAAGGAACTTTCTGATACAGTAAACATGTCTTGCAGTAAACATGTCTTACATTTTAAATTTCTTGAAAGAAGTAAACATCTGTTCTAAAAGTTAACGTTTGTCTATAAATTTTAGTATTGCAAACACTAATTGGGGAGGAGATCGGAAGGTCTATTCTTGGTAAGACAAATCATTAGTAATATCGAAACATAACAATGGCTCGACTGTGTGCGATCAGCTTCAATCTTATCTGGAAATGCTTGATCCGATAAACAGTCAGGGACTTGAAGTCTATCTCCGTGTATTTGGGCCTTTCCCTTCAGATAGCCTCGCTGTTGAGGCAAATGAACTAGTACTGTACCTCATCGAACTGGTTCTTCATGATGCTGTCAAAGTACCTTCACCTCTATTGAACCGTTTAGGATGTAACATTTTGACCTAGTTAACAATACTTGTACGTTCAGAAACGAAACTTCATTTCATCTATTGACATATGAATTCGTCCTCACTTAGAAACAGCAAAAATAAATATTTGAAATATTTCAAAATTCTGTATTTCCCGAGATGTACCAAATACTATTTAACAATTGCAAATTCAAAACGTCCTCATCGAATTCTGTATTTTTTCATTGTAACTTCAAGGAATTCAGAGTCTCCAATAATAGCCATACGTCCTTGTATTCAGACGGTTATAAAGACAGAAACAAAACTGGAGCTACCATTATTCTGTAAACAATATAGCTAAAATTTTCTCTATCGGTGAGGATTAAATAGTCAGTTACTTTCGATTCTCAACTTAGAAACTTCTACAATGCAAGTGTTCACTGCATGATTTTTTTCTCCTCAGAAGATAGCAATACCGACTTAAGTGAAGTAGAGGTGTGTATAATTCTGTTTATCTAAATATTGCTAATTCTTGACTTAGCATCTTGAAGCAGTTTTATTCTTGTTGTTTGTGTTCAGGTTATTTTAAATTTGTGTGGATCTATTTATTCAAATTATTATGCAGTGGAAATAGAAAGTGTTCATCAATAATATTCTTGGACAGATGCATTAATTTTGAATTATAGTGAATTCAGAAAAGGATATTTTAAATTGTATTGTTGTGATACATCAAAACTAGTTTATGACCATAGAGTCGTAACAGAAAATTGGGTACTCGTCTGGGACACTGTTTTCTATAAATTATTTAAGAAAACTTTGTTTTTGAGAGTTAAATTCACTTTGTTTCAGGATGTTATAAGTCCCATTTATTTTAATTTCATATATTTGAGAAATCTATTGCGAAAACAAAAAACTTTCACATTGTCATCTAAAGTGGAGAACTTTATTTTAAATCTTGCCCACGAAGGGTTATAATCCATGATAAATGACGACTTATTCCAGCTTGCTATTATATATGATCTCTATGAGGTGAAGACTTCTTTAACGATATATACAAATTTTAGTCTGGTCCAATATTTGGTGTGGGACGATTTATTTTATTAAAGTGCTCACGTTTTGATTATAAGTATTGATCGGGCTCTTGAATGAAAGTAATATAATTGAAATTCAATCACACATTGGAAATAGAATTAAGAAGTATTTAGCTTTAGAACGAGAAAGAAGAGAGGCAAATAAAATTGAAGAAAGAGAAAAGAGAGAGATACAAAATCCAGCTACAGAAAGAAGAAAAAAAAAGCTGCAGTTGCAGAAAGAGGAGAGAGACAAATCAGCTCCAAAGAGAAGAGAAGTGGAGTTGCATAAAGATGAAAGAGAGAAAGAAAGAGAAGATAGGCCAATGCATATGAACAGAGAAAAGGAAGAGAGGGATATGCCGACCCAGAGAGAAAGAGGAAAAGATGACAAGAAAATGCATATGCAGAGAGAAAGAGGAAAAGAATTCAAATTTTGATTAAAAGAATTTAAACTGGCAAGTGAAATACACATCATCTTACATAAAAGTTCAGTTTGTGATGTTACCAGAAATATTAAGCTAGTAACCCATTTAAAGATAAAGAAGTAGATAAATATTTTCCTCTTTTTAAAAAAAAATTGCTGACATTTTGGAGTGACAAAGAGAGCATTGGACTCTATCTTTATAAAGTGTACTTACTGGCAAAGCTTGTGAAGTCTACACTTCACTCTCAGTACAACAAAGTTCTGATTACGATGCGATTAAGGATTATATCTTGAAAGGTTATGAGATGGTACCTGAAGCATATCGACAAAGTTTTAGGAATTGTTTTTAAAAAAATGAACACACCCATGTTGACTTTGCAACATGAAAAAGAATAACTATTTGATAGATGGTGCTCAGCAAGAAAGATGGTCAATCCTACGATAACCTCAGACAACTCGTATTAATTTAATAGTTCAAGAATTGCTTCCACACTGACGTTAAGACCTATCCTGACGATCAAAAGGTCGAAACTTTTGAAAATGCTGCTCGCACAGCTGACGATTGCTCCTTGACTTATAAAATTTCTTTTGTTAGTAAGTCTTCTACTCAGTAGTTTACTTGCAGAGCGCCATTTCAGTCTTTTATAAACACTTCCAAATATCAAGCTGGCACAAACATTAAGAATCAAGAATTTTATCAGACTGATCAGAAATCCTTATCACTTCCGACGTGAAGCTTTTGGAAAACGATAGGACATGTTATTTCTGACTGATAAAGATTAAAAATTTAGCAATGGAATCAAGACAGGCCTATTCTAAACGCTGTTAAGAGGTCACGATCACGGTCATGTATTGAAAGCAACACGTTTGTTCGATCAAACAAACCCCAATCTGATTTAATTATTGAGAATTATGAACCATTCATGTCGAAAGGTTATATGTTGTTTATTGACGATTCTACCAACCTATCGTTCTTGAACTTTTATGGAACACGGGAGCTTCTCGGGACTTTTATCATCAAATACGTTGCCTTTTTCTGAGAAGTCTTCTTCTAATGAAAGTGTTCTTTTTCTGGGTGTCGAGTGCTGCTTCGTTAAAGTTTCTCACCTCTCCATTGTGTAAATTTATAATCAGACTAGTCTCAGGACCCTTGACAGTCGAAACAGTGTCGTTTCTATAGTTTAGTACTAGGCAATGTTCTAGCTGGAGATAATGTTGTGGTTAATCCACTTGTAGCTGACAAGCCTTACTTGGATCAGAAAGTCGATCCGGTTGAAAATTAAACCCACGATTTATACCCAGCTTGTGCAGTTCCTATAGCTATGGCAACGAAAGCTCTTGAGAATGATGTTGATCAAGAAATTATTGATTTAGCTGACACTTTTAATGGTCAGTTTTTTAATAGATCACTTTTGCTCCTAGCAGGGAACAGTCAAAAGGTCTTAATCACAGTGCTCTTCTTTTTACTATTCATTCTTTGCATTCTAATCAGGTTAACCAACTTTAGTCACTCATTGTCGAACATAAAAAAGATCATGAGATCTCATATTTGTTTCAGAGGACTATTAGGGAAACTGAAGCCACACAAGTAAATGTTTATTATTTTGTTAAAAATTTCATCCTTATGAAGAAATGCAGAACACATGATGTACCCGCTCGTGACGAGTGTTTAGTGTGCTATCAAGCTGTAATTCATAATTCGTATATATAGGACCCTTTTAATTTAGCCAATTAAACCCTTTTGGGATCAATAAAAATTATGACAAAGCTTGAATAATTTTTATTGGCAGAAAATTGACAGTGTTGTTTTTAAATGCTGTAGATCTTGCCAAACGTGTCCATGGTAGGAAAACCCAATCAGAAGATATCTAAAGCTCGCCCGCACCCTATTCCTGCATTTGACAAAGCATTTAACATAATAATGATAGCCTGTGTCGGTAATCACGTAAGACCACTTCACTTAACCAATACTTAATGACCATAATGTGAGCATACACACGATTTCCAGAGACCATTCCTTCGACCCTTGATAAAGAGTTTCTTTTTACACAATTTGGCCTTCCCAAGTCTGTTCAGTGTGATCAAGATTACAATGTTATGTCTGCAGTTTTCCAGTACATTATTTATAAATTTAAGTCTTCTGCCCAACACCCTGAAAACCAAAGGGCTTTAGAAAGAATTCATCAAACTTTGAAAAACATGATTTGTTCATATTGTTTTGATGCCGGAAAAGATTGGGATGAATATGTGTTCATTTACTTTTGATAGCTGTTTTGGAATCAGTTAAAAATCATTAGGATTGAGTCCTTTTGAACTAGGCTTTGTACATACTGGCCATGAACCATTCAAGATATTTAAAAAGAGACTTCTTTAAAACGAAGAACCAAAAATTAATCTTCTTGATTATGTTTCCGATTTTAAATATAAGTTGTCAAAGGCTTTGAAAGTTGCAAGAACTAATCGTCACGCTACTGTCAAAAATGAAATTAATGAATGATAAAATACAAAGGAAAGGAATGTTCAGCCTGGTGATCAAGTTCTGACTCTCTTGCTCATACCAAAAAAGCCTCTTCGGGCTAAATTTATGATCCTTGTACAGTTGAAAAGAAAGAGAATGATTTAAATCATATCATTATTACTCATGGGAAGCAAGCAAAAACAACTTTGCCATGTAGATATGTTAAAGGAGCATGTTGATATAAATAACCAGGTTAATCGTGCAATCAGTTAGTTGTACCAGCCCCACATATTATGGATTTAAGCGATGGAGTGAGTTGTTGTTTCCCAGGATTGCAAATTAAATCATGGAACTCCGGCAAGCAATCAAGCCTTTGAAAACTTCTATTTGAAATCAGAATCATAGTCAAGATGATTAATAATGAATATGGTGTAACCGGTCTTGAGAATTCCGAAATAACGAATAAACTGGGCCAAAAACGTTTACATCTTCAGCAACTTGAAAAGTATGAACTAAAGGAGCTGTTACTTGAATATAAGAATATAAGAGCAAATAAAGTCTACCATGACGTTGAAATTGTAGATTCGACACCTATGAAACATTATCGGTACAGGGTGAACCTTCTTAAACAGGAATGTTTGAAGAAAAAAATTCAGTATTCGTTGGAAATGATTTCATAATTCTACCGAAGGCAGACAATATTTTCCGCATGTGCACTGACTATAGAAAGGTGAATAAGGTAACTAAAACGATTCATTTATATTGCCAGGAATCTATCACTGCATGTGATAAAATTGTAAATACTAAATATTTCCTCAAATTTGACCTTTTGAAAGGATTTAGTCAAATTCCACTGGCGGAAAGTGCAAGGGAAATTTCGGCATTCGTAACTCCAGATGGGGGACTTTATCAATATTAATGCCATTTGGGATGGAATGTTCGCATTGTACTTTTCAATGTTTAACAAACATGATTACATTTGGTCTAGATAATGGTAATGTTTACATCGTTGACGTCATCATCTACAATGACATCTGGGAAGATCATTTTGAGACTATTCGGAAATTATTCGATAGATTCAGTGAAGCAAATATGACAATTAATATGTCCGAAAGTGAGTTTTGCCGTGCTTGTTTTACATTTCTAAGACATATCTTGGGACACGTCATGTTAAACGTATAAAAGTTACGATCAAAACTATCTCTGAATTCAATGAGTGGACACAGGCAGGGAATGAACTATGGTCTAGGTTCATCCTTGGACGTTTAGAGGGAATGTGATTTGTATAGTATAAAGATGATCTATTATCTATTTTCTATTATTATTATTTTATAACATTTTCACAGAATTTTAATACCTCTACATTTTTAATTTTTTGTAGTACTCTAATATTTGTGTTTATTTGGAAAGGTTTATATTTCTACCTTTTTTTGGTAGTTCTTTATATTTATATATTTAGGACTTAACTTTTAATCGGCAATATACAGCACTGACCTGCGGTTAAACGTAAGTACTAATACATGTACTCGGCATTTACAGCATTGTAACTATAAAATAGCATTAACATGTAACACTTCTGTATTACAGCGCTGTTTGCCGCTTGTTTTAAGGTTTATGATGATGCGGATATTCCTAATGACAGTCAGGTGGTTACAAATCTTGATATCGATGCAGCAATATTGAGAATTGTGCCACGTAACTTTCCTGATTTAATTCTTGTAAAATTACAATCAGAAGAATGCAACACGGTAAGCTATCGCCATAATGCTGTTGCTTAATGTGGCTACTGTGGGAGGGCTTCTAGGAGGAAAGACTTGTATTAATTCCCTCCAACCGCCTGTCAGCATATCGTATGATACGCCACTTTCCTTCGTATCAAGAAGAAAATAGAATTTTGCCCCAATTCAACACGTTTCTCCACCGATCACATGCAGGTTTTATTTGATAGTGTTCTGAATGTAATACTGCTGCTTGGTGAGCAAATTAAGTTAGGGAAAATAGAAATTTCAGGAACAGGCAGTGATAGAGAGGACGCAATCAATTTTTTTCAATTCGTCTATGTGTTGTGTATAATTAATTTGTATTGTTTCTTAGCTTTTTTAATGATAATATGTTATGTATGTCAGTATTTTGTCATTGATTTTGTCCAGAATGATACTAATGCTGTACCTAACCAGTGACATATGTTTTGTGAACAACATAATACAAAGCCAATATTTCTGTATGAGAATAAAGTAAATTTTTAGATCATTATTTATAGTAAACATGTTTACGTCTTTTTGAGTTAAAGATACGGTCTTGATTCTGACCTTATAAACTTCTAGAATATAAATTTCTTATTAGTCGATAGAGTTTTTTCAGAAGATGGTAATTGCGAATTAGGTCAGGTAGAGGGGTATATAGTCTTATTTAGATTGGAATTATTCATTATTGCCTTAACAACTTAAATATAAACAGACTTTTTGTTGTGTTCAGTTTTTAATTTGGTTTCATTTATTCATTCAAATTATTATTCACTGGCATTACAAAGTGCTCAATAATATTCTTTACCTCTAAACTTAATTTGGAATTATAGTGATTTCAGACAAGGACATTTTGGATTATATTTGCGTGATACATTAAAAGACTGTAAGCACATCTCTACACTCCAGATAATTGGTACATTAGAAAATCCGAGAATACAGACACATCAATTTAATCAATATCGGAATGTATTTCGAATACCACTGGAATTCAATTGGAACTTCATACATTTGGACATGTGATAGAACTTATAGCGCTATTTTGGATTTAATTCACAGCATTGTAATTCTTTTTCAATTTTTCTATGCATTCTTAGGGAAAAGCTTATGTGTCGTATTATAAAAAACTATTGTTTTTCTATCTTTATTTAGTTTAAAGACAACATATTCGTAACATAGACCTCAGGGACAAATGTCACAAAGCTCTGAATACACATTTGGAGCATAACAGAAGGTCTTGCTCTGGTTATTCTGGCCTTTACTAACATCTAAGCTTGACTGTGCCTTGATGGCATACGGGTTACCTTGTGTAATGTGTATCTTACTTGGAGATGCTCGATCCAATACACAGACAATTACTTCCGGGAGCGGTTAGAACTTCTCCTTTAGAAATCTCTGTGTTGAGGCAATTGAATCATATTATATAATGTTGATTGCCTAGTGACCTAGTTACATTAGTATTTTGGGTAAAGTGGGGGCAGATTATGTTTGCATGCAGTCAGCCGTCCTCAAATGGAAGATTCCATATCATGTTTTAAAATATATGAATCGGCCTGTTCTATATACTTGGCAGACTGTAAGAAATGGAAACGTTACAAAACAAAATTCGGAACAGCAAATTCCTCAAGGTAGTGGCATCACTTAGAGAGAACAAATAGCAGAGCGGACGCTGTGGAGTGTTGATCACATATATACGCGACTCCTGCATACCTCATTTCACTGAGACGGATTTTCTTTCAAATTTATTCAAGAATTTTAAGACCATATACCACCAGATACACTCTTGGACTGTTTTGAGAGAATGCTATCTAGATAGCAAATCTTAATCTAAAATTTTAAGGATATTATATTTCCTTTCCTTTCCATTTTATTGTATACACCCGTCACAGAATGTTATCGTCCTTACACTAAATTTTCTTTACAAAGTAAGAATGATACTTACTATCGTATAATTACCATTATTACCAATTTACTATAGTATAATTACTATTATATCCAATTTACTATAGTATAATTACTATTATATCCAATTTACTATAGATTAATTACTATCATGTCCAACGTTGATGTTGTAACGAACGTAACAGAATCATCGAGATTCGAGAAAATATGTCAGTAATAGAATAACTGTGGACCATGAACAATTAGGAGCAATGCATATGATTAAATTCTGTTTTACCATGATTGACAGTGTGATTTATTAAACTCATTCTGGATGAACACTACCGATAGCACCTGTTCATTCCTGGTGGATACCAAGTGGCGCATGCGAGTTGCAATTGACAAGGCGTCTAATAGCATTTCCGCATATAAGTACACTAAGTGTAGGTGAGTAACTATTATATTACAATGTCTAATAAAATTGCAATGTGAATACACAAAATTATAAATAGCAGAAATCGAAGTTTTTGGCACTTTGGGAAAATTGGACAGCCATTTCTGTTTGATTCATGAAATGTAATATAATTCCATGTTAGTGAATATGTGACTATATTTAATACTTATTGCAAAATGAAAGAAATGTTTGTATTGAAATAAGCCATTTAGCTCTTTAGCACAAATACAATGTTTAATTTGTAAAGCTGATGCAGACAGTTATAATTTATACATACATACATACATACATACATACATACATAGAGAGGCAGACAGATACAAGCAGACAGAGAGATAATATTATCATACAGATTAGATAACTTTGAAACGTTACTCCCGACTGAGACTAGAACTTGGGGTCTGTGGGTTATGGCACCCATTGCCTGGCCTGCACACGTCAACTGAAATATCCGCCTGACAAAGGGCACATACCCCAAAAGATAATAGAAGTCTTTACTGGTAAAACAATACTCTCATAAAAGAGTATATTGTAAACAAGCTTTGTATAGTTTCTTTAATCTAGTGAGTAATTTTAAGCATTTTTTTAATTATCACAGATCATTATAATAATGCATGGCATTCTGCCAACTTCACCAAATATAAACTCATTTTTGCACATTGTTTTACAAAGAGTAATTTCTTAATGAACTGTAAATGTGTCCTTTCAATAGTGTTAGCCTTTGCAAATCAACAAACGTTTGCTTCCTTATTTAGCATGTGAATTGTACATTGGTCAAATCAGATTAAAAAGTTGTTTTTTATAAAGTTCATTGAATTGGTAAAAAGGGTGTACCAACATACAGTCTGCTTTCTGACCAAACAATGTTTTGAGCTTATGATATAATCCCAGCCATTGTAAAACATTACCTAAATGGCTATTTATTAGCACAGTCTCTATCTGTTTTCTATCAAATACTAATTTACAATTTCCAGGAATTCTTCCACTTTTCCTAAATATTATTAATTTCGTCCTTAAGGTATTTGCCGATAATTTCCATCATTCATAATAGTTTTTGCAAATCATAAATCATTCCCAAAGTAGAATACGAATTACAAGACCCTCAGCACACGTTATTAAAAGCAAATTTATTATACCTATTTCTGTTCCATTAATATCATTAGATTATAATCCATCTTCTATGTCATTCTTATATTTTGCAAATGAAAATTGATAAAGACATTTACCTTGACGTACACCTAACAAGAATGAAAAGTCTTCTTTAAATATATTCTGAGACTTTACTTGTAACTTTATATTTGCATACATTTTTTGGATCATATTTAACATTTTTCACGATTACCTTGTTTGATGAATTTACACCATACATTATATATGCAATGAAATCAAAAGTCTTTGTAAAGTCAAAGAATCCACATTGTAATACCTTACCACTATTCAGTTTCAAAATCACATCAGTATCTCTTTAAAATTGAAACAATATGTCAAGTAACTGATTTTTTATTAATTTGAAGGGGTAACATTTTCCGAAAATATTTTAAAAATACAATAGTAGGTAAATATGCAACGATACCGATACATTTACAGTACATTGTGGGCCCTATATTAGTCCAACCATTTTATTTACAGCTGTAAACGTATCTAGAAGACTTGAATGCGTCCAGTATCTATCGGAAAATAATGTCCATCCTTTGCAACTTTCTTCAAGATGGTCTTGATTCGCAAAATGTTTTTAACAACGAAACTTTTAAAAATGAAACCAAAATCTCAGTATTCATGCGTGCTGTTTAAAAGAAGAAAAATAAACGTGCTCAAAACTTGGAAAAATGAATTTCTATCAAAATCCCGTTTCCTCCAACTAACACAAGGTATACATATAGATATATGAAAACCATGTAGGTACAAATGAAAGTATCTAGGGGAACATCTGCTTAATAAGGACGACATGTAATCGCCTTCTTTTAATGCAACTATCACAAGAAACCAATAAATAAACGACATACGCATATATAATACAAATCATTTAGTCCACTGGGTGTCCTCTATAGGCCTTTTTCCTTGCTATTGATCATAAGAGGAATAGAAGTTTTCCTCTATATACCAGTGAAGATGATCTATCACGGCATTTCCAAGAAGGCGGGAACTATACTTTGGTACTTACTTTAAATGGAGATACTGTAGTGTGTGAACCAATTCTCCTTAACAACGATCCTTCCGACAGCAATATTCGTAAGTTTCGGTCAATATCATTCGAAATTCAAAAGTCAAATAGAGATAATAAATGAACACATGTTTGCACAAATAATGTTGATTTAGGAGCAATTGTCATTATATCGTGGATAACATCCATATTCATATCATGGATTTCTTTCTATTTCTTTAAATCAGTTTTGTTTTACGTCCTTGTTCCATTGTTTATTCAACCTCAATGAAATCATGATATGAGACATAACGGAGATATACCGGACACAGATGTTCTGTTGACTTTTCATCTGTCATCTATATGAAAGTGAAAAAGTTATTCAAAACAGTTCGTATCTTATGATAACTTTAATGTCCATGTGTCCAAAAATGCTGGTAATGAAATATTTAGACAACTATAATATCGTTTCTATGTGTCTAATGTCCTCATGAAATAATTGTGTATGCATCTGCTCCCCGTTTTCATTCTAACATTACAGCTATTTACGTGGCCATTGGGGTGTTTGTTGGACTTGCAGTAGGATGGAAACTAGGACAACGGCTTGTGGCATAAGTTTATCAGCGGTCACAATACATTATTAATCAATAGTGGAAAAAACTAAATTGAAATAAAAATGGAAACTGATATGCATGGGCTCAGAAGATTCTTACTTTGATACACGCTCCTGCCCAGTCTTTGGGCCCATTGATTCCACGAATCCAACGATCTACACTTGTGAAATCAGAATATACCCTTAGATCTTATACAGCTATAACCATTTATGTATTATTGGGCTTTGTGTATGGAACCTGAATTGTTTAACTACCATACGAATATTAGATTCCTCAGAGTGTATTTGTTTTGAAACAGTGTCGCTGCTTATATTTTAATGACTGCAATCTTGGAACCTGATTTTCACGGACTCCGACCCAATTATTTCATCGTATAACCGGCTGACAATTTTAAAATGAAAACATTCAAATGAAAAAATTTGAGTATATATATATATATATATATATATATATATAATGCGGGACCGCAGTGAAATTTAGTGCGACTGCATAACTTTTTCGAGCAAAGTAAATATAAACATAAATAAGTTCTATGTCCAATGCCCCTTAAAAGTCATATACTAATTTATTGAATGTTTTGCTTTTAGTTGAGCGCAAGAAGAGTAAGATATATTGAATGCAGAGTGAACAAAACTATTAGCAAGTGATACATCGCTGCGTCACCAGTGCATGCATGCGAGCTCTGTCCTTCCGTGCATGTTGTTTGCAGTGCGACTCATATCCAAAGGGAAATTTTAAGTGCATCGAAATCTCCTTTTGTTTTGTTTTGCTTCAAATTTCCTTTTCATTTCTTCCCCAATAACATATTTGTCTTCAACTGTTTCTGTAACGTTTGTCGTTGCTTTAGAAGACGACAGAAAGTGTATTTTCTATATAATGTTTTATTATAGTTGTATACATTTGTTAGATCACAGAAACAACAATCTTATCGCAGACATGGGGATTTGGAATAAGCCAAAAATGGCCTCCAGAATGTCCTAACTGGGGATTAAATGGAGCAACATGTATGACATGGATTGAGTCTCATGTCGGTGGCGTAGAAGATTACGATTAATGGGTAGCATTGGAGAGGCCAGGTGTTACCACATTGATGCAACATACAACCTTAGCATCAGCTTCAACTAAATGGGCAGTTAGAACGGCTCGGTCTAAGCAATAGACTTGTCAAGCCTAGCTTAAGGGGTTATGATAAAGACATTAAGTTTCAGTGGATCCATACTATCACGTGATACCTTCCCCTTTTGATATTGAACCTACATATATTATCCGCACCATCTCATCGATGTGGGCTTTTTAATACTTTTATCGATCGTTGGTAATAAGCCGTTTTGATGCATGCTATTTTATCATGTAAACTTTTTGTTGCGCTATATATCCATCAGTGATGATGCGCCGTAACATCATCATCCAACCACGCAACCCAAAATGTCCACTTCAATGTTTTAAGTGTCAAAAGTACGGTCACTAGGAAGACCACAAATCTAAAAGCCCTGTGTGAGGCCGATGTGGTGTAGGCAACCAGAGTGTAAAGCCACCCCACATTATTTAAACTTCAGAAAAGAGCACAGCACTAACTCAAAGGACTGAGAAACCTGAAAACGGGAAGGAAAGCAAAGGGGTGAAATCCATCTCATATATTCCCTATCCAGAGACCAGAAAGATGGTAGAATCTAAAAGCTCACTACATGGAACAACCTTCTTAACTATAGTAAAGACCAGTCTGAAGATAAAAAAGAATGAACATACTCAAACAAGTCTACCGCTGCAACAATATCTTAAAATATTCCACATCATAAGCCTCAGAAAACACTCTACAAGACAACATTTGATAATTACTCAACACCAAAATACCAGACAAGAAAAAATAAACTCAATCCTAAATGTCAGCAATAGGGGTTTGATTACCCTAGGTTCGGCGAATTTGATGACATCGATGCAGAAGATTTCGCTCCGTGTCCTCAAAGCGCCTACAAAGCGCCTACAGACCTATGAACAAAAATTTAACCCCGTACTTCCTCCTGATAAATAAGCATATATAAGTTCTCCTTCTTGAAAGATCTAACCTAATTATACACCATCTCCATCTTTAGTTCAATATGAAGAACACCGTCGTACAAATGGAATTGACGAGGTCTTAAAACCAACTACAATAATATACTTCTGCCTTTAAGTGAACACATTCCAGTGGTGCTGTGTCTGCAGTAAATCTTTTTAAAAGATACAGATATCATCATATTTAAAACTTACTTTGTTTTCACCAGTTACTCTCAAAAATTTGACAGGGCCTCAGCGGGAAGCTTCCATTATTGTGAACTATGGGGTCACCGACCTACCTGCATCCGGGAACGGGTCCATATACTTGCACAAATATATCAATTTGTACATCATTTCTGCTTTTGGAATTTGATAAATTATTCATGACACCCCAGAGCAGCAAACACTTTCCAGTTTCTCTAAAAATATTAACTCTTTATTGATCAAACAATTTCGCAGAGGAAATTAAAGAAAGCTAACAGGACAAATTTTGAAACTATTTTCAAAACTAGACTTAACAGAGATACCTTTTATAAACCTCAGTGATCCTCCTCAACATTGTACACCCATCTTACTTATGATTGTAAAATAATCAATCCGTAAGTTCACATTAAACTTTAAAGAACCAAACAACAATGGTTCGCTGATAACTGTAATGAATTCGACAACGCCGAGAAGTACTGAGCAAATTTAACAATCACCGACGACGAAAATTTAATTAGGTATCACATATTCCGGGCTAATGCACGCTGCACAATCAAAGAATGTAAGAGAAGATCTCGGAAAAACTGTTTCTAAAGAAAGTATTGGACACAATCCGAAAAAAATTGTAAGAAAGAATAACTCTTCCGACAACTAAAACATAACAATTTAAACCTCAACTCCAAACAATAGGCAGCAAATGTACTCGTCGACAGTTTCTCTAAATATTTGTCATCGTCTTATTATTCAGCAGAATGTCGAAAATTGTCAATTTAGAAAGAGAACATATATTTAAAATTTCACATCAAATCATTCTGAAAGTTATAATCAACCGTTTTTTCACGTTTGGAACTTGCGGATGCTCTAAACATAGCCCATGATACATCCACCTGGTCTGCCGAGATGCGTTACCAAGTTTTTTAAATACCTACCAGAACTCTCTCTACATGTTGTTTTGGAAATTTTTAATAATTTTTGGAAGAATGGTTTATGTACCAAAACTATAGAAAGAGGCTACGGTAATACATGTTCCAAAAACGGCACGAATAGTACAGATCCTAAGAATTACAGTCCCATTGCTTTGACGACCTGTGTTGGTAAAACTCTGGAACGAATAATCAATGCAAGGCTCGTGGAGTATTTCGAGAGCAAAATGTAATTTCTCCATTCCAAAGTGGCTTTGTGATATAGACGTAGTATAAACAATCATATGGTTAGACTAGAAACATTCATTCACAATACTTTTATCAAGAAGGAACAGTTGATAGCTGGTTTCTTCGACTTCATAAACGCCTATGATAAAACACGGAATCATGAACTATCTGCATGATCCAGGTCTAGAAGGCTGCCTACACAACTTTGTGTCTAAATTTCTTTCTGATGAAGAATTAAAAGTATGAGTATGCTCGGCCCTCTCTGATGTGCATTAACAAAAGATTAGTGTGCTTCAAGGCAATATCTTATCCGTTACACTTTTTATCATCAAAATTAATAACATCTCAAAGTGTTTGACTCTTTGTGTGCATCGCAGTCTATATGTTGATGATTTCCTAATATGTAATCGATTCAAAGATATGCATAAAATTGAAAGACAATTGCAACAAAATATAAGCAAGAGTTAAAATTTGGCCAATGACAATAGTTTCATATTCTCAAAAACGAAAACACCATGAATGTCAGCAAAGAAGAGAACAAAACGATTCTAAGCTCGCGCTGGACGGAACACCTACTATGATTTTGGAGGAAACAAAGGTTTTAGGTATTATCGTCGACAGAAAACTCAACATCTTTGCACACATGAAGCGACGGAAAGCTAAATGCTTGAAAGACCTCGACCTACGCAAAGTAGTAGCGCACACTGACTGGGGTGCTTATAGAATGAGCGTTCTCAATCTATATAGAACCCTTATCAGTTCCAAACTGGACTAAGGAGATGTTGTTTATGGTTCAGCAAGAAAATCATGTTTAAAGATGTTTTACCCGATTCACCAACAAGCAATACCACTAGGTGTGGGAACATTTAGGACATCACCATTTGAAAGTGTTTTTGCTGATGCGAATGAGCCACCTCCATCGCACCACAGAGAAATATTATCTATAACATAATATACCGTATAATTAAAGAAGGCGGACTTGGCCTATCCGAAGTTCTCGCGTAACTCTAACGAACCCCAAAACGGTGGATCTGCAAAGAAATCATAAGAGGCAATGAGAAAATTTAACAATCTTCCGAAACTTTAAGTAGATCAGCACCATACAAAATGTCAAAAAGCATCATGGAAAAAAAAATTGTTTCTACTTTAAACTCTCATTCCCCTGTAAAGAAAGTATAGGACTCCATCCGCAAAATAAATAGCAGGGAAAAAATATTTCCAACATTTAAAATTAAACAATAAAAATTCCAAGCGCCACATAGCAAATGTATTTGCTGATAGCTTTTCTAAAAATTGATAATTATTTAGCAGAAGACTAAAAGGTCGAAAAGAAAAGATATATTTTAAATTCACATCCAAAAATTCAGAAAGTTATAATCAACCATTATCACGTTTCGATCATATCAACAGTTGAACAAGGCCCATGATAATTTCGATGGGCGAATATACCTTACCAGTTCCTGATACATCGAAGAGAACTATCGTTTGAAAAATTTCAATGATTCATGAACCACTGGCAATATACCCAGAATTTTGGAAAGAAACTACAAGTGGCTCCTATTCCCAAACCAGGTTCCGATAGCATAGTCCTTACCTACTACCGTCCCATTGCTTTGACTAGCCGTGTGTGTAAAACGATGGAAAGAATGATCAATGCAAGACTTATTTAGTACATGGAGACTAATAATTTAATATCACCTTCAAACGTAGCTTCCAACAGGGCCGTTGCACCAGTTACATATGGTTAGGATTGAAACATTTATTCACTGTACTTTTATCAAGAAAGAATATTGAGTAGCTGTTGTAGGCTTATGACACAACATGGAAATGCAGAATAATGAAACACCTGCACGATCTGGGTCTCAAAGGCCGCCTGCCAGCTTTTATATCGAACTTTTTCTCAAATAGATAACTCAAGGTTCGAGTAGGCTCCACCCTCTCTGACATGTACGAGCATGAGATGGGTGCACCTCAGGGCAGAATTGTCTCTGTATCGCTTTTCAACATCCAAATTAATAGCATCACCAATTGTTTGCGTTCTCGTGTTGATTTCTCCGTACATGTTAATGACTTAACAATGTGTTATCGATCGAAGCACATGCATACAATTGAAGGACAACTGCAACAAAATATCAACAAAATTCAAAAATTGGGCCAATGCCAACGGTTTCAATTTCTCAAAATCTAAAACACTATGCATGCATTTCTGTCAGCACGAAGAGATCACGATTATCCTAAAATCACGTTGGACGGAACAAAGTTGCTGATGAAACAATGTTTTAGTTATTATCTTTGACATTATTCGACACATATAGAACTTGATAACTAAATGCTTCAATGTTCTCGATTTACTCAACCAAATTCACAACCAAGCAATACGACTCGCTCTGGGAGCATTTAGTACATCTTCAGGTGAAAGTCGTTTGGCTGAATCGAATGAGCCACCACTAACACATCATAGAGAAATACTTTACAATATGCCCTCAAATTAAGATCCAGCGTTTGAACCCTGCTTTTTCGATTGTATTCCAACCCAAACGCAAAATGTTATACCAAGACATCGAATGCAATACAAATATTTGGCATTAGAATATGCCCCTGCATTTTCAGTACAAACAATAACCCCTTCCGAAAATCAAAAACAAAGAAAAGAAACATTCCTTTCCGAAACACCCCTCTGGCTACTTAAACAACCTAAAGTACTATTTTAGCAACAAGCTGGAAAAACCTAAGACGAGTCATTCCATTCTGCATAACTCTTCTAAGGAACTTCATTCGGAATTTATTATATTCCAATCTGAATTAAATTGTATTCTCTCTTGTAAGAAATAGCTAAATACTAGTAAAAGAATTAATTAATACAACATCAAATTTGACGATTCATTTATCACTTTTTGCTTTCATAAGATATTTGATGTCAGCGAAGGATCAGACGTTGATGTTCGTTAAAATCTGAATTTTCATTATTGAACATTGGGTGTCGTGTCGTATAAAAATATTCGTCTTAACATTATATTATTTTAGGTTAATCTAATACAACTTTATCTATACATTTAACTTAAATCTGAAAGCATATTACAGTATGCGTAATTCTTATATAGGTTTATCATATTTTACTTCTATTATGGTTTGTCTTTGGCAATAGGAACTTGTTAGTTTAGGTCCTTCTATTTAGGAGAACAGAGAGTCGCCCCCGAAGAAAGAGAGACTCAAGTCATTGGATACTTTTCGGGGGAGGAAAAATGCAGCTAGCATAACCTGTGGAGTAATGTTGCACATTTTATATCGAAAATTTGTCCTTGTTTTCAGATGCTCAAATTATAGAAAAGCTTCATTGGTCGCCCGTTTCTATGGGTACACCTGTTGTCAGAGTACGTTTGACCGATGTCCAATTTGGATGGGAACATCGGTTTCCAGAGTACTTTACATGAAATCATGCTCAGAACAAACCAAGAGTTGCTTACGATAACTAATATTCTTGTCAGTTTTCTATCTGTACATTACTTTCACCATTTATTAGATTCGATCAATGATAAATAAATTATGAAATCCTGTGTGTCAAATTGATTTGATTATCTTGAATATTTCAGCCATTTCGCGATTAATTTACGGTGTGTGCAGACATTAAGCAAACATTACTGAATAAAACATGACCTGATATTGTAAACATAATGCCTACAAAGAGAAAACGGTAACCTTTGGCCTTGTTATTGTTAAGTCTGTACGCTACAGGTTCACCTGTGACTAGTTGTCTAGATTGATAGCAAGCAAAACTGCAGCAGCCATAAACCCAGCTGCACACATTAGGTCTATAGCATCTCTAGTTTTACAACAATTCGGATAATTTTACCAAAATACAAATTGTTAGTGTTCATTCTCAGCATTATATAAAAAAATCTGTTCGATAACATTAATATTGATCCCGCGATCTAAATAATATAAACTTTGGAGATGCAATGAAAATGTTCGAATTGCATTGCATTTGTTAAATTCATTTTGGATTAAAATTATGTTGATAAAGATATGAGATGTCTAAGATAAAAATAAGACTAACAGCGTTTAGGAAAATTTCAGACACTTATGTTTAAGTAAATCTTTGTCCATTAGATAAGTTGGTGGCATAAGCAACATATTTAACCGAAAATTATCTATAGTTGATCATCCTTTTTGACTCAATTTGCCGCCATTCTAGGCCATCTTCATTTCAACATATAAAAATGCTTCTAATGCTGTTTCATGTCTTGTAGAATTTCAATCGTGATAATAATATTCGTGAATTACGGAGTGGGGAGGATACTGGTTCTTTAACAATTCGCCTTGGAACGGATTAACCATGGCCGACCTTGTCTTTTCCTGGTAAGTCGGAATGTGAGAGGACTTCGTGAGCTTTTCAGAAATAGATAACAGCTCGTATTTATTTCCAAAATCTATAGACTTTTTAGAATGCTTTTAATCTGCTGTTGAGTCGTAACTGGTCATTTATATTTCATTCAGCAAGAAAATAAATGTACAACAGAAGAGCTAAATTAATAGTAATGCAAAGGAGGATAATTCCGTATTGTTTTGAAAAAATGGGAATTGTCAATAACTAAAATCATGCAAAGCTATGTCAAACTTATTATTTACCACCTTATTTTAAATAGTTGACACTGCTAATTTTTATAATATTTGTACTACTTTATATATTATTTTATATACATTTTGCTGACTTTTACTTCTTTACGTTTATATTCTAACTTGTACTTAATTTTTATTTTTGGATGGGTTTAACTTCATAAATATTTGCTTAATTCATTTTCACATTTTTTGAACTTAAGTATTTATTGACACCACATAGCCACTTTTGTGCTGAGGTACCCTAAAATACTACTACATACATGTTACATACTAGGCCGATAAATCAGCTCCACACCTATATTAATTTTGACAGGCGGTTTAGAGACTATTCATCAAAACTTGCAAAAATCTGCAGACAGTCTTGTCTGTACACATCGGTGTATATTTTATACACTTAACCGGTATTTCTCGTGGCTGTTGAGATACCGTCGGCTGAAAGGTTCTTTTTGGCGATATGTACGTAGTATTTCGGCTCAGAACCTATATTTTGTAAAAACGTTGATAACAAAATCTTCTGTCGTCTGGCCATTTTGAATTTCGGGCTAGATATGGCTATTACCTAATATCGAAAAGTGTCCAACTGTACGCAGACGTGTTTCGGAAAGATTTTCATCCTGCACAATCGCATATTTAAAGAACAAGTGACAACAGACCCAGATATGGTCCATCAATAGCTACACAGATCTGAGGGGCTGATTTATCGTACTAGATACATACACATTTGCAGATAACAAACATAACTCACAAATATCATTTACACGTATATCAACGGTTATTTTCATCATGGGCACTGCGCTGGTCTACTCCTTCCAAGCTCTAATGAGGAAAAGCACCCCTAAACACATCTTCTGGAAGATATTCAAGCGGTCCGTCATTCTGTTTGGTATGGGACTAATGATCAACACTGCTAGATGTGCGTAAATTGAGCTTTAGTGCCTTCAAAAGGCACCATATACTCAGTATAGTGTTGATATGCCACTAAACCCGCATGTATACATATAAACGTGCGTGCGTGAGTGCGTACATACATACATACATACATACAGGTGATAATCACTTTCCATGAACAATAAAAAAACGTTGCTTGTTTATACTGCTAATGCGTCACTTTCTGTGAATAATAATAGTAATAAAAACCGCTGACTGTTGATGCTTTTATAGTATCAGTTGCTGCATTCTAGCTTTGTTATTTTGATTCACTGATTTGACAACTGTTGGACCATTTTTATGTCCTTAGAGTTTTCATTGAAAACATAATGATTTCATTTCTCTGAGTCAGTTTTTAAAACTTAAAGAGAGAAAAGAGAGACGAATAATTCCACAAAAAAAAATATCATGCACTGCCTTTATAACATAGAAAATTTATTAATACGATATCGATGTTATTTATCGAGTTAAAATTTCAAGGTATAATATTTTGTGTAAGCCGACTAATTCAAACGAAAGGAGATGCACATAGTTTTGCATCAGTTATGAAAATACACTCTTAAGATGAAAATCGTAATATGGTAGAAACTGTCATCCCGCGATTATTATCTCTTTACCGCGGCTGCCAGTTGAATGTGAAGGTGAGATGGATTTTACATCTAACGAAAGAATAAAAGTTGAAAAATGTAACAATAGTGTACTCTATAAAATGTAAGAATGTTTATGATTCAGTACAAGTGGTGGAGCCCCGTGAGGGATCTAACGGACTATTGGAAGGAGTGGGTCATAATATCCGTCTTCATCGTGACTCACACACTACTCACCTTCGAAATGGATGTCACGGCCTGCAAGTATGTATTCAGCTACCTAAACAGAAGGGCTCGAAATTAATGCTAATCCGATATCCCGCGGTTAGTGCTTTTGCCGATGGATTACTAAAACTCAGCCACTACTAATCCTTTGGAACAGTGAAAATAACCGCCGGTCGCCGGCTTAACAGTTAAAAAGTGGTCGTGGGTCGTTATGTCTTTAATGGATAATTGATCTATTTACTGTGTTAGCACAGTACCTACTCATATCCTGCACTTGGTGAGGCACAATAAATGCTTGCCGCGAAAATGGACAGGTGTAAAATAAGTCATCCACTTTATCTACTGAAGTACTCTTATTATTTTCAAAACAGTCTTTGCTCGTATGGAACTAGCCTGGTGCACAGCAAACGTTTATTTTATTACTAATGATAAAAAAAGGTATTTCCCATAAGGCTAGTATTGTCCAGTCGGAAAAGGTCGCGTTCCCAAACTCATCAAATAATCCTGTTTTATACAAAAAATGCATTGATATGTTTGATCGTTTTTGAACGGTTCCAATTCTAAACACATGGAATCGTTTGCAAGACGCACAGCCGCCGCTGAAACGACAGAAATCGGAAAATAACAAGAGAGAGCGTAATCGCAAATAAATGACGATGAGAGACGACGAAAGTACAAGAAAAGTTGAAAACATGAACACAAATGACTAAACTATGACCCAGGAGAATCTTTGAGGTTGTGAGGCTGTGAGGTTGTTCACTTTATGCTCTGGATATCTGAGAAATATGAAAGTGTGCTGGGTAATTTATTCAGGAGTCTTGTCGGGGAAATACAGTTGCTATTTTTTTGAGTTGATGTTAATAAATAATAAATCTTGAATTAGAAACTCAAAAGGCTTCTCTCTGAGTATAGTAATGTCAGTGAAATTTAGGTAGGATCAGTACAAATGTTATTTTGGTGATCCTACTGGTTAGTGGAAAGAAACTAATTTCGAGGATTGAAAAAAAAAATGACCGTTGTTTAAAAAATGTAAATTTCTCTATTAAAAAAATACTTGGGTTTACATGCATAAAAACTGGAGCGATAAATACCTTGGGTACGTGCTTATATTGAAAAGTGTCTCATTATTGGTATCCGTATCGTGCACTAAGCACGACATTGCTGTTTAGAGAAAATTGGTCAAAGGATTACGTTAGGGATTAGCAGCACGTACGACATGTCTCTCTGAACTGTTATTTGTATCTGATATAAGGTCTTTCAATTCTAAATATTCCTGCGTTATCTGTTTTAGTGTTTGGCAAACCTCAAGACCATCCAGCTTATGTGATCAACACGGACGACAGCCATCTCCGAGGAACCCACTGGGTAGCCGTCTACTTTCCTCAAGAAGGATGTGTGGAGTATTTTGATTCGTATGGATTGCCCCTTTTGGAAGACGATATCATTGACTTTATGAGAAGAAATGATCAGACAACACGATTCAATAATGTGAAATTACAAGGCACAGATTCATTGGTGTGTGGACAATACTGTGTGTATTTTCTGCATCAACGGAGTCTTGGATATTCTTTAGAACATTTAGTGACCTTTTTTGATCGCCATTCTTCTAGAAACGACGAGAAAGTAGATCGATGGTTTTGTGACCTTTATGGTTATCTTTTGTCTCGTGCTAAGAAACGTAGTGTACATCAATGGCCCAATGACTTCCAACAGTGGAAATCTCAATTTAATTTACAACGTTGTCAACATTGTCCAAAATAAATAGTTAGCTGAAGAAATGTTTGTTAGTTTATTGAATTGTTAATTTTAAAAAAAAATTGTTAATTGTTATAAGTTATTTAAATAAAAATGCTGTGTTTTGAAAAAAATGCGCTTGTCGTTTGTTTGCCATGGGTATCATGAACCATGCTTTTTCACTTCTCTCTATCCCTCACATCAAACTATTTTAGCGTTCCGACTCGAAACCGTGAAGGGATGTTTTCGTTCGCGTCCGCGCTTTTAACTTAAAAGCGAGGCAGCCTCCAGTCTGACCATCCATTGTCGACTCATTCTCCTGCTAATATGTGCTCAAGATTAGAAAAACGGAACGAAACTTACGTCAATTTGCATCGTGTCAGGCAAAGCCTGATACCGAATCCTGAAGAGATAGAGAATGCCAAAATGTTAAAAGTCACTGAAGACCTGATAGAAGAGCTCTTCAGAGAGGAAATTAACATTGAAAAAGAAGAATGGACGGAGAAGTACAGACTTCAGAAACAGCAGCGAGAACAGAGAGAGCAGCAGCAGCAACAGCAATAGCAGCAGCAGCAGCAACAACATCAGCAGCAGGAACCTGACAGAGGCTTTGTCGACTGCCGTGTCGACACCAAAGAGTTCTCCTTCTCTTTCCAAAGAAGCAGGCCCTATCCTGTGAGAAAGCCTGTCGCCAGACGAGGTCACAATTTTAGATCATAAAAGATTGCCATCATTCATGGTTGACAAAAAACAGCCCTTTTCAGGTCTACACAATACTCTAGAAAAGAAATAATCATTCCATTGCCAATGGTATGTTAGTCAGTTAGAAAAAATAGAAGTGCGTCTATAAGCACATTATTTCTTTATCTTGGTTAGAAAGTGTGACTCTAAGCCCTTCGTTTCCGTCGCTTGTCAAAAATTTTAAAATATGGATTGTCAGTACAAAAAAGTGAGTGTTTCTTTTAGGTCCGCGCATTTTTGGTGATAATATGGGTAATGTAAGTTTGGGTGTGAGTGGTTATTTGTAAAGTGGGGAGTAGGCCAGCTCAGGAAAGCAGAAGAACTGATGAGGAAAGGGCTAACAGAAGAAGTCAAGAAGATCAAAGAAACCTGGACTAAAGAGAGAAAGGAAAGAGACAGTATAAAGAAAAAAGAAGACTTTGAAAGGCTGAACAACAACTGGATCAAAGTCCAGGAAAATTTCAGAGCGATAGGCCATAATGACTGGATGCCAGAGACAGTTATAAAGAAGAAGAAACAAATATTAGAAAAAGTCAGGAGCTGGTGGAAAAAAATGGAGAAATTAGAAGAAGAAGCAGAAGAACCCAAAGGCCCTTTTTAGGGCCACTCATAGGCCTCGAAAAGAAATTGCTTTCTTGCCTCCCCCCATTTTTTAAAATAAATGTTGTATCAGTGTTTGTCTCTTGTCTGTGATATATCAATCTACGTCCCCTTGATGCCAAACAACCCCAGTGGGTTTTGTAATGATAATTCCCATTGACGCTAAACAGGCCCAATATGCTTAGTTGAATTTTCTATGTTAAATTCCCCTTGACGCCAAAGTGCCGGGACCCTCTCTGTAATGCTAATTCCCAATGACGCTATACTGCCGGTCCTGTATTTCCCATTTTCAATTTCCCCATGATAAATTCCCCTTGACGCCATAGTACCGGGACTATGTTTGTAATGGTAAGTCCCATTGACGCTATATCGCCCCACTTCACAACTCGCCAGTCACGTATACCAACGCGATAGCCAAACGAATTGTTGTGACATATGTACGGGGAAAAACCACCTCTCAGAAAAGAATCTGATTAAGAAAACAGATAAAGCATACCCCCTCCACGTTTCTTAGTGTATATAAATATGCAAAGCACTCCTCAGCGAATCATTCTACGATTTCCATGAAGGCACTTGTTTTCTGAACCAACAATTTCTCAAGCCCACTAAATATGTTCTAGTTCGTTTAGTAAGTATATTTAATGTTTACCGGCCCTCTCTGATAATTATATTGCCGTTGTGATGACATTCCACTCAGAGTTCCGTGTCTATTGTATCAAGACTGTATCTTGAAAACTGTAGGCTTCATTATCAACAATGTTAACACGATGTCCATCATATTATCAGCTATAGTGCAATCTTAATAGCCGCAGTTAAGGTTTTGGATTGCAACGTGTACAAAAATTTACATGCATGTGGCAGATTCGTCTACTGTAAGGTACTAGCCATTTAATTATTGGGGAGCAAAGCAGCGATTTTCGTTGGAGCTGCAATATTTTCTGTTCTTTTATCTCGAGAAAATTACTATTTTTCCTAATCATATCATGATTAGAACATGGTGTCATTTTGCTATAAGTCAAGAGCCACATATTTTTCACTTTGTTGAGTGACGTAAATTAAACACATGCCCCTTTACCAGAACATTTAATTGCTGGCGCTTCATGGTCCACCGTGGTATGTGTCGCGGTATGTTGGGAAATTACGGAGCCCCTTAAGTGATATGGATGCACATATTTTTTATTTCGTTTAATCGAAATATATTTCGTTATTTCGAAATACTATTTCGTTATTTCGAAATATTATTTCGTTATTTCGAAATACTATTTCGTTTAAACGAAATACTATTTCGAAATAACGAAATAATATTTCGAAATATTATTTCGTTATTTCGAAATGCTATTTCGTTATTTCGAAATACTATTTCGTTTAAACGAAATACTATTTCGAAATAATGAAATAATATTTCGAAATAACGAAATAGTATTTCGAAATAACGAAATAATATTTCGAAATAACGAAATAGTATTTCGAAATAACGAAACAGTATTTCGTTTAAACGAAATAGCATTTCGAAATAACGAAATAGCATTTCGTTTAAACGAAATAGTATTTCGAAATAACAAAATATTAATTCGAAATAACGAAATAGTATTTCGTTTAAACGAAATAGCATTTCGATATAACGAAATAGTATTTTGTTTAAACGAAATAGTATTTCGAAATAACGAAATAGTATTTCGAAATAACGAATAATATTTCGATTAAAAGAAATAAAAATATGTGCATCCATGTCACTTAAGGGGCTCCGTAGGAAATACCGTGGCATTCAACCGTAAAATTTTTTTATCGGTACCCAGCACTACTCTGTAGCAGTTAGAAGCGAAGCAATCGATAAAGAAAAAATTCGCAGCTTTATCATTGTGTATCGCCTTAAGTGCAATGTATCTCCATATACTACCAGAGTATGGCTTAAACTCGAAGAACAATACAAAATAACCAGCTGACTAGTCATTCCTATATTTACAACAAAAGAACTAAACGCAATAGTCAGTCACGTCATCATTTTGTTTAGAAATCTGCAAAGAAAACAACTCATGTTTGCTAAAATTTTGCAAAAAGTAAATAAAATTCTGCATTTTACTATAAAAGTGTTAATGAGATTCAGACAGTCTTGGTACATGGACCATTCCCAGAACCTCGTGTAATCAGATGTAATAGATGTAATTAATGCAAGTAGCCTGCATATTTCATAACTATTTATCAGCAAAATAAATATTTTGTAAGACAGCTTGTTCTTTATATATGACAATATATGTAGAATATAAAGTTCACTCCCTTAGTATGTAATGCCAATTAACCACCAACCAACAGCATGTAACAGAGGAGCTTTTGTACATCGGCCGAAAATGGTAGAGGCAATTGACTTCAAAAGGATACTTTGTACGTTTAACATCGAAAGTATGTCTACGTACCAGAGAGAAGTCATTACAGGTGTATTTGAGGGAAAGGATTTATTAGTAAAAACACAGACCGGCAGTGGAAAATTGTTTATTTATGAGTCCATCCCATTTGTGTGCTCCCCTTCTTTTGATCATATAGGAACAGTGTTCAGATTAGAGCAAGTCGATTTTGATTCGTTGCGATTGCTTGCCGCCACATCTCACAGACATGAAACACTGAAATATCAGATCGGTTCGCCACGGTGTATATAGGGTCAACATATCGGAACCTTGGCTAGCGAAGAAGGTTTCACCTCAGAAACCTTCGGACTTTTGAGAGAATGCGGTCTATATATTAAATGTTTACCCTGTATTTGAAGCATATACTTTTTAACATTTATATCCTATTTTATATACTGATTTAGGAATTGTAATATATTGACTTTATATCATAGTACTATCAGGTTATGTTTATTTGGAATGGTTTTTATCCTCCTATTGTCTTTGCAGTTCTTTGTTTTCACAGTTTTAGAACTTACACTTTAATCGGTACCATAACGGCAACGTTGAGCGAAATTTTATACATACATGCATGCATACATACATACATACATATATACATTCAGGTATTTATTCATTCATAATCTTTTATCCCTATCTGTTTCAATGCAGTTGCAATAAATTCGGACCTGATTCGTGATTAGAGGTTTGCACATGCATTTTTCAAATTAAAGCTAATATCTTAGTTGCTCATGAAAATTATCTTGAAAATATATATTTGCCACCGCATTTTCATCAGTGAATTTCAGATCCATCATTCCATCGCGAATATTAATATTAAATAATTATGTAAGTGTAATAGTGGAGAGTTAAAAACAGTTTGTAACACTTGCAACCTGCTCAAATTTTTTCCTCATCGTAAGAGATGGACATCTGTTATCGGGAACAATTTATTTCTGAGAGAATTTTAATTTGGTCGTGTATACTCAAAATATTATGAGCACAATACTCAAGCATAGACTGAAAATATGAAAATTTAGAAAGGGTCTGTAACTTTGATTGAAATATTGTTGGCATCAGTAAACTTCCAGAATTTCATTTACTGTGGTTAATAAAATCAAACCTTGATGTAAACGTGGTGTACATGCAATCTGTGTATCATATCTATTGGGTGGGGCCTTGAGCTTGAGTTTCACCACTCTGATCAGCATGTTTTCAGAATACGGGAGCATAAATTCCTTCAAAAAAAAGAACGTCTCGTGTTCATTTCGAGTTGATAGTTTTAATTACCGGTGTATCATGACTTTGTTAAATGCTGTGTATATATGTTCACTGCTTAAGCCCCGAAAGGACGCACTTCGCGTTTTCCTACCCAGCGCTGTCGTTTTAGTAATTCAAGGTCATGATTTATTAATTCGAGATCTTGATTTTTTAATCCGAAATCCCGTATATTCTAAATCTGGAACTAGTAAATGCAGAAATCAGACCATCAAACCGAGATCTCAGATTAGTAATCGGAGATCTGGAATTAGTAAATTGAAATATCGGATTAGGAATGCATGATCTCAAATTATCAAGATCTCAGATTATAAACAAAGAGCGAAGTGTATCCACGGGCTTCCCTAGCTGACAAAGATATTGTGGCCCACGATTCTAAACAAAGATTAATGTCAGCAGGATAGGGATATTTCGGCTGGTGCACGTTAAAACCTCTCGGTTCATTGAGGTAAAATACACAAGTCATCAGCACACAACCTGACAGGAAGTAGCATTCTCCTTTGTTTAGCGTATCACAGTACTATACTACACGTTATTACACCGTGAATCCCTAATTCAAGTTAACTGACCACAATATTACTTCCCTTGTGTTTCAGAATATTGCCCTCTTCTTATAATATATTTACGATAAATCTCATCTGACTAGGTTAGCATGTAAAAATGATGCTGGTATTTTTATATTTTTTTAAAATTTACTTTAATATTTATTTTTATATTATGGTCCCCCTGCGGGTCCGGGGTTGTAGAATTGACCCGACGTGCCTCGCTACGTGTCGTAAAAAGCGACTAAGTAGAGGCAACCTGTTTGCCGTGGGTTGCGTCCCATGTCGGGGGAGGAAAGGATCCTGGTAGTTGAGCAGAGGCTTTCCATGCAATACACTACTTTGGCCTCTACTTCTCTTAGACGGGTGGTCGGGATGGGCCCGGTCTCGACAAATCGGCTGGTCACGCCGAGCCCTAGGATTTTAATTTACTCTCACCTTCTTTATCTTTCTCCTTGTATCTCGCTTGATACCACCGTTGCCCCTATAGTCTATTTCTTTATTTTTCTTTTTCCCCAAGTCTTAGAAGACTTCCTAGAAGGCGGTGGCTTAACGGGTCAATCGGGAGGTAATTTTACTGACCCTAGAAACTGGCAACTTCACGGGTAAATCAAAGGTAATTTTATCAACTGAGTATGTCATCTGTGTATCCCTGACACTTGAAAAGTGTCCCCTTGTTTGGCTCCACGGTGGGCGGGGAGCACTGGTGCTGAATTTTATTTCAGCCAACATGGATATTTCTAAAAAATATCAAAGTAAACGATCCAAAACTCTATCTGACTCTGATGACGAACCATGTAGTGTGGAATCATTTCCACGCTTCATGGTCATACAGTCCAAAGATGCCACAAAACCGCTTGCCTCACTCTCTCCGTTTGTGATCGAGAAAACAATCACAGGATCGATTGGTACACCAAAGAGCATAAAAAAAATGAAATCGGGTTGCCTTCTGGTGGAGTCTGGGCGACGAGGTCAGACAGAAAATATCAAAAAAATGAAAACTTTCTTCGATATTCCAGTGACCTCATTCGCTCACACCACACTCAATACATCCAAAGGCATAATTCGTTGTCTCGACTTGGCTGGAGTCAGCGACACAGATATCATTGAGAGAATGAAAAATGAAGGTGTCACTGCAGTACGTAGAATACGTATTAAACGTAATAACAACCTGCAGGACACCAACACCATTGTACTCACCTTCAACAAACCAACAGTACCCAAAGTGGTCAAAGTTGGCTTCTTGCAAGTGAAGGTTGAGATATACATTGCAAACCCCCTTCGATGCTATAAGTGTCAAAAATATGGCCATCACGAAGACCGCTGCTCAAAAAGCCAAATATGTGGCAGATGCAGAGACCATTCTCATCAGGAATCTGATTGTAGAGCAACTCCGCATTGTGTCAACTGTGGAAAGGAGCACCACGCCAATTCCAAGGATTGTGATACCTTGAAATAGGAGAAGGAAATACAGAGGGTAAAATACACAACTAATATTCCCTACCCTGAAGCCAGAAAACTTGTACAGGCCAAAACAGCACATCCTGGCCCATTCTTCTCCACTGTAGTGAAGAACAATCCTAAAACAACGAAGGATGCTCAAACACAGACAGATCTACCCGATTCAACACCAAGCTCTAATACCCCCTATTACCTAGCACAGAAAAACACGGCATCTACCCAAACTACTTTCAAAAATACCCAACCACCGAAATCACCAAAAAACAAAAACAAATCTCATGGAAACAGGCAACAAAAGGGGTCAGATGACCCCATCAAACTATATAACAGGTTTGGAGACACTGAGAGCATGGATACAGAAGAAACTGCTCCATACGCCCAAGGGAGCTCCAGACCTACAAACAAAAAATTCACCCCCGTACTTCCTCCAGAAAAATAACCAAACAAATTCCCTCCGCGAAAGGTCTAACCTAGCTGCACAATCTTCAATTTAAATCGAACTGCCGAGAACTTAAAGCAAATTACAATGATATTCTCCTCCTTTTAAACGAATATGATCCTGCAGTACTATGCCTTCAGGAAACATTCTTGAAAGAAACGGATAACATTACACTTAAAAACTACAACCTGTTTAACACCTACTTTCAAAATGTTCATAGGGTCTCAGCAGGAGTTTAAGTTGTTTTGAACAATAGAGCCCATCATAGCTTCATCCGTAGCAATACGAATCTACAAGCCATTGCTGTAAGCGTCACTCTACATCGAGTGATTACCTTTTGTTCTATTTAATTACCGCCAAACACCACCGTAGTACCAACCGATTTAGACATACTTGTTCAACAACTTCCCGCACCATTTGTTTTACTCGGAGATTTTAATGCCCATAACATTTTATGGGGATCTAACCATATAAGTGACAGAGGTCACAAAGTAGAAGACTTCATTTCTAGACACGATTTGTGTCTATGTAACACCAATCACCGACATATTTACACCCAGGAACGGGTACATACACATGTATCGATTTGACAATTTGTTCCCCATCGCTGCTTTTGGACTATGAATGGAAGGTTGCTGATGACCTTCACAGCTGTGATCACTCTCCAGTCTCTCTTAACATCACCGACGTTACAATTGACGAAGTAATTCCACACTGGAATTTAAAGAAGGCCGACTGGGCCAAATTTGAAACACTTTGTACAACTAGACTTAACATGGATACTGTTTTAAACGACAATAACCCTTTTCAATATTTTACTTCTGTTTTAATCGACATTGCAGAAGAATCCATTCCCAAGTCCTCACCAAACAGTAAAAGAACCTCAAAACCGTGGTTCACAAAAGAATGTAAAGAGGCCATTAGACAACGCCGAGAAGCACTGAAAAATTTTAATAATCGTCCAACGCCCGAAAATTTAACTAAGTACCGTTTTGTTCTGGCCAAGTCTTCCGCACGATTAAAGAAAGCAAAAGAGCATCATGGAAAAAATATGTTTCAACTCTCAATTCTCGTTCCTCTATAAAGAAAGTTTGGGACCGAATCCGCAAAATAAATGGAAAGGGAAAATACAGTTCCTTTCGGCATCTCAAACTAAACAACAAGAATATCAATTCCAAACATGACATAGTTAATATACTTGTGGATAGCTTCTCAAAAAATTCCTCATCCTCTAATTATTCAGAAGCCTTCAGAAGATTGAAAACTCAAACAAGAAAAAACACGGTTGAAATTCACATCGAATAACTCAGAAAGTTATAATCAACCATTTACACTGTTTGAGCTGATGTAATCTCTGAATAAGGCCCACGATACATCCACTGGGCCTGACGAAATACATTGCCAGTTTTTGAAACACCTCCCAGAAACTTCATTAACAGTCCTTCTGGAAATTTTCAATGATTTATGGATTACTGGTAATGTACCAAAAATTTGGAAAGAGGCAACAGTAATACCAGTTCCCAAACCCAGTAAAGATAGCGCTGATCCTATCGACCGATTGTACTCACAAGCTGTTCCAAATCAATGGAACGAATGATCAATTCTCGGCTTATCTGGTACTTGGAAACTAACAATTTAATATCTCCTTTACAAAGTGGCTTTCGATATGGCCGGAGCACCAACGATCATCTGGTTAGATTAGAAACATTCATTCGCGATGCATTTATCAAGAAAGAACACTTAGTATCGGTTTCCTTTGATTTAGAAAAGGCCTATGACACGACATAGAAGTACGGGATACTAAAAGACCTGCACGATCTAGGTCTAAAAGGCCGTCTGCCCTCTTTCATATCCAACTTTCTCTCAGACAGAGAATTCAAGGTACGAGTGGGCTTTACTCTCTCAGATCTGCACGAGCAAGAGATGGGTGTGCCCCGGGGCAGTATTTTATCTGTGACACATTTCAATATCAAAATCAATAGCTTCACCAAGAGTTTGACTCCTGGTGTGGATTGCTTGCTATATGTTGATGATTTTCTCATATGTTATCGATCAAAGCACATGCATACAATTGAAAGACAACTACAGCAAAATATAAACAAGATTAAAAATTGGGCAAGTACGAACGGCTTCAAATTCTCGAAATCAAAAACGGTATGCATGCATTTCTGTCAGTTACGACGACACCACGATGAACCTAAACTCACGCTGGACGGAACACCTAATCCAGTTGTTGAGGAAACAAAATGTTTAGGTATAATCTTTGACAGAAAACTAATTTTTATTCCATACCTAAAGAACTTGAAAGCTTCATGCTTAAAAGCACTTAACCTACTTAAAGTAGTAGTGCACAGTGATTGGGGTGCTGATAGAAAAGTCATCCTGAATTTATATAGAACGTTTATTCGCTCCAAACTGGACTATAGTTGCGCTGTGTATCGTTCAGCCAGAAAATCATATCTTAAAATGCTTGATCCAATTCATCATCAGGGAATAAGACTGCTCTGGGAGCATTTACAACATCCCCGTCTGAAAGCCTACTAGCTGAAGAGAACGAACCACCGTTATCGCATCGTAGAAACATGCTTTCCGCACAGTATGCTCTCAAATTAAAATCAAACCCTCTGAATCCTGCTATTTCGGCTGTTTTTCAACCCAAATACAAAACCTGATACGAAAATAAACCAAACGCCATACCTTCCATTGGCATTAGAATATCATCCAGCCTTGACAGTACAAAAAATTGATCTTTCTAAAATTCAGAAAAAGTCCATCTCCGAAACACCACCCTGGCTACTTAAACAACCAAAAGTATTTTTTGCGCTACACGATGGAAAAAAATCCGAAACAAACCCTTCTGTCTTCCACAACTCTTACTATGAAGTCCTCACTGAATTTAAGAACTACACAAAAATTTATACCGATGGATGAAAGGATGAGGAAAACGCTGCTGCAGCCGTTGTTTGTGGAAATCACACAACGCAAGTTCTCTTACCAAATCAGAGCAATAGACCTTGCTCTGCAACATATAGAAAACAAACGTATTTTAAACAGCATCGTCTTCTTCGACTCACTATCAGTACTTCAGTCACTACACAATAGAAAACTAGAGAATCCATTATTGAAAAGCATACTCGTTAAAAACACCAAGCTGAATGTCTCCCACAATATAATATCCTGTTGGTTACCTAGCCATATTGGTATTAAAGGTAACGAACAAGCAGATCGCGCTGCTAAAATGGCCCTAACTCAAGAACCATCTGTTTTTAAAATACCGTATACTGATTTTAAACCTAGTGTCAGAAAATCCTTATGTCAGAAGTGGCAGGCATCATGGAATGATGCATTGAATAACAAACTTCATGCAATTAAGCCAACTCTAGGAGAATGGACTCCTTCCTACAGAACCATGCGTAGGGAGGAGATAGTCATTGCAAGAATCCGCATTGGTCATACTTATCTCACCCACTCCCACATACTAAAAGGTGAAGACCCACCAGAGTGCGCTTCTTGCAATGAACCATTCACTGTTAAGCACTTTATGATAAAGTGTTTTGACCTGCAACCTACGCGCGATCAGTATTACAATGTGCATAATATGAAGGAACTGTCTGATACTATAAACATCACTCGTATTATAGAGTTCCTAAAAAGCAATGAATATTTACTCTAAACTCTAACTTTTATGCTATCACCCTGTGCAGTTTCATGCAATATATATATATATATATATATATATATATATATATATATATATATATATATATATCGTCCCTCTTTTAATACCTTTTCATTATTCTTCCTTAATATACACCATTTACATCCCCCGTTGATCGGGAAGCTTTATTTTTCACCGTTACCATCTTTTCGTTTTAATTTCAACTATTTGTTTTTTATATCGCTGGTCGATATGAGACTTTTTACAATTTTTAAAAGATTATACATATCACATTTTGTTTGGCGCTAAATAGCCTAACAGTGCTGATGCGCCGTTAAAACTAAATCAGTCAATCAATCGATCATTTTCATATTATGGTCTACCTTGGTCCAGGAGGTCTGGTTAACTCCGGGGAGAACGCAAATTGCACGGGGGGTGGGGGGGGGCGCTGCTAGTTACATCGATAGACAAGTTTTCGGAGTGAACCATATCTATCAGTCTCCGACGTGCAAAGTGAGTGGTCAATTCGTGTAAATCTCTAATGCTCTTCTCATTTAAAGAATTCTAATAACGGTATAGATACAGATATATTGCTCTTTAATATTTACATTTGGGAAAAACATCGCATGTTAATATATTGATCTCATCATTTATTTGTGTTGTATACATAAAGGAAATGAGGCTTGATAATTTTATTGTGCATCTTTCGCGAGCAAAAGTAAATGAACGAAAACTCTGTCTAATATGACACAGTCATTAATGTTTGAAATAGAACCTAGAATGGCATGAAACTGTGTGACTTGTACATAAAAAAGTATAAGTAAAACATGCAGATGCCACACTCATCAATACTATCCCAGCTGCTGATGCTGCTACTATTACTACTGTTATTACTATCATAGCCGCCGTCAACACTACTTCTGTTACTGACGCTGCTTTGTTATTTCTGATGCAGCTGTTTGGCTTATGAATAAGCGGAAATTGATTTTTACATTTTTTTAAAATGCAACTGCAAAAAATGCCATAGCCATCATCACTAATAGCACTACTACATTACTCGCAGGAATTGTACCAAACAAGTGTTCCCCACGATTCAGAGGGGCTTCTTGGAACTTTGACATCCTGTTTTATTTGCTTTCTAGGACTTCGGGTATGTATAACACAAGCGAAAAAGATACTTTTTAGATGTTTGAAATTATGGTTTACCAATACATATCGTGATAGGTATAAATGATTTCTTCCCGTCCAATTAAGTCGTATGCCACAAATTCTAAGAGATAATAAACACAAATATATGAAATACTTTATAATTTACATGAAAGCGGCATGTAGCATCTGTTAAGAAGAACTCGCGATAAAATTGAGGAATCTTGGCATAAAATGTAAAACATTTATGGCGACGTTTCTTGAGTAAACAAACTCATCACGTCTAGATCAAAGGCGTTTTTTATTTGAGATCAAAAAATAGTTATCACAACTCACTTTTAATTTCGTTTCATATGCAGTTACTCTCATGTTTATTTTTTTAGGCTGGAAAAATATTTGTAATTCATAAATTCTGGAAACCAAGGACTTACAGATTTCTGTTGTGGTTTTGTGTTCTGGTAAGTACAACTAGAACGTTGGCATTTCATGATCTACATGAATGTCACATACCTTCTACATTTAAATTCTTTGGATAGAGAACGAATCCGATTTTAAATATTATTAATTTAACTCGACGACACATTCAGAAGCTGTTATTGATAAACACGGATGTTAGAATAATCAGTTCAGATAATCAGTCAATACATTATGTAAATACATGGATGGCATGTTTAGAATGTCATGATTTAAAACCTAATATTACCAACCATGTTTTTTTTAAAATATAAAACTGTACCCGTCTAGATGCTATTAATAACACCTGGTAGCATTGCGGACATTCTTCATTTACAAACAGTTCTAATATACAAGATATCACGTCCAACATGCTTAAATCACTTTGTTGGCATTATAGTCATTAACATACATCAGTGATACTGATACTACGATCAGTTGTCTCTTTAACCCAGCCAGAAGGCATTTTGATATGACCTTCATGTAGAAAAGCACACCCGATACTAATTTAAGATCCACCATCTTATTCAGGGCCATTTTGACTGAGGCAGAAGCTTGTATCATATGGTCTTCATATAGAAAAAACACGGCAGTTAACGAGAACATTATAGTCCAGTATATCATGCTGTATCTGTCTTTATTACACTTAATACACACCATTTATACCCCGTCGAGAACCGTCATACATTTCCAACATATCGTTATGTTTTTATGGTTTAATTGCTCTTAGGTAATAACTCTTTTTCATACATGATATTGTATCATGTAACCTATTAGTGGCGCCAAATAGCCTTACAGTGCGTGTGCGCCGTAAAACAAACAAACAATCAGCCTATCAATGTATTTTGCTCTGTTATCTTTCCTTATAGCTTATCTAACTTAAAATTAAAGAATAGTGGTGTTGCTCGTAAACTGCATACAAAATTACTGTTCAAAAGAATGACTTTATTGAGAACTATTAATAAGCATTACAAAACATCTTATAAAAATTCACTTTTGCATTGTTTCACTACCCTATGCCTGGAAACAGGCCCTACTTTTCTACATCCAGAACTTGTGCATACACTCGATGACACGTTGATTTCATCATCATCATCATCATCATCATCTTCTCCTTCTTCTTCTTCTTCTTCTCAAGGAAATCGATGGTGAACTTAATGAAAATGGAAGCAAACGGTTTCCATACAAAGATTGGTGAAAAATGTATAAAACATTGTGTCATCGAAACATTGAGTCATTATAACAATGAGACGAATAGATGCGATATAAATCGGGATGGGAGTAACTGTTTCACACTGGGATGGGGAACAAACTCTTTGGCAAGTCATTTTTACTTGTAACTATGTTTTTGTGGGAAAGAATATATGAGGATCATGTGCTTAATTGTTCGCTTTCATATTGTTTCATTATATGTCCTTAAGGTGACATCCTCTGCAAATTCAGTCAAAACGACGGATGGATACCTGTAAATAAAAACCTGTGGTAAGTCAGACATTAGCGAGGTAAATAACAATGTATGTATGTATGTATGTATGTATGTATGTATGTATGTATGTGTGTGTCTGTGTGTGCGTGTGTGCGTGCCTGCGTGCATGTAAGTATGCATTATTTTCTTCAAGAGTTATAAAGATTCTTTCATCAGTGTACGATAATGAAATAAACAAACATAAATATATTAAGCTTTAATTATCAAAATAAACCATCTAAGGACACGGAATCAAAATAGGCTTCATAATTCTTGACACTATTTGGTTTTAAAGATTTGTTTTATAATAACGATCATGTTTTTGTTTTAATTAATGATCATATCACCAGACAGATCCATTGCAAATCAATCATTATGGACACACAGATCCATTACAAATCAATCATTATTGAATCAAAACACATGACATGTAACAAAAACGTTTTTTGTGGTTTCAGGTCACTTTCTTTTGTTTTCACTCTTGGAGCAATGGCTTTTTCTCCTGCTGACTTTATGTTACCTGGCAATAGATTTGTACAAGGTCTAGTCTGGTGCACCATTCATTTATCCAGGTAAACTCTCACTAATTTTTCCCTCCTACCAATATCGTAACCCTTGAATGTGTATACATCAAATATTATGCATGATCAATCGATCAATCAATGTAAATTTGCAAATAGTGTACCCCTCGAATGTGTACACATGAAATACCTCTGTACATTTACCAAAATTCAAGAATTAAAAAAAAAACCGTTGCGACAAGTCCTTACTAAATTATTCTGCATAAAACAATTATGCTTTATTTCTAAATGCCTCTACCCAGATCACCATTCTTTTATTAATGTTTAAGCTAGTGAAACCATAAATATCACCCGCGTATTATTATATTCTATTTTATTCACCCTCTCCAGACTAAGAAATGTGAAACCAATTAAGAAACAAAAAAATAAAACCAAAGTTTTATAAGTAATTTTATTAAACACTGGAAAATAAAAGCAAATCAATCTGAAAACCCCGGGAAATTGCAAGACAAACTATGAAGATGTTGAGGGGCAGATGCAATGGATTGAACTTTATTTATAATGTTCAAAACATGCATTATTAGGTCACGCTTTATCATATTTTTAATAGAGCAGCATATATTTAAAAAATGAATTAACATGTTTGCCTTCAATTTAACTATCTTTATATTTTAGAAATCATTGGTGACCATTTTTTTCCAGGGATGAATGCCATTGTGCTTTATCTAGGGCACGAGCTTCTTCACCAATGTTTCCCGATTTCCTGGAAAATAGCTGCACGCCACGCTGATAATCTTGCCATGGACCTTTCGGGAGCTACATCCTGAGTCATAGTGGCCTACATTTTGTACTTTAACCAGGTGTTCGAATCAGTAATGACAGTTTACAGTCATATTGCATCTGGTCAGAAGTATCGATCTATTACGGCAGAACTTTATAATAAAAAAGGAAGACTCGTTTTACATGCACTTCATCATCCTATATAAGGCAGTATCTTGTTTTGCATGTGATATCCATGGTTGTTTGTTTGTTTTGTACGTGATATCCATGCTTGTTTGTTTGTTTTGCATGTGATATCCATGCTTGTTTGTTTGTTTTGCATGTGATATCCGTGCTTGTTTGTTTGTTTTGCATGTGATATCCATGCTTGTTTGTTTGTTTTTTTGTTACTCACTGTTCTTCAGAAGGACATAGAAAATAAAATACCTTCTTTTAACTTATTACTCAACACATTGATGTTAGAAAATCTATTTTTTTATGGTTAAGTGTTTGTTTATAGCACGAGGGACAGCAAGACTGAGGTGACAGATAATTGAAGTAAGAATTACATTGCATGACAAGGGTACATAGAGTTCAGAATTAGGGAAGGCAAAAAACACTCCATGATCGTTGCTAAAGGCCACTTTTAGTGACTTTAATATAGACTGCATATTGAAATAAAACATAATTCAAGTCAAAAGCTATACAAATGTTATTGCTATAATGACATGGCTTCTCTATGCACGCTTCATACATTATTTAACCTTACTTTACATACTTAATAAAGCTAAAGTGCTTAAAGTTTGGACTCCGACCACCGCAACACAAAGAGGGCTCAAAGACACCCCGCGCTCTCTGTGTATCCCAAAATATATAATATTATATATCATTGATAATTACTCGTAACAACTTTAGAAATGAAAATTGTATAAATCATTCCGATTAGGATTATGTACTCTCGCTGACCCCGCCCCAACACATATACTGAACGATTTAGAGGGACCAGCTCAACCAATACAGTTGAACTAGACTCGAAACAGAGAGAGATGGGGAGGAGCGCTATCAAGGGAGTTGATGGCTTAATTGGACTTTCACACAAGAAGTTTTTATAAATTAATTTTTTTACATGTAACAACTGTGTAAATTATAATTGTAATTATACGCGGTTGTATCTAGGAAAAATGAAATTTCCTTGTTTTTTGTTTTGTTTGTTATGTTCTTATTGCAAGGTTGCATCGTGTAGGAAAGGAGCATAGATATGGCTGAGACAACCTTCAACATACATATTAGTAACTAAGATGTGTCCAATGAATAGTATACTACAACACATGTAAGTGCGAAAACGCAAATGGGAAGTTTTCAGGGTACATCATAGTACATTGTTACATTTAGTGTACACTACGAGGCCCTGTGGTGTACACTGTCCTAAATTATGCATCATTTATACTTATTTTCAGCTACCACAATATTATCTATCATTGTCAGCCTTTTATTAAGGAAGACATAAGCCATTCTGATTAAAATCAGATCTCCACTGTCCTACACGTAGGACAGTGAGATCTGACTTTAATCAGTTAGGACATCATCCAGCCGTTAGTCCGTGCTATTCTAGTAGTGTGATTACCGGTCACAGTATTATTGGTCTTTCCAAACTATTAATATATGTATTAAGGATATGCAGATATAGCCCAATGAAGAGAGATGATGATGATGATGATGATGATGATGATGATATTCTTTTATTCCTCCATTTTCTGAAGATTTTAAGACAAAAAATAAATGCATTTAAATACATAGAATCACAAAAATAGTAGATTCGTTACTTATTGAATTATTTCCAATAGCAAACGAATAAATAAATTAAAATCATTACTAATCTAGATAGAGATATATATACGATAGAACGTTTGAAAATGTATCCTCACAACAAAAATAGTTTCCTACTCTCTTTGCAATCCAGTACAAGTATTTCTTTCCTTATATTTTGAGTGAGTTCTCTATTGAATCGAATATATAATATCCTTTATCTTAATGAAATACTTGGTAGATAGTCTGATCATATTTATCCATGCCTCAAATTCTAAACGTTCTGATATATCATTTAAACCACCAAGTAGTATAATCAGTATAACATCATCGATCTGATCACAGAAATCACGGTAAATCACTGGAGGCATATACGAAAATAGACTTTCCATCAAGTGGTTTCTGTCGTCTGAGGTTAAGGCACAATTCATTGAAATGTGCAAAATACGGTCATGGCTCATTTTGCCACAAAGGGGACACAGTCCAGGTCTTGCTTGCATTCCACCAATACGAATTAATGTCCCATATTCCATTTTTCTGCTTGACTCAGTGTAAGCTATTTTCCATAGATGATGCATTTTTAATCCTGGATTAATTTTTAAAAATCTACCAAATCCCTCAGATGGATTTCTGATACTCATTTCATGTTTTCTCTGCTCTAATATCTGTATTCTTGTCCCAATTAAGTTTTTCCATGTTATTTTGTCTGGAAATTTTCCAGTGAAAATAAAGTCGTTGAGATAGTCTTCTAAATCATACTTTTTTAGTACAGTATTTGCATCATATATAAAAGAGTTGTAGCTATGTTGGGGGTCAAAAATAAAATTTCCAACAGCCCAGAGGAAAACCTTTTTAGCCGTTAAATTTGCTGATGTTCTACACATGCGACCAAGGAATACGAGTTTTTGCTTATCTATGCGAGCTTCCATTGATATCATCCCCAAGCACGATGTCGTAGATCCAATAGGCGATCTTTGAGGGAAACCTTGTACTCTCCGGGCGAAATATCGTTGTATTTTCTCCATTGATTCAATGCCCTGATATGACATATTAAACCAGAGTTCTGAGCCATACAAAGCAGATGGCAATATAACTCTTTCCCAGACTTTCACAGAGGCTATAGGATTCATTCCATTTGCATTTAATCCAATTGAGTATAGTGAGTTTGTTACACGTTTAGTTTTATCGTAGGAATAGATTATACGATCATTAGTTTTCATTGATTGCGAAAAGGTAACTCTTGCATATTTCACTTTTTTTGCTCTAGGAATATTCTGTGATCCCAGAGTAATTCCATTTGATGAGTACACTTCCTTTTTTTTTACTAAATATCATCCAATTACCCTTGTTAGAGTTATATTTCAATTTCCACTTCTGTGCATACTGATAAGCTGTATTCACGAGTATTTGCAATCCATTCAGCGTAGAGCTTAGTAGAATAGTGTCGTCTGCCAAAAGCATGCCAGGTATGTTCATGTGATTCACTGTTATCCCGCAATTAGTCATTACTAGCTCATTCAATAGGTCATTTATGTACACGAGAAATAAAAAAGCCGACATTACACGCCCTTGACCAACGCCTCTCGGTAATGGAAATGTGTAAGATATAAATCTTCTACACGCTACACAGGCACTTGACTGTGTGTAGGAATGGGCGATTATTCTCCATATTTTTGCATTAATTCCTAATATTTTTAGTTTTTTTAATAGTCCACAATGCCACAGTCTATCGAATGCCTTTTCGTTATCCAGAAAAACAGCATATACATTAGAGTTATGATTATTAAAGTACATCAAACATTCTTGAAGAGTAAAAGCAGCGGAGATAGATCCAGCCTCCTTACGAAATCCAAATTGATAAGGATGTGGAAAGCTTATTTTGTCTAAATACTTTTGAATTCTAGACATCAATATTTTTTCAAACAATTTTCCCAGACAAGATGTCAATGTTATACCACGATAATTCACCGGATCCTTTTTATCTTTACCATTTTCTCTGTATATCGGTATAATCATCCCACATCTATATACATTAGGTAAATACTCATACTGGATCATGTAATTAAAAAGGGCAGTTAAATGTCTGATTAAATATTTTCCACCATACTTTAAGTGTTCATTCGATACGCAATCAATGCCTGGTGATTTTTTTGTTTTTAGAGACTTGATATGCTGCAACACTTCTTCCTCTGTAATATTATTACATTTTATGTTATCAGTCTCTAGTTTGCTTTCTTCGTACATATTCTTCATTTTGACACAATCATTATGTTCCTCATCTGTTGTACCACTTAATTCAGAAAAATATAGTTTCCATAGATTGACACATTCATCCAAAGTATTAGATTCTACTCCTCGAAATGCAATATTACCAATGTCCGATTTATCTTTTCTATTTTCCGGTATGACTGCATAGAATTCGTCTATTCCCATTTCTGCACTCTTTTCTATCTCTTCAAATATGCACTCTTTATATACCTTTTTCTCTTGCCTATGTTTCTTTCTAAACTTTCTTTTCGCGTCCTTGTATCTTCTTTTGATGCTACACTCTGTGCTTCTATTTTTTCCTGCTTTGATCCATTCTCCGCGCGCTTTTCTCATATTCTGATGTAAATTTTCAAGCCCACTTTTCTTCCAGTATGGTTTCAAGTGCGATTTGAATTCGGACTTTGGAATATATCGGTCTGATGCAGTTATTACACTCTTAGTTATCAATTCATTATACTTCTCTATATCTTCTACCTTTTTACACTCATAGGTGAAAATCAAGAATGCACTAACATCAGATTTATACATGCTCATTTCTAATGGATTTGCCAAGTTCCATTTCATTCTTGGAGATACACATGTCTTTTTATTTTCCTTCAGTATATCTTTTGCAAGTGCCGCTGTAATAGGTCGGTGATCCGATATTGAGAAATCAATTTTGTCATTTACTATGTGTCTTTTTACAGCACCTCTAATTATTTCAGATATTAATATATAATCAAGTGTGGACGTTCGTGACATGTCTTTTGATCTATACGTGATGTAATGTTCATGTGGTTTTATCACCAGCGTAGCAACTATGTTTCTCTGTTCTATTCTTTTTTTGAGAGCAAGATCTCTTCTTGATGGATTTTTACACACAAGATCTGCATTCATGTCGCCTATAATTATGCATATATTTTCAGCAGAATACCTATCATACACATCAAAAACATTTTCACAAAATTTGTCATATGCATCATCAGTTCTAGTTGTCGAGGGAAAGTAGGTTGCAATCAAAATTATAGGTTCCAAGTCTCTCACTAAGATTTTCACCGCCATAATATTTGGGAACTCATTTTAAAAGGTGCTTAATTTGCATAGTGATGATCTATAAAATACGGCAACCCCGCCACTACCTCTATAGCATTGTTGTATCTCTTCAGTAGGTAGCGCAACTACTTTGAAATCATCATGTAATTTATCTAAATACGTTAGATTCTTTGTACAGAGCCAATGTTCAGTGATAACAAATATATGTGTGTCTGGTAACAATTCAATTAGTTTCTGCGTGCTAGACATTATACCACGTACATTCCATGTTGAAATAATGATCATAATTATAATTAAGAAGCAATTACTAGTCATATGGCTATGCTCATTAGGAATATATTTTGTAATTCTCATGCGTTTCATCAAGTAGCCTTCTCTCCATTTTCTGTTTGTTATCCATTCCCTACATTTTATTCCAGAACTCCAAAATGATTCATTATTCATCATCAGTTCAAAATCTTTATCCAGTACATTTAGTCGAAATGTATATATATTTGATCCATCCCAATGGGGTCGTTCCCTTATGAGGCGGACGAATGTTACTGTCACACCTTCCTCCTTGCACTGAGTTGCGATAGCTGTCCTTACTACATCTATATTTTTTTTTTCGATTTGACATTTGATAGCAGAATGCGTCTTATTTTGTTTCTTACAACTGGTTCAAACACATCCGGTTCTATATTCCTTTGATTGGGTCTGGTAGTAATTGTCTCAATATGTCTATACGATGTATCTTCCTTTTTTTGTCTCTCCTCAACATTCGGAAGCATTCTTTGATCATTTGGTGATTTGTTGTGACCTATTTGATCTTTATTTATGTTTTCATTTATATTTATGTTAGCTCTATCTTCATATCTTAATTTCTTTTGCTGATTGTAGGTTGATGTACTTGCATTGTGAGATGTTATTTCTGTGCGCTGATTATGATTCACATTTTCCGTTATGTTAGTCCGATCATTCCGTGAAAGTAGCGGGAAATCTTTCAATGTAAACATAGCGGGACCATTGCTAGGCAAATTTGCTGGAAGAGCTCTAGCAGGCTCTTTATGTATTTCTTTTTGTCCATGTACTACATTTTCTTGATCAATAGATGGAGAGATAACATGTCTACTCTCCTTGTATGCTGATAGTTCATTATTTCCATGATTTTCTTTCATTTGCAAGTCTACGTTTCTATCACTTCCTTTGTTAGACTGATTGAATAAAAATTTGTGTCTTGTACAAATTGTATCTAACTTTCCCTCAATACAGTTAATCTTTTTCATGATCACATCTAGATGTTGATGTACATGAGAAGATAATTCTTTAATCTCATTTTCCCCGGTTGCCATTGATGACATCTGGAAATACATTCCTCTATTATCATTGATTAGTTTTTCTTCCTTTAATTTCAGTTGTTGTATATGAGAGTTCGCCTCTTTGAGTTTCTTCGTAGTTTCCACTAAGTCTGACTTTAAGTTTAGGATCTCATTTTCTGTCCGTGTGATAATGTCACCCAACTGGTTTTCCAATCTGGAGAATTTTTCTTCAAACTTATCATTCATTATCGCTATCTGCGCAAATATTGTGCTCATTCTATCAGCATCTTCATCAGTTCTTTGTAAGGCGCTATCATTGACCGGAGCTTTCGGACTTTGTGATATACAAACACTGCGAATGGAGTTTATACGCTGGGATGATCTTGTTTCAGAATTATGTTTCAATGCCCATTTAGATATACATGCTTTCACGTCACTGTAATTATTTTCTCCTTCAATGAAATGGAATATAATATAAATATCTTCCGATAACTTATCTTCCACAGGAGCACTATTTGTTCGAGGTAAACTTTCTACTAATCAACCATCAGGACAATCATATCTCTTCCTTTTTGCTAGATCAAAGAGAGCTTGCCTAGAATCCCTGAGACCTTTGACATAAAGTGTTGATTTCAATCTTTTATTGAAGGCACTTCTATTAAGAGTTCCAAATTTGGTTTTAATTTGCATGTATATGCCTTCATTAATTTCGTCTACATCTGAATCTTGTTCTGCTTGCGATGTCTGTGAAACAAATAGAGCATCATCATTGGTATCATCTTTGGTATCAGCATCAGTGACATTTTCAATGTTTCTCAGATTTCCCTTCGGTTTCCCCATATCATCCGTCTCTGATAAGTTTAAATCCGGCCTTGAATTGGTGTTGTCCTCATTTTCATTATCTAACATGTCTTGAGCAACATCAAAACCATTTTGAGACTTTCTCTCAATATCCACATCATCTATAATATCCTGCTGAGAGAGCATTTTTGTTCTTTTCTAATGAAAATCTCCCAAAACATTCAAGTATTTATTTATTTATTTTGTTTTTATTTATTGTAGGTAGTATATTTTCATTTCAGCCATATTGTCAATTTTTATCTAACTTTCTCATGCAATATAGATTCTGAAAGAGCTCACACTCTTTAGATGAACATGAGTTAGCATTTATCAAGAGAGCCTATACCAAGTCATGTGCTTAGCCCAGATTAGCTCTTACTTGCACTCACCAAATCCATTAAGGCTTAAACAAACCAAATATAGAACTGAACTATAAGTGAGCTATAAGTGAGTTATAATTGTCCGTACTCCTGGTACAAATGGGTTCAATGAATATATGACTAAGAAATATTAAAAACACAAAATTAATACTTGAAAGAAAACTTCCAAAAATAGTAATTACACCACACCACAATTGATCACTTCAAGAATATATCCACAACATGTATCAATGAATACAATCACATTTTACCATCCAATTTGATGAAAAACTGGGAGCTCCAAAACACATGACTTGCATGTATACTGTGAGAATTCTCTCGAACTTATTGGTAATATTAAAAAAAATAATCTGTGTCACTGGTAGTAAGGGCAAAGAACAATGCTCTGTTGGGGTCTCCTCAGAAATCTAACAACCAGCTACACACTGTCGATACCATAAGGTTGGAGATGTATATACAAGGATCAAGGGAAATCGCCCATTTAAGCACATACAATATTGCCAAAGATGCAAAGATGAAAATAACACAGCGATTTATATACAGATACACATACTAATATATATATATATATATATATATCTATATATATATATATATATATATATATATATATATATATATATAGAGAGAGAGAGAGAGAGAGAGAGAGACAGACAGACAGACAGACAGACAGAATTATAAATATACAAATATACACCAGACAGAACGTCCACGGGTAAACGGCACCCATCACCTTGCCTGCACACACGAGCCCATTATTCCCTCACGACTAAGGGGACGTCCATTAATTATGTCAACAATTTTTAGGCAACTTTTTTACCCCCCTCCCCCCTTTGTCAACAACTGTCAAACTTTCAGTGACCCCCCTAATAAAATTTTACCCCCCCCCACACACAAACTAACAATATTTTATACTGCTGGCTTTTATGCTAAAAGTAGAATTATGGAAATTAAAAGGTCTACAAATAAATTTTAATACCTTTTTTTTAATTGTAAAATAGTCAAGCTCACAAGTTTCCTAGGCTCAGTTATCCATCCTTGGAGTGATAGCTCATGGACTTCAATATATATAGCATCTATACATATAACATAGATGCTATTTAATAGAAGTCCATGGATAGCTATACTATGTAGATGTCTATGGCTCATTGCAGTCTTTGAATTTAGTAACAGCTTCCTTAAAAATCTGTCTACAGTCTACAATCTACATTGAATAAAAACAAAATATGATGACGCAAGACTATGACTTCCTTGGCAAGAGCTCAACCGGTTTAGGATTAACTGGTGGGCTGTTGACGGGCGAACGAGTGTGTGCCATACCAACGCACCGACTAATTTCCTATTTTTTGATTTATTAAATTTATTGTAAAAAATAACATTGTTGACGTCAATTTATCTTGAATTCCCCCCTCCCCCATGTCAACAATTGTCAAACTTCTTCAAACCCCCTCCCCCTATTTTGTTGACATAATTTATGGACGACCCCTAAGCACACATCACCAATAAATGATGTTAATCAGTGCTATATGCACTTGTGATTAGCAGACACACTGGCATGGCGACCTAGTAATTAATTATCACGTATCTACATGTATCTATGAAAGAACTCAAGGTACTTAGGATTAATTATATAGAAGTATAAATATATACCAGATAGAACGGAATGTGCTATCCCTGGATTCCTATAGAAAAATGCTTGATAACTGTAGGCGGAATCAATATTTTAATACAAATAATACTATCATACAGGTTAGAGTATTTTTAATTCGTACTCTACGGAGATTTGAACCCAGGTTCGCGGGCAAACGAATTCCCTCAGGACTAAGCACACATCACCAATAAATGATGTTACTCAGTCGGTGTTATATGCACTCGTGCGTAGCAGACACTCGTATGACAACCTAGTAATTAATTTTCATGTAACTGCACACCATTCCGGATCTCTCTCTCTCTCTCTCTCTCTCTCTCTCTCTCTCTCTCTCTCTCTATATATATATATATATATATATATATATATATATATGGATCTCTCTCTCTCTCGCGTTGCGTTATCTTTCTCGTGTTGTTAGAATATGCCTGCTCATTTAGGACCTCGGTCAGAAGCGGTATACTGCGCAGTGTTAAGATAAAGCAGGCGATGTTAAGTGCACCTTTTCTAGCCGCTTCTTCATGCTACGGAGCTGATCAGTTTGATCTTAGTTAGGGTTCATCAGTCTCTCATTGGGCTGTCTAGTTCCACTGCTACTTCGGGGAGGTGAATAGTCTCCTTATGCCCTAAGCCTCCGGTGTGCATGACTGCAGCTCCCAGTATATTTACACATTTCGCTTCTCACTTGCCCATCGCAATAAAACTTGGCAATGTTTGATTGGGGAACTTGAATGATGCCATTTGCGACTTGGGTTTATATGAGGGATCGTTGCGTAGAGTTACCCTCTGTTACCTGACTAAACCACTGGCATGAGAGTAGAGCCGGAATAGCATTGAGTTCTTCAAGCAAATTCCATAGGATCCATGTTTTCAATTTTGAATCAATATTTGTATTCAATATCACTATCTGACCACGCAATAAATCGCTAGCGAGAAAAACGAATAATAAACATATTCAACATCTGGATTTAAAAAAACCCACACTATTCATATTTTTGTAGAAATTCTACACTATGATCACCCTTGGACATTGTTAAAATTTATTTCAGTTTAAGAACTCGGTACGCATCATTCTCTTAAATCAATTATTTTAACTTTATGCACATGAGTGAACTGTTAGATTCATTCATAATTGAATTACATTAAACAGAATATCTTATTTACGAAACTGCTTTTAATGTTTTCGCTAAGTCCAATTGCAACCAGTGTTTAAGCAGCAGAGGGGGCGAATCGGACATTTTGTCCAATCGTTATTTTGCTTAATTATTACTTTCTGCAACTCAACGATCTAGTGTCGTCAGCGCCTGGTAAAAAAAAAACGACGACGTCGTTGGGGGATCGTCGCGTCGTCATTTGGTTTAATTAACACCTTCTGCGCGCCGATCCCCAGCGTCGTCAGCGTCCGGTAAGCACATCGACGACCGCGTCGATGTCATCGCCCCCTCTGCTGCTATGATCTTACAAACAGAGTGATCACTAACTCCTCCTCTTGTAGATCAATTAGGTTATTTGACTGATCGGTAATTCTAAAATTAATTCTCGTTAAAAACCGATCATGGCATCGCATATAAACCGGATTAATCGGACTCTCAACGATTAAAAATCCCGGAGGGGCTGTTGGTGAAAACGAATAAAGGATATACCCCTGTTGAGCTTGATTTGATTGCTTGGTATCCACCTGATAACTCCCTTCGATAACATCACACACTAGATTGATCGCTATCACTGATGCGATATTTACGTTGTATGGAGCAATATGCCTACCACCATCTCCGTTATCGTGTCTGAGGATAGTTGATGGGGGGGTGTCCGCGGGTGGATTCTCAGGCCATCCTAGTATGGTTCTTATTGAACTGTTATAAATATCAACCATATACCCCGGTGTGCTTATTTCAATCGTCGACGATAACGTCGGTTCATGAACCGTAATAGCGATTTTTGATTCCTTTCCTGTGATCGATTTTATCCTGCGTTGAAATTCTTTATTGATTTGCTCTATTTGGTATGACCCAGTTGGTATTGTAACCTCCTCCCAGTTTGGGGTCCCATCGGGTTTATTTGTCCGTGCAAAAACCAGCGAGTTATTAGGTTGTTGTCCGTTAAATGCGTCCGCTCGGATATTAGGCCAACTGTGATATACTCGCAATTTTGCCAGCGCTATTTCCTTTACTGGAACCGGTGATGGGAAGTTCACACTGAATTCGGGTTTCGTTGATGTTATCGATATCATACTTGTTTGTACCGGAGTGGTATTCTCCGCGATCCGCTGAAGTAATTGAGACCCTTCGGGGTTCAGCGACATTATTATTATTCGTTGTTTTTAGTGTCTAATTTTAACAACCAGGTGGTTTCGGCTTCCAGTTGAAAATCCTCGATTTTTGACATCGCGGAGCTATATAACTGGACCATCGTGGAGAATTCAACATCGGATACGAACAAATTATCAATCGATAACGAGATCAACCCGGATAATTTCGAGTATGCGTCGGATACTATTTGATGTTTTACTGTATACTCGTTGAGTTTTTTCTGAAAACACGATGATATCTTCCTAGTGATTGCGTTGGCAACTCCAGCAACTGTTGTCATTGCGGAGACAGCGATTGGAACAGCGATCGGGGTTATCGTGGTCACCGTGGATAAAATAACACCGGCGCCAGCTACTATACCCGACACCGAGTACACGACCGTGTCGATGGCGGTTATTTTACGACGGTATTTTTTTATTTTTACACGGTATTGTTCGGAAAGCGTTTTCAAGTTCGCGGAAAATTCTTTTGCGGTATCGAATCGATATTGATGTGACGTCGGTGATACCTCTGATTCAACTTCCTTGGTGGTCATTTTTATTTTAAAAGAGCTAGTGTTTTTAATTACTTAGATTCGCTGCAAATTCCACATACCATGTAATGTTTGCCCGGGCTAGATTTCTATCAACGGCATAAATTGTAAACTGTTCAGTTGCGTTCTTGTCTATAATTGTTGATATTGTATTGTTAAACCCGGATGAACTCGACGATAATATATTAAACTGCATCATTGAAACCAGTGTCAATCGATAAATACCCTTAACAGTTGCGGTGATATTTACTGTATTCTGTGTAGGAGTCCAATCGAATGATCCATGCCGAATTGTGTATACTGTGTTGATGATGTTCTCATGAGGGATTTTTATTTTTTCGAATTGCTCTGCTACTCTCGGTAGTCCGTCTTTAATCGCTTCAACATCAGTTTTAATCGTTCCTATTTCCTGTATATGCGTGTCCACATCTTTTTTGTTCGCTGCAACATTAGTTTTGATTGTTTCTATTTCCCGTGTATTCTCGGTTATACTTTTTTTGTTCGCTGCAACATCAAGTTTGATTGTTTCTATTTCATATGTATGCACGTCTATGCCTTTTTTGTTCGCTGCAACATCAGTTTTAATTAATCCTATTCCCCGCCAATATGCGTCTACATTTTTTTTGTTCGCTTCAATATCAGTTTTGATTGTTCCTATTTCCTGTGTATGCGTGTCCATATTATTTATGATCGTTGTAACATCAGTTTTGATTGTTTCTATTTTCCGTCCATGCGAGTCTACATTATTTATGATCGTTGCAACATTAGCGCCGATTATTTCTATTTCCCGTTCATGCGCGTCTACACTCCTTTTGTTCGTTGCAACATCAGTTTTGATTGTTTCTATTTCCTGTCCATACGCAGTGATATCATTTATAGTTATTGTGATTTCATCCGGTTTGGTATTTTTTTTACCAAGGAATTTATCAAAGTTGTCATCGATCCTGTTAACATTTTTTCGTAACGAGGTAAATTGGCCCGACAGCGTCGTAAACTCCAAAATAGTATTTTTTATTGTTGCAAGATTCGGTTCGGTTACCGTCGGGGTTCCAAAAAAACTAGCGGTAGTGAGTTGTATATCGGTGACAGATTTTTTCACCTCGGTGGCAGATTTTTTCACATGCGCGTCAAGTTCGATCACGGATTCATTCAACCTTATAGTACCGTCTTGGATTAATTCTATTATTCTCTCTATCTCCACTATATGTTTACCTGGTCTGAGTCGTCCGTCGCTGGTATACAGCGCGATAGCGTTCTCGGCGGCATCACGCTGTCGTATTAAAACGTCATTCAGTGACACATTACCGGATTTCAATTTACCCTGGCGGTCTTGAAATACAACTATTTCGCCCGGGTCAACACTTGTTAGATTCAACATATCAGCGATTTCATCCTCAATTAGTTTTTTTATGTCGGCGGCGGTCGTTTCCGCGGATTGTTTCAGCGCCGAAACCGGTCGCCCCCAGATATCAATCATTATTATTGTAAATGTTATTCTCTAAAATCCGTTGAGCTTCTACAACCCCACTAGTGTATTCGTTTACAACCACATGAGGTGGTTTCCGCGATGATGAAATCGCCGCGAGTACGTTCAATACCTCACGGCCACATATCGGTGGGTCACTTAATCGCTGTGTTGGCAGCGTGGAATAAAAAACCCGGGCTGAACACGCCCGGACATACCGCATGAACTCTTTCGGCGGGGCTAACCCGTATGAATCAAAATAGACGATTGCACGCGGATCAATCGCGTACGCAACCCAATGAGTTCCCGCTCCGGAGGACCCATCGAGGTTAATTATGCCTGTTTCAGTATTCCTTGGGGCCGCCGGTAATTGATCCCTCATAAAAACACCTCTGAAGTTTTTTATCGCTAGCGCGTTTGCGGCGCCTATTAAATCAAAATTAGACATGGGAGTCATTGACTCCCGAGTCAATAAACGGTTCCTGGTAGTCTTAGACCCTTTCCCGAGTACCATGAATACGGAGTTCCCGGTAGTCTTAGACCCTTTCCGGCCACGGGTCGTTTTTTTTTGTAGCCTTTCCCGGTTGCCTTCTTCAATGCCATCCCCGCCGCGGTACCAACGGCTCCTAACGCCGCCGCCTTAGCCACTGCTGGTGCGGCCGCGGCAATCAACGCTGGAATCGCAGCTAACAGTGGAAATATCCCACCGGTCCTTTCCATGTTTTTAATTGCTGCGGCTGAAAAATCTATTTGAACACCCTTTTTATTCTTCATCGCATCATTGAAATGTTTTATTTGACGCGCCGTCAACGATATCTTATGATTACCACCTGCCATCTGTGACGGCTTCAGCGTTATTGTGGTTCCGCATTGTTTAGCCGACTTTGATCGTAATTTCTTGACTTGACCATCAGTCAACTCTACACTGACGACACTATACGACATTTTATTGTAAACGCGTTTGTGTTTTCAATTACATGTTTTCCACTGGCGCATCAACGATTCTCATTCGTCCACCAACGCCTTCTAGCAGCATTGATTTATCGCTGAGAATGACAGCAACCGCTCTATAATTAACACCACCCGGGGCTATACGAGCTCGGAAGTGTATATCAACGACGGATTGTCTCGTTAAATCAAGATGTTCCAACGAAAAGTAATAAATCGGATACAGGTTTTTAAAATCAAGTTGTGATATTTGCAAACCAGTGTCGACGTTTTGATCACGACCCATATACGACAGCAATCGATGATACACACGTGCGATATGGTTGTCGCCGTAATTAAGCTGTATATCCTCGGATGGTTCCTGTTGTCCGTTTATTCTCAGCGAAACCTCCATGACTCCTAATCGATCAAATATCATATGGCTGCGTTCTTGATTACCCAATCGTTCCCTATTCTGTAGCGCTATGAATATATGACGCGGGGCTGAAACACCCTGTTTTGATGCCAGGTGCCATGTAAACGTATCGGCGACGTTATCCTCTTTAGCATCAGTTGTTACCGCTAGCCAACTCAACAACGATTTCCCTCCCTGTTCCATAAATGATAACAATCGTGCTTCCGTGGTAACTGATGGAGTCAACACCGGCATCCACAATGCCATTTTAGTTAAAACGACTTTACCGGCAGCGACGCCAGCAGCATGCCATATTGCATTGTTATCATCGCCCCTTCGCGTCAGCGCGATTGTATGCTTAGCCCCATAGATGACTTTTCTAACATTTCTGCAGAATCCAAATATGTGATGGAGTGGAATCGCGCATGAAAACTTTCGGCGTGGTCCTTGCAACATCCCTACTCGTGTTGCGAATCCCATATTGTAATTATCGTTAAGACTTTTTATAATATTGAAATTAACGCCTGGTCTTGCTCTGCGGTCTGGGTTATTTGCTTCAGCCTGTGGGTCAGTTGCGGTATCTCTTTCCACCAGCACGTTAACGTACTGAAGATGGTCAGCGTTATCGGTGGAGTCCTTCGCAAACATCATAGATGGGCCCGCCGATCTTGTATAATCATCCGAGTATCTCGCCAACCCAATTATCGTCGTTGCAACATCAACCTCGCGTTCTATTGATTCAATTTCTCGCCCGTCAATAAGATATCTGGCGCTCTCAAATAACGCCATGATACCGTTGTTGACGAAGCCAACTCGAACACGATGGTCATCTGCGTATGGTGCATTATCGGCGGCATTTGTCACGAGTTCTCCCTCAATTTCGATAAACGCTTCACACGGCAAAAAATATTTACTGGTATCTTGGACTTGAAGTTCAATTCGCGATCGTAGGTCAGGTTGCGCTGCATAATAAGAATAATATTGATAATCGCGGACAGAATCATCCCTGCGTACTGGGGCGTCCATATCAAACGCGGGATCAGCGGTTCGCGCAAACATTCTATTATTATTCATGTTGATGTTTTCAATTGAAATCCATCAACGTCGTTTTCGTCGTAAATTCTTTGAATTTAAACCACTCCCCGCTATCGCGTTCATGAGCGCGTTGGTTGCCGCATCGGCGGATGGCGAAGTCGCCAACGACTGAGTCGTCGCCAACGACTCTAGTTTTTCTTCCACGGCGTTATTTATTACTTTACTGACATTTGCAGGCATCACTGTCGTTGATGGCATTACCGGTGGTTTCTGTTTTCTTTTTGAGAATCTCTTAGATTTCACCAATGACATTAGTTTGTCTCGTGCGGCTGAAAGCGCCTTTCCGGCAACATCTCCAATAGCACTAATACCCTTATCACGAATAACATCAATAGCCTTCATTCCTAATTGTTTGGCTAACGGCGCTACTTTTGGAGCCATTCTTGTAAATAACCCCGCAATGGTGCTACCGAGACCATCTCCATAGTACACGCGGTAAACAGGCAATCGCGAGTTTACCACGTAGACGAGTACTGGTTTATCATGGTTGTAGTGTATGATCATCCTTATTAAAAACACCAGTTTTCCAATTAATCATCCACGAGCTCGTCTATGAGCGTTCGATATGCATTAATGTCCATAATACCGCCTGCAAATAACCGCCTGCAAATATCAGCGGCCTCATTGATTATTTCCGGAGAGTTATTTCCGGCTCGTTTTCCTCCAATTAGTACCTCTAGCCGTGATATATCACTGAGAACACTGCCAGGACAGGTAACGCCGTAGGATTCTTTACCAACAGAGTATCCTTTTCCTTTTTTTGGTGTTATACTCTTAACTTCCTTGTGGAATGCGTCGTAATCGGATTTACTACGATGTGGTAATGCATCTTTATGTTTACTCGTTAAATACACTATTCTTGCCCAGTCCTTTAACGACTTTATATTTTTCTCGTAACCGCTATTGATATGCTTCTTATCTCGTATGCTCTTAGCAAAATTGTTGGCAGCAAAATTAATTAATTCTTCCCTGTTGCTGAAGCCTCTAATTTGATCTATTGTGCTCTTCTTGAGTACAATACGGGGTATATTCCCTTCTTTTTCCTCCGGTATTTCTTCTTCAGATATTTCTTCTGGTATTTCTTCTTCTGGTTCTCTTGCGGTGGCGCCTAGTTCTTCTTCATCGGCCATTGTAACATAGGGTTCTTGTGGTTCGGTTATAGCGAGTGGTGGTGACCTCCGTGTTGTAGCAGCCGCTATTTTTGCAGGGAGTGTTTCTAAAGACCTTTTTGTTTGTTTTGTCTCTGCCGCTATCTTTTCAAGCGCATCGAGGACGGGTACTGTTGCCGCCGTAACATCTTTGGTCGCTTTAGTTACCGGGGCAAAGAGTTGTTCGCTTCCAACAGTAAAATCGGTTTGTAGTTGCTGCCGCGTTTGAAGTTGTTCTCGGACCCTGTCTCGTAACGGTATGAACTTTTTAAGCGCTGCTAGCCGCTCTCTGGCTAGCCGAGTAGTAAGTGATTCGCCTACCATTATTGCAATTGCGAAGCAATTTCTAATTTCCCGCCACACTCGGCGGGGAAATATGTATAGCCATCGGGGGCTCCACGGAGTTTTCGTCTATAATCCTTCTAATGTTTTTGATCTTGCTAGAAATCTCCCGGCGTCGTTCATAAACACGTCCGAGTTTTTTTCGTATTATTTCAACGGCAGTAAATAGTCCAATGAATGCATTTGCGTCATTGTGGTACAAGTTTTCATTAATCGTATGTTGTAATCGTTTTACAAAAAAGTACTCGCGGGCCAGGGTAAAACGTCCCCGTTTTGATTGCTCGTTAATAATTTCATAATCGGATAATATTTTTTCACTGTCGAGACCATCAGATAATTCAATTCCTTGATTTTTTAATTTTGAAATCTCGGCTAATATATTATTGATGTCTTCGATATTCATTATTCCTATAGAACATCTTGTTTTTAAATAAAAAAAAATGAAAACCCCATGTATCAATTCCGAGGTGTTCATACTTTGTTTTCTTCCGGAACAGACAATAACGTTTCACACTGTCATGGTGGCCTTGTCACGGTGACTTCGTCACTCGCTAATTTCTGTTATATATGAAAATCGAATTCTATGCCCGGTCTTTTTTGAGATCGCTGTTTGATATACTCGTTCTGCAACAAATCGTATCGAGGCTCTACAAATGTCAAAATATCTACTGGCTTCATTCATCGACTGAAATATTTTTTCCTCGTGAGTTGTTGTATCAAATGACTTTACGGGTTTTGCTTTCTTTGGGTATTTACCGGTTTGGCCTTTTTTGGTATTTTCGCTCTGAGAGATAGCTTGCAGATTACACAGTCTGTTATCTCGATAATTAGAATTAATGTGATCAATAACGAGACCATCCTTGATCAATCCGTGGAAGCATTCATAGATAATTCTGTGACAGAGATATTTCTTCTTTCCGGCACCAAATTGCAAATACCCCTGATTACTTACGATACCAAGCGACTTCTTCAGTCTGCAATTTCTAACAATGCCGTCGCGAGATGCCTCGTAATTGACGAGCACAGGATGCGGCTGAAATTCTTGGTCCATTTGTATAATAATACTATTTGTCTAATTTATTATTTGGTTTAATTATAAATCTTTCAACGTAGTCTTGGGGGGTTTTAATGACGAAATCGGCGGTGGGGTCAATGACGGCGTTTTTAATTCGCTTGTCATAATAGCGTTTTAGTTCCCTGTATCGCTTTCCGCCACAATTAATACACAACTGCGATTTTCCTCTTACACCGACGTGACAAACCAAGCACGGGAGGGGGCCAAGAGAACCATTACGAACGCTTTGTAAATGATACCCGCAGAATTCACCTCTACATGATTTATTGCACGGGGTTGTCGACCCAATCATCAACCATTTGCAGTGATTCATTATACTATATTCTTTCATTTAAATACTTGTTTTAATTATATGGATGAGTTTGAGAGATTAGCAGTAATTAAGCCCTGGAAAAATATTAAGTTCAATCTCGATAGAGTCCTCAAGGACACACCAAAAGCGTTAATAAACGATAAAACCCTGTTGAATAAAATACGCGATTGTATCAATGAATTCAAACGTGATGGTGCATCTCATAGTTGGTCAACATTTCGAATTGATGGTGTTGTTGATGCTACCATGAACGACAACCGCGCAGCAATGATAATATCACAACTTGACAGTAAAAGGTATTTCTTCAGAGTAAAATTCATTGTCCGGATGGAATCAGGTGATTGGATCATACGTGATAAATTTGAACCAGTTTTCAGCGACAAGAAAACAGTCACTGTCAGCCGCGACTCCAAGCCGGGGTTGTTAACCGGAATTGACAGACCATACTATGAACGAGCGTATCCTGAAACAGCAGTTGTTTATGGAATATACCCGTTAAATAAGAAACCTGATATCGGAAAACTGAAACCGATGAAACAGTCAACGGGGATAAATTGTGTAGCAGAACGAATAATAGAGCATTTTACAAATGCATGTCGAGGAAACAAATTGACTGATTTACGACGTAGCAAAATCAACCAGTGGGAACTAACCGTAAAAGAGCGTGGAGCGACCATCAGCGACATAGCGAGATTAGAAACATCGCTGAGATTTCCAATAACCGTTACAACGATAACCGGTGAAGTATTACACGAATCAAAGTACAAATCAAAGGGAGCCCCAATCAAAATTATCGATCATAACGAACACGCATGGACGCCCGTGATCACAATATTTCCACGGGATAGAACAGTAAAGTATATCCCGGGGGAATTCCTGGAAGAGAACGGTTTTCTCGCGGAGAGGAAACTATTTGATGCTATTGCCTACTTGTGTAAAAACGACCCTGTATCAATGTGGTTACTTCGCAGCGCTGAAAACGATGCGGATACCTTTGATCAGTTTGTAAGACCAAACGGCGAATTATATCGCACTGAAGCATTTCACAACAGGATGAAAAAAACCGCCATGGAATTTGAAGAGCATGATGAACAACTGCTAACAAATTGTTTTACGATTCCATCGGTTGTAGCTCATGTTGCAGCAAGGAAAAATGCGTGGAGACCAACGCGCAAGGAATTTCTACCGGATGTACAATCCAGTTGTTTGGAATACTATCACGGTGGACTATGGAACACTGAATACAACCGCGACGCTATGATCTCGGTTGATATGGTTGCCTGTTATCCAGCGAGTTTTCTCGGGTATGGATCCGCCGCTGAGTACTTTAGACGATTTGGACACCCCAGTCATGAAATGACTCGTGTTGCTATTAATGGACCACTGCCTGATTTTGATTTAACCGGATTCGCTCGCATAGTATCATTTGAGTTCGCGGCAGGACTTCATCGCTGTTGCTATATTTGGATCGGTAGACACATGAATGAAAAGAAGTGGCTGCCAATAGCGTTGCTACGGTACATGATTGATTGTAGCATGCTTGTATCGTTGATTGTCAGTGACGCGATTATATCATACCGAGCGCAGACTGAAGTCTGGTTACCAGAACCGGAGCGTCTAGATAGCATAATTGATGAATCCAGAAAACACATTGATGCCGACGAGGAATATATCATCGAATGGTCCAAAAAGATATTCAACCAACGAAACTGCGAGGCAAAAGATCTCGGTAGAAGAATAATTGGTAAGTTCACACAAGGTGGAAAAAACTGCGACTACAAACGATATTGCTCACGGCTGATTATAGATGACGCAGAATATGATTTCGTAATCAAGGACGCAGTGGCAAAAAATAGATACGTGAACTGCAAAACAGCTTTCTTGTCCAATGGAACAAAGTTGGGTACAGTTGTTACCTACAGCGATGGAGACAGCCCGGCGTATCCACATTTGAGGGCGTCTATGCTTGGTTATGCCGCTATCAATTTATTCTCGATGATAAATAGATTCCCCGATACCGCGGTTAGAGTAGCCGTTGATTCATTTTATATTGACGTAGCGTATAAGGAAAACATAGCCAAGTTTACTAGTCCAGACGAGAGTTGGGGTATATGGAGAATTAAAAATGAAATACGACGCGATTATTACCCGTCAGCAGATGTCACCGTTGAGAACAACTACTTACGCGGTGATAAATTGTCAGAATGGTCTAATGCACCACCGTGTTCTGATCCAATTTGTAGATATAAAACAGTTTATTTAAGCGGCTGTGGCGGGTCAGGAAAGACGACTCGGGCAATTGAATTATTTCGAACGCGGGCAAGTATAATCGTGCTTACACCGACCCATAGACTAGCGCGAGAGATAAAACAACGAAATGTTGACGCCGTTACTTATCACAGCTTTTTTCGATACAGCGGCGGTGAGTGGACTCCTGATCGAATGGGTGAAAAATTTATTCCCGACATTATCATCTGGGATGAGATATGTACTGTTTCGTTAGATACTTTACAAATGTTTCTTGAGTGGTTGCTGCGCGCGAATACAGCGGTAATCATGTGTGGGGATCATGGCCAACCACCACCATTTGTCGGCGAGGGTCCACATGATTGGTTAAAGGGTTTTGTGGACTATTATGAAGAAACCGATACTGATTACCGAGCACTTGATGAACAACTGCGCGAGGTTAAAAAATTAATCAGATTACAGCCGGATAGAGTTCAATGTGAAATAATCCGCGAGGTGATTCCGGAAACGCCGTTGAATGAATTCTGGGAAACATGGAGACCAAACGATTTAATTGTAGCGAGTAGAAAGATAGTCAGAGACACACTTCAGCGGAAGTTGTTTATGTTGCATAAGGAAAAGTTTCCAACGCGTCCAGTGCCGTTATGTTATAGACCCGCGGCACACGGCGGCAGAACATTGAAGTTGAAATTCCAGGCCCGACAGCGTCGGGGACAAAAAAACAAATTCTCGTGCTGAATGATATCGTGCTCGTTGATATCGGTGTCGTCGAGGACGCGCTACGTGCTGATAAATCCCCGTGGACGCTAGGATACGCAACAACAATACATTCCTCGCAGGGACTAACCATCACAGACACAATTGTTTGGATAGTTGATAATCGCATCGAATGGTCGAATCTAGTCTATCTTGCAGTGTCCAGAGTACGAAGGATAAATCAGCTTCGAAGAATTGTTGTTGACGGAGCCGGTGACGGAGTCACTGACGAAGCCGGCGACAAAGTCACCATCGATGCAAGCGTCATTGATAGAAAACTCTCGGGTTACCGCCAACAGGATAAAAAAAAACAGCGGCGTTTTGATATTGATGCCGAATTAATAATCTCGCTACGACAACAACAGAATAATCACTGCGCGAGTTGCAATTGTATAATGAGTTGGCGTTATTCGGATAAAGACACTCGCCAATTTACCGTGGATAGGATCGATAACAGTCTCGGTCATGTCAAAAACAATGTGAGATTGACCTGTCTTGAGTGCAATAGACGCAACGGCGCTAGTTAAGACCACGTGGTGGCAATTGAGTATCGTTAGGTATCACTTGTAGTTGCTCGCGTGTAAATCCGCGCTGAGGAGCAGTTGAATCCAGTCTATAGATCGGTGGTCTACCAGTTGATCGTGTTATCGTTGATATGTTATGTGTGGTAACACTCCAAATAGGATCAGTAGCTCTTTTTTTACCGCCTTCAAGCTCTCCTGGTTCATACAGATATCTCACGGTGACATCGCCGAGAATCGGCTTGGAAACGCTATCTATTTTTGATTTTCCGGGTATATACTCGTATTTAATCGCGTCGCTGGGCTTCATGTTGATTGCTCGGGTAATCTCGTTATTTAACGCTGCAATTACGCCTGGCAACCTTTTAACCCATTCACGAGATCGTTTTTCTTGGATGAATTCCTTCGCGTATTGATATCCAAATAACCGTTCAGCGAGAGTCCGATTGAATCGTTCAACAATTGCCTGATCACGATGTAGCGCAGTATGACCTCGTCGTATCGCGACGCTATGATGTTTCAGCGTTGATAAAACAGCGCCGCGAAATTCACTACCGGGATCAACTTGTAATAGATTTGGCCAGCGCAGAGGGCCTCTTCGATAAATTCTTTCAAACGCAGCGGCTACTTCAGTTGCTGACTTTGTTTTTAACGGCTCCGCTTGTTTGTATCGACTCGCAACATCAACTACGGTTAGCGCGTATTTGTAACCGTTGTCATGCGGCAGAAATAATATGTCAGCTTGATGAACTTCATTAGGTACGCTGACATCAAAGCGCGAGAAGTTGATTTGTTTAGGCGGTGGTAGATAGATTTGCCATATAGCCTGTTTGGATAACCAATTAGCCGCAGTGGTCTTTGTTACCTTTGCAGCGCTTGCAAGCTTACCAATTGCGGCCTTCCCCTTCCAGTATCCTCTCGGAGAATAATAGATGGATTCCATGTTGTTATTATAAACGCTATCGTTTTCAATTACCAGCGCCAGAAGCTCCGCTTCCAATCATTAATTTACCTTTCATAGCCGATTTTACCAACCATGAGGCCAATTTTTCTTTGACGGATTTATCAGGAATAGCATTTAATGCGTGAATTAATTTTACATCCGCGATATGACGCTGTTGCAGATCACCGCTACGATAAGCTATATCATGTATCCCACATGCTTCGTCGATAGCGTTTATTGGATACTCACCGGGTTTGGGCTGATTTTGATCATCGAGTCTAATATCTAATCGTGTTCCGGGGCCACAGTAGTTATATCCTGGGAGGTGCTTTTCTCCTGGATACTTTGCCCACGGGGTTCCGGGGAGTTTTGATAACTTGGCTGCAATATCACCTCCTCGCTTTTTTTTAAAACATCCCCGGGTCTAGCAGAAATAAATCTAAATTTCTTTGTACCGCATTGTACACACTTACCAGTAAGTGCCGATCTGTTATTTCTTGTCGTAACGGTTGTCATATCATTTGTGCCAGTACGTACTCTACACTTCACACAATATAGATCCATAATTTATGTATAGAGATATGAATATAATTGATTTTTCGGCGACTAAAACGAGAGAACCAGTTAAGCATGTTGCAGCGTTACCAAACTCGATCCGGATGATTATCATCGGACCATCTGGATCCGGCAAGACGCAATTGTTACTCAATTTAATAATGAGATGGATGAAGTGGGATAAGTTGTATTTGGTTGCTCCTAGCGTAGATGATCAACGATGCTACGAGGTGTTGAAAGATTTCAACGAGAATGCATCAGCGATCGCTAAAAAAAATGTTATTGAGTTTATTACGGATATCAATGATGCACCGGGTATTGATGATATTGATGGCGACGTTAACAATCTAGTCGTGTACGATGATGTTATGTTAGACAATCAAAAAAACCCAGCTAGGATATTTTCCAGAGGCAGGCATAAAAACACTGACGTGATATATGTCACTCAACGATACACTCAGATTCCAAAAGTAATTAGAGACAACTGTAATATTCTTGCTGTGTTCAACGGCGTTGATACACACACGCTACGAAATATTTGGCAGACATGGTGCGGCGGTGACATGGACTTTAATGTTTTTCGAAACTTTTTTAGTCATGCTCAGTCGACCCCACATGGATTTGTAACGATAAATTTACATGACCCTCGGACACGATATCGTATCGGACTTGACCAAATATTCGGTTAGTTGTAAATAATTTTCATTGTAAGCAGCAGAGGAGGCGATGACATCGACGCGGTCGTCGATGTGCTTACCGGACGCTGACGACGCTGGGGATCGGCGCGCAGAAGGTGTTAATTAAACCAAATGACGACGCGACGATCCCCCAACGACGTCGTCGTTTTTTTTTTACCAGGCGCTGACGACACTAGATCGTTGAGTTGCAGAAAGTAATAATTAAGCAAAATAACGATTGGACAAAATGTCCGATTCGCCCCCTCTGCTGCTGTTTATACCCTAAATGCCTCAAAAGGTTTTATAGTCACAAAAGCGAATGCTAATGTTAAAAGTTTTAATTAGAATCCTAAACACTACATATACCAACCAATAGGCCGTGGGTACTAACCAATAATCCATTTTCTACAATCCACCACTTTATACTATACCATCAACACGCCATATCCAGTGATCAATTTCCCGTTATATACTATCCAACACACTACTATACCATCAGTCAACACGTCAACTCTCGCGACGAAAACATCGCCAGCTTATATAAATAACCTTACAATATGCCACCAGTTTAGTGACCAACATCTCCTCATCTACTACCCAATACCCGATTCATACTATCCAGCATGTCTTGTGTACCGATCAATACCCTGCCATCTACCTTCCAGCGATTAACTCCATACATAAGCAGGTCGTATGTAGTGACCAATACCCCCTCATGTATAACCCAACGCCCCACATATACAATGAATACGTGATGTGCAGTGGCCAAAACCCCTCATCTGTTACCCAGCATGCTATATATGATATCTGACAAGCCGTGTGTAGTGACCAACAGCCTTCTCCCAACCATTAAACACTCCATACGATGTTATCATCAAGCCGTGACAGGCTGAATAATGACAAAATGTAGATAACAGAGATTTGTATATTATCTAGACCTCGGATCATGTTGGATGTATCAGTAAAATTTTATATAATTTATCTATGTTATTAATAGCCTTAATCTAGGGTGCTAACTCTTGAAATACAAACATGGAAGTGACAAAAAATAGTACTAAGCTCCCGAAACTGTCATGACATTTAGCGGAGACTAGCAAAATAAAATTAGATTATAGCGACCTAGAAATAAAATAGTACTAAACAATATAACTAAACTTCTGAATTGTCGCGGAATTTAGAGACGAATGAAAAGAATCCGGGGAAATGTTTGTCTATAATTAATGTAGAAAAAATTGAGACTACTGAAGACTTTATAGGAGACTGAAATATGTCCAGAACAATGTTAACATATGTTCGAGACTAATTATAAGGCAGAAGTGTCTAAAATAATCGGGAATTTATTGAAGATTAAAAAGAAGTGACCTTCAAAATAGTAAGATTGTTCAAAGATTGTTTTACAAAGTGTTAAAAGGTCTTAAAAGAGAAAATGCATATACTAGAATGTTTACAAATGAAAAATGACTAATTATCATGAATTTAGTTATAACTGAAGAATCTCTTGGCAACTTTGAAACACTGAACAAAACATATTTCCCAATTTGTGGCACAAAAGTTTAAAACTTTTCTTGAAAAATATTGTGAATGTTACATATGAAAATTAAAAATATGAGTGACTAACGTCACATATTTACTGACTAGCAAAAACTCAACGAACGCTTGGACGTTAAGGAAAACATTACCTTCGGAAAACTTCTTAAAAGATCGACACACAGAATCCGAAAGAGCATGTCCATAAGAAATATTTTGTTTGTAAACAACAAATCGACACATTTGTTCTTAAATTTGCATTTCGAATCATACCTGCTAAAATGAAATATCAATTATGAAGATCGAGGGTTGTTGCACGTCTATAATCCTTTATTTACAGATACCAAAAGCATTAAACAGGAACGTATTGACAAAGTTGTCAATGCTTGGACGTACAACAATACTTCCAATAATCCAATACATGCCATTTTGTCATCGATACACGCTCCGTTTATGTGCCAAAGAATAGTTTCCTAATGTTATCAAGACCAACTCAACATTTCATCCTCGTTTATGTAGTACTCAATGTCAAAACCAGTCATTATGTGTTCTTAGAGAGGTCCAGGATTGCGTTCATGATCGAAAAATACAAATTATTGTTCACACATACTATAATCTGATCCTTGCAATATCCCACAAATGAATTGAGCAGATACGGTATTTTTCTCATATGCTCAATAATAGTCTCTTCCAGAGGAGTAATTCATCAGAATAAACATATTTCACACTCTAATTCTTGGGAAAGTTGACGACTACTCAATATATACATGGTCGATGTCATTTGTCTATGTTCATGACATAGGATCGAACTCCTTTAGGATTTCAATGTGGAAGTTCATCATTAGCAAACGCCAAAGAACTTGAAAAATCTGTGTTTAAACAGCGAGTCAGACGTTTATGGAGATCCAGGAATCCATGATTTTCTTTGTTTCCTTCACTAGTGACGATACGTTATTGGCTCACACTTGCCGTTTTTATTTATATTATTCTGTCAAGTACGTCGATGAACGACGGTGAGTCTCCGTACTCGGTTGCAAGAGGGCCTCGATGCATTTAGACGCGAGAGAAGTGAATGGAGGTAAAGAGTGGTCACGCAAGTCTTTATACTGCTACTCAAAATCTGCTATTCTGACGTAAGTGTCCATGCCACTCCCAGATATTCGCTCAATGTGTCGTCTTGAAACATCATCAAACATTTGTTGTGTTTTTCTGGTTATAGAGGATATTCAATTGGCATCCATATCAGTATTCTCTAGCCAAGCTTGTCAATGTTTCAGTCAAGTCAGTAGCGAAACGGGAGAGTAAATTTTGTTTTTGCTCTGGCCATCTTGACATCATGTCGTTTGGTCTTATTTTTCATTTTTTGTTTGTGACTGTTGTTGTTGTTGTGGGTCAACACTATCCTTATGGGCTATCTCCATAGGTTCTTCGACTTGAATCACTTCTTTTCTCAATTTATATTTATCGGTCATTTCTCTCAAACATTTGATTTTTTAAAGTATTGTAAAATTCTGCATTTAGTATGACTTCAACTGTGTTTGTGAGAAAAACTGTAAAATGAAGATCCAAACAAAGCTCTAGCAAATTTCTGAGGTAGAAATTTCCTTCTTCGCTGCCTTTGGTATGAAGTGAAATCAATCCACACAAAGCATCTCCTCCTGCATAATAGTCCTACAAATTTCGTAGCTGGTGATGGAACCTAACTGTCGTGTGGCTTCAATCAGTGTCAAATAAGATGTATGGTAATATTTGGGTCAAAGTTCGGGTCAAAGTCTGTGATATACTACGTCTGAACTTCTCGAATGACATCTAGTTTAGACCAGTTGAAGTTTTGGAATTCAAAAGAACTTTTATCACTGGCTCCGTTGAAGGCCTGAAGGCCACATTGCTAAGGATGACAATGAACAAATGTTTGGGAAACTCTCCTTTCAAAACAGGATCTTCGAACTTGGATCGGCGTCCAGGAGCAACGGTGACGGTTTTCGTTTCCACATGTCGTAGAGGATACTTGACTGTCGTTTGTTTCAAAATTTGACTGACGCCATTTCACAGTTTAGTTAAGACTTCCACATGGCGCACATAAGGTATGACTTCTTTGATGATGGTTCTGTAACAGCAAGCAATAACCATCAAATCAAATACTGTTACAGTATTACTCGGATTCAGTCTCAGGCGAACATAGAATAAATATTATAAATACGTGTCCAAATGTAAACGATCCTTCATTTCTAGATTGCGTTCTTGTTTGATTTACGTTTCATGGTCGTTAAATCCAACATTGAGAGGATTGTCATGTTCTGTCTACTATTCTTATTGAACTTTTCTATCATGCCAGGTTTCCATACCACATAAATTTTCAGATGTATGTTCTTGGCTTCTTTTCCCTACGTCTAAAGATTATTTAGCTACACTCGGTAAAGGCGAGTATCCATGAAGCTGATTACAAGTTTATTAATCAAACATGAATCCACTTTGATGAAGAATGAATGAATGCAATCGTTTAAAAGAATTACAGTTAGCAAGAAATACATGTCCAATTATGCACAAATTATTCTTGTTTTGTTTTCCTGGTCCATGACATCTAAAAAAACTTCATCGTCTCTTTCAGCCTCAACACGCACGAGGGTTTTGGTCACTATAACATGGCGTGTTGATTGCATAGAGTATGATCTTGGATATCAGCTGATGGGTTAATGGTCAGTAAACACGGCGTGCCGATCGTATATGATGGGGTGTTAGTAGAGAATTGAGTATTGGTCACTACACACGGCGTCTTGTATAGTATATGTGGTGATCGATCGCAATTTTAAACAAATTACGTTTGCATCTATGTTTTAAGCCTTAAAAATTATTTGAGTTCAAATAAACATTTGCGGCCATATACCACGCATAGTAAATTTCTGTTTGAGACCAAAGCGCCCCAGCCATATAAATCTGTGGGCGAATGTTGAATCCCGTTTAAGGCCCAATCCTCAACCCCGAAGATAACAACGTATGCGTGTTACCTACTGTTGTCTCTTTGTATAGGTCACCAGCAATTGAGATAACTGAAGAAGAAATATTAAATAGTGTTACTGCAAGTGTTAAAATCACCAACCACTAAATACCGAAACTCCCATTTCAAAGAAATCACTTAGAGGTATCGTGAACTGGTGGACCTGCCAACTGAACAAGAGCTTTCGTTCTGTTACTATTGGCCGTTAAAGGTGCGGGTTTAGATAGGTAAATGGCAGGGTACCTTTCTAATACATCGTGTTATATTCGTCAACGACGCATTAATCCAATGGTTGAGGTCTATTTTAAAACTTCTTGAGGATTCAGCTGTCTTAATTCTTAGCATGTGCCCCAACCACGAATGTCTTTTGGCTAAACTATCAATATGTGTGGTATGTGCATTCAGTCGCTGATATGCAATAATAACAATAACAACAACAGCAGCAATACTACTACTACTAGTACTACTATTACCATTACTACTACTAATAATAAATATATTACCGTTTTCGCGAATGGAGTCTATGGGTACGTCATATCATGAATGCATGCAAATATAATTTTCGCTCTTTACAAAATAAATTACCATAATCAGTATAAACAGTTACTAACCCTTCTCCAAAAGGATTTTTTAAATAAAACGTAAGGGGGAGACATCTTGATTTTGGTGACTGTATTGGGATTTTCTTTTGAGCCAGGATAGTTTAAAGCTCAGGATAAACAATTTTTATGTCAAGAATATAATGACTTGGACTTGTTATAAATCAGAGGAAGAAAATTTCTCACCCTGTTTGAGCCCTCAGATTTCTTTTTAATAGATCCGACACCACCCTTTTCGAAAATAAAATTGTATGTCTTCTATCCAAAAGATCGTCACTAACTTTTGTTCTCATGGGTATTCCACGGAATGCTTTTTTGTCCGGGTCTTACTAAAAGAATGCTAGTATTGGTTTGAGGCAATATTTAAAATCCGTTGAGTTCTAATTTATGTAAAACTTTAGTTTGGTGTAATGCATTAGCCAGAATAATTTGTAACAATGACAATTTTAAAGAAATTATCAATACTTGCAGGTAACACGCCACTATTTAGAATTGTTCTTGATCTGTATAATTCTTGCTATATGTTTTTAAATTGTAACATTTAGCAGTGAGTTGATCGTTAAGAATAATTAAGGGTTAATAACTTTGTATTTTAATCTATCACATAAATATGTAAAACAGAAATTATAGGCGTTTGTTTACATATCTAATTCTTACACAGACTTATTTTTACTTTGCTTCCATCAATCGTATGGATATTTCTGTGAGACCATTCTTAAGTAACGGTCACAATGCATTAGTACAAGCAATAGGTTTATATTCCATAGTTCGTACACTGCATTGAAGTCATCAACTATCTTATTGATTTCTTCATCATTCTGCCTTTTATCGTTTGCTCATATTACAATTGAAGCTGAGATTGTAAAGTATCAACATTTTCCAGAAATGTTTTAGTTTCCACCATTCTAGTCTCTAAGGCAGATGTCTCGTGGCTTCTCCTTGTTCAATGGATTGAAAGTAGTGTTGTATGCTTCGTATTTCTCCATGAAGCATTGTTGCATCTCATGCAACAGTCGTGAATAACTTGGATGTATTAAATATATTGTCCCATAAAGTTAAAAAGTATATATATATATATATTTCTACTACTCTATAGGCGGAAACTTACGTAAAACATAACAAGCAACTTAATTATCAAAGTTATAAAGGAAAAATGTGAGAGGAAATTGCAGTATTATGAAGTGAATCCAAGTTATTCGTTATAAAGGTCTGTTACAGTCCTAAATAAATAAAAAGTTCCTGATATATTTCAATAAAAGAATTATTCTGGTCTTATACAAGTGAAAGTTAATCTGCAATTAAAAATATTTTTGCCTTGATATGCCTAATATCAAAGATTTGTTCTTGCAACATCAAGCTTTATCTCAACCTCTTCTTGTTTTTATTTTTCATTTATGTTGATGAAAGTAACGGGGTTGCGATCAAATAATACAATAATCTGAGAAGGAGCTGAATTAATGCACATTTCAAGGTGTTGTAAAACCGAAAGTAGGGCCAAACACTTCTTCTTGAGAGTGGAATAATTTCTCTGGAGAATATTTAACTGTTTTTAGAAATATCCCGAAGGATGATCCACATTATCTTTATATTCCTGAATTAATACGCTACCACCCCGTACATCACTTGCATCATCATACACTTTAAATGGTTGACTGAAACATGGAGCTGAAATAAGTGGTGAACTCTTAAGTAAGGCCTTTAATTTATGGAATGCCTCCTCACATTTTCCAGACCAATACAACTTGGACTTCTTACATAATAAAATAGTCAGAGGCTCAGCAATTATGGAAAACGTTCAGAAAAATTTCCCATAATATCCAGCCATACCTCCAAATCGTATCAGTTGCTTTTTATTGACATGAACAGGGAATCTCAGAGATATCTTTAACCTTAACTTCTGCAGGCTTTGCCTGTCCATGTCCCACAATATGTCCTAAAAGTTTGACAGAAGCTCGGCAAAAATTCACTTTTACTTAGATTAGCTATCAATTTTGCCTCACTCAATCAAACGAGAAATATCCCGATAGTTTCCTGGTGATTAATGTCTGCAGGAATCGCTGTAAATACTGAGGTCGTCAATGTATGCATCATAGTCATTTATACCAGATATTACCACGTTTGTTAAGTGCTGGAATGTAGAGGGATACTTTTTCTTACTACATGGCTTTACATTATATTTGTAGAGTCCATCTGGAGTAGCAAAAGCCGAAAGTTCTTTTGTTCTATCCGTAAGTGGCATTTGTAATAATCCCTTTAACAGGTCATTCTTGGTGCCATATTTTGCATTTCTAATCTTGATAATGCAGTCATCAATTCTCGGTATTGGAAATAAGTTTGTTACGGTGTTGTTGTTTACTTTTATCTAGTCTGTGTACATTTGGAAATACTTATCTGGTTTCGGTACAATAATACTAGGCAAGCTCCAGTTACGTTTGCTTGGTTCAATAAAGTCATTCTACAACAAATATTCAACTTTCTTATTCAAACATTCCTGCTTGAGAGGATTCATTCCGTAAGGGTGCTGTTTTACAGGTCTTGAATCTACAATTTCACCATGATGGTAGATATTGTTTGTTCCAGTTGGAATATCTGGGAACAAGTACTCATATTCATGTATGAGCTGCTTGACCTCACTCGTTTCCTACGGCTGTAATGTATTGTTTTTCAGATTCTTTAATATTTTAGAATGTTTAAAACTGGTTGTACCAGATTCATTACATTTCGGTTGTGCCTTATCATTTAAATCACCATCGTGAGGGACAGTCATCTTAATTTATTGAAAGATTTACAGAGTTTTCTCGATCAACATACCCGTTTAACATATTTGTCTGGTGAAGGAGTCACTTCTGTTTTCGCCTCCCAGGAGTGTTGATATAGTGTAAACAACTTTAATGTACGTTTATAAGGACATACTATCTAGCTTGAAGGGGATTTTGGAGCAATGGCAAGAGAAACAGAACTTTATTACCAGGCTGAGACGTTCTTACCTTTGTAGTTTTCACCTTCCTCAATGTCAATTTTGAATGAGTACACAGAAGATTGTTTGTAACTATTTCACAATAAACCATAATCTAAAAGATTAATGTCATAATCCTCTTTTAAAATAAGTTTTTCTTTTAACAACTCCACATTTGCATGGACAACATATACGTAAGTTAGCGCAAAAGGAGTAAAACTGGTCAATTTACAAATAAAACAGAAGCTAGTATAACATCTGGAAACGTCACTTTTAATCTCCGGCAAAAAATGATGGAAGACGTTTTGGTAAGTCTTAGCGACTTCCGTATTACCGGGCTATACTTAGAATTTACTTGTTTATACGACTTAGGTACCACTCTAGAGTCAACGTTGCTAATAACGTTTTGAAACAAAGAAGAGATATAAGGATCTTTTTCCTTTTCGACGACAAGTGATTGTCGTTTGTCACCCTGATCAAACATGAGAATAAGTGGTTAATAGAGAATCACAAAGATCAATACCTTTTGATTGATTAGTAACAAGCAAACGTAACCTCATCAAAAGCGTGACCAACAGTTGGTTCAGCGAAATGGATAATTTCCTGATCAATTTCATTCTCAAGAGCTCTTATTGCCATAGCTCGAGTACATACACAAGCTGGGTATAAATCAAATATTTCGTTTTCGATAGGATCAACCTTTTGACACAAACAAGGCTTGTCAGTTACAAATGGATTAAAAATAACCTTATCTCCAACTAAGTTAATGCCTAGCAATAAAACAACACCATAAACGTATAAAAAGATCACTAAGTGAACAGAGACTGGCTCTGAAACCGAGTTTGTTGTTATATTGACAATAAAGAGAGGAATTTGAATAAAACCGCACTATACTCTCTGAACAAGAATACCATCAGAAGAAGAAGACTTCACAGACATAGGCAAGGTGTCTGCCAAAAAAAGACTCTAGGAAGCTCCTGTGTTTCTTAATATGTTAATCGCGATAGGATTGGTCGCATAACCTATAAGTGATACAGATCACTACGGCATGAATGGTGCATAATTCTCCATGATATAATTAGACTGGGGTTTGTTAACAACGCAAGTGTATTGTTTCCAATACATGAGCATCACCTAGACCTATGAAAAACAAGAATATCTGGAACTACTCTATCTTATAATGTTGTTTAATTTTTAACTTAAAGTAATCAGAAATAATAACTCCATTTTCTGACAATAAGTGCACATAGTAAGAGATAATGATTTTTTATCAGTCTTATCTGACGTTGGATTCTTGTTAGTTGTACCAGACTGGAATTGGTAAATACTAGCTTGAGATCTAACGATCTGCTGAGACGACAATTTACTGACTTTGTGAGCCAAGGAGTACTCGTTGGAAGTAAGAGCAACGTTTTCTTATGTAACTATCTAGTGTCCCTCACAGTAAAGTTTGACGTCAATATGAAGGCAGTTCTAAAACTCGTCGAATAATATGAGTTGTCCATTTTTGTCGTACTCTTTTTCCATCTTTTTACATTCACACCACTGGTTAACTAAGTGTTCTTTTTCCTTAGCAAACTCAACATTGGTTTGGCTATTTTTAAATTTTCCAGTTAAGAAAACCTCTACGGATATGCTTCAGGTACAAACTATATATATATATATATATATATATATATATATATATATATATATATATATATATATATATATATATATATATATTCATTCACATCGGGAGCTATTCCTATAAGTACGGTCTGTAATAATAAAGTCCAGCATTCACTTGGCCAATTCGAATTCCCCGCTATTTTAAAAAAAGGAAAATACTGATATACATCTTTCTCTTTAAAAGGAGCTACTGATCTAATATTTGTTGTAACATCAAATGCTGGACGTATGAATGAAGTGCTTTATTAGTACCATTTTTATTAGTTTTAAATTTGATTGCATTCCCTTCTCTCGCAACATTTTTAACTATAATTTCATATGCATCTCTTTCTTTTCTTGTAATTGCCATTTCATTTGCATCTCTTGCTTTTGAAGTTGTATCTCTCTTTTTCTTGCGTTTGCATTTTTGTTTCCTTTTTCTGCATTTTGTTCATGTCCATTTCTTTTTCTAATTTTTATATTTGTAATTGTTCTCCATTTTCTACTTCTGTAATTGCATTTCCCTTTGTTTCTCTCTTTAATATTTTTCAAGCTTAAGCTTTCTAAAAAAATTTTCATTCTTGTACCTTAATTTCAATTCCAAAACTTTGCAAGGTAAAACCTTATTCAATCTAACAAATCAAACTTAAAGCACTTTTCTCTAAAGTATTCTTTTCAACCAAATATGGAACCAAAATATTTCTTACTTCTTGTTGTAATAAAGATGGCTTTGCCGTTGAAAGATCATTTTGTCTGTCATATTGGAGCAAAATTCGTACTTTTGCAAGGACTGTTACCGTTCCAGACTTGGATTTAAAATACAGTTATCCACTGTAGTTGACATTTGTGAGAGCTTCCTGGTTTCAATGTGTAAAGAGAAAAGAATAGGTAAAAAGATAATTCCGAAATAAAATGAATAAACATTTCTAACAATATTAGTTTATCTGAAATTCTTATCCCGTAGGAGCCCCTAATTTTCTGTTACTAATCCCTGGTCACAAATTTATGTAACAGAAAATAAGGAAAACCAACATGTTTTACAAAACTTCACAAACAACTTAATTCTCAAAGTTATAAAGGTAAAACGTGAGAGGAACGAACAGTATCATGAAGTAAATTCAAACTAATTCTTTTAAAGACCTGCGAAAGTCATAGAGGAAAGAAGAGTTCCGAATAAACTTCAATACAAGAATTATAATGGTCCTCCAAGTACCGTGACGTTGTCAGGATGGCGTTGTCCAGAATTCATTCGAATAATTTATAACAGATTCCGAATAATAGTATAGTCCAACTAATCATCAGTTTATATTCCCACTAAGCAGTCAAAACAAATGATTTTTTTTCCTCTAAGAAATTATTTAAGAACAACTGAAAACACGAATGCTGACTTACATCATTAACACAATAAGTGTGAATGATTCCAAAAATTGAAATGAATTTGATTGCTTAATTTTATCTTTATGTACAATGGATATTTATCACTAGACCCCACACGACAACATATCCTATTGATTTTATCCGGACTAAGTATATTGACATTACCTCAAGCAACCAATGGGAATCCACATAATTATTCTCAAAACATCGATATCATATCATATCATATCATATCAGTCACTGAGGAACTATGCCACAGGCGACATTTTAGTCTTATTATTAAGATTATTATTACTAATTGTCAACAGGTGTGTGTGTGTGTGTGTGTGTGTGTGTGTGTGTGTGTGTGTGTAATTTTAACGTACCTTTAACATTTTTTCAGCCATATCGCTACGATGTCTGAAGTGTAACAGTTACTAGTGATGTGTAGCACAGGGGCATCATGCCGCAGACATGTAGCATGATGTCCCACCCATTCACATGACACCAGGCCGACTACTCGTGAAACTAACCTCTATCACATGACACCAGGCCGACTACTCGTGAAACTAACCTCTAAATAATGAGAACCTAGCAAGGCAGATGTTAGTAACATTTTTATGTCTTTGGTATGACTCGGTTGGGTTTCGAACCCGCGACCACCCGCATCCGAGGCGGACGCTGTAACCATTAGTCCACTGGAGGGGTCCAACAGGTAGTTAATCACATATTTATAGATCCTATGCAATTTGTGTTGTTAACAGAGTAAAATCGCGGACATAATTTATAAATAAATATTTACAACCATGAATAAATATTACAAACATTAAATCTTATACAACAATATATATATATATATATATATATATATATATATATATATATATATATATATATATATATATATATATATAACAATAAATGCATGCACTACAATCGCACTGTGAAAATGTATTACTTCCTCACTTTCATTTTTAATCTGACATTCATCACATTTATGAAAGACTGTATGTTTACAATATTTCCATCAATGTGGATTGAAATGACTTTGCAAAAATTAGTAGCTGTCTTTGAATATTTTTGTGTTAACAATTTCTTCTAAGTCACTTGTACAATTGAATACCACCAACAGTCCTTGATCATGTAGATGTAGATTCGTATATATGATTACTGAATCCTACTAATTAAGAGTTGTAGTTAGTTACGCAAGCTGTACATCGTCCCACATATGGGGTGGCTCCAGCCAGTGCACGGGATGAGTTCATTCCTTCACATGTCACATGAACTGAGGTGTGGGAGAAATAGTACTCATCCCACCAAAGATACCATATAAAACCTAATAAGTACTCTCTGAATTATAACAACCTAACATCACTATACAAGTAAAGGGAAACGCACGATCTAACCCTAATAATAAAATCTCATTTAGGTACAATAAGTAATACAGACAATGGACAGAGAGCCTGTATATCGAATGAGAAATGAGCGCAGATAACACGGTGTTATATCAAATGGCGTCCAGGAAAATCTAGTAGCAGAATATGGAGAAATAAACAATAAAATAATGGAAAGCAGAAGTGAAATAATAAAAACGTTTTCCTGACATCAACATCGATAGACTGACAAAAACGTATGGAGAAATTTCCCGGCATAATATTTTATTTTAATTTGATTTTCTGTCTTTTAAAAATTAAATAACAGAAAACAATAGTGTTTCTACTGCATTAAGAAAGACCTCACATAAAACAAAATTCTAGAAAAAAAACAAGTACAAAAAAACAAGTATTGCCAATCTCATTCCAGAGGACTCCATCAGAAACAAGGTGAGAATACTGAAAACCAGAAAGATGGTAAAAGACTACTCGGATGGAGTCGAAACAAATGTTCAAGTGTTTTATTTATTTTGGAGATGACACGAGAAATCTATCTGCATGTTATGTTGCGTTGCAGTGTCTGAGGGAGGAAACTTCCGACCAGCACTTGGCGGACGCATAACCGAAGCAATGATGGACATAATATATCACGTCGCTGGAGGAATTTAAAATGAGTTTGTACTCCCCAGTCTGGAGATAGACGGCTTCAGGTACTTACTCTCAGTGACAGTTATCTCGATATATGCGAGTTACATTAGCCGCAGAAATCCCGTGAAATACAATTTCCAAGTTAAAAGGCCAGTTTAATGTCAATAACTTTAAACAATCCAAAAAGGAACAAAAACAAATACCAAAATCAATAAATACCTAACTAAATAAATCAATAAATAAAGACCTTTTGTTAAAAAATCAAAACAAAACAAAACAGAAATGTAGACAACCAGGGGAGAATGTTATACAACAGCCGTCCTTACACAATTATCTATAGCTTACAAACACTATATCAAATACACATATAGCAAACACAGGACTATTGGAGATCCTTGGCAAAGATCACTAAACAAAGGAGAAAGGGAATCCGACATAGACAATGGTCTGTTGGACGGTTAAACTTCCCCATTAGCTGCGAGGAACCAGCTTGGGTATCTCAACATTAGGTAGAAATGCCCAAATCAAAAATTATTATTTAAATACATTTTTGTGTTAATTTTTTTTATTTAATCGCAGCTCAACAGAAACAAACCTTAGGGGACATACTAACACATAAAAAACTTCTCTTTTTTTCGGAAATCAGGGAGTAGGGACACTTTTCAGGTGCCCCAAAATAAAGGTTATTGTAATCACAACACAGCTTGCTGCTACTGCACTCCAAAACATTGCATTGCACTACAAATCCACACTTAGGATTCCTATGCCAAAAGTATAAACTGATTTTAATATCCATTATTGATATTTCTAAAATTCACTTTGCGATTATTTGTTTTATATTTGTGAAATGTTGTAGTTTTCTTAGTATTTTCAGGCTTAATGCCGGGGGCCATATCACTAGCTCTGAGCCCTTATCTTCCAGCGTTAGTAGTTCAAACTACACAGAGAAGGATGAAAAAGCCACAACAAAATGGCTAACATTCCTACTGAAATGGATACAACACAAGAAGATCGAATTGTTCTTGCATATAGAGAACCAGAATGCCAGATATTAAACCTCTCTCCATTCCAGAGAATGATGGACCAAGGCCGGTTTAAGTACTGCAAAGCCTCGTGGCCTAGTGTACTTAAGTCGGCGACAAAATTACAGGGCTTAGAGTGGGCGGGTGAGGGGAAAATACTTCCTGCTGGAGCGGTGTGAAATCCGCTGATTAAGAATGGAATCTTTTTTTAAATAAAAGCGAAGAAGATAAGGATTCAAGCCCAGCAACTATTTATCAAAGCTTTATGGGAAAGGTCGACAACGTTAACTTCTTTGGACTCCTCAAGAAATACCCTTAGCTGAATTAAAGATCAAGGTAGAACAAAAGTACAGTGTAAATGTGCTATGAGACAAGCTGGCCACGTTTCGGGGATTTAACGCAGTATATGTAGATATCCGAATCTTATATATGAAAGAGAAAGAAGTAAATATTGCCACCATTAATGTACATTATGGGTTTCCTTATTAAAACTTCGTACAAAGGATGCTACCAACGCCGTATATGCAGTAGATGCGGTCTCACGTGGCACCCGCCTGGATGGAATAACTATTCACTTTTTCAGTGAACTTATGCTTCCAAAATAAGGATAACGGAGGAGACATTGAACTCTAAACTTCCGGGGCATGCACACCATGTAAAGGAAAGAGACCAATAACAGAATCCTAAAGATGTATATTCCAAAAGAGGAAGATAGTAGTAACAGGATATCGTCAAAGACAAAAAGACCAACAAAAAAAACAAAAAAAAACAAAACAAAACAAAAGAACGGCTATTTCGAACATTTAGTGTCAGCTTGAAGCACAAAATTAGAACACATCTCATCAAACATACCCCAAACGGAAAATCAAAGAGCACATAAACTGATATGAGAAGGACAAAACAAAAACGAGAAAAAAGAAACAAATAAAACAACAAGTTATATTAGTTGAAAACTCGACTGTGCCCTTTTATGTCATAGTGGAACTGAATTCTCTGAATCTCTCTCTCATCAATACAATTACCCGTGGTGTGCGAGAGTGAAGATGCCGACAGTCCAAAGCAAACACGGAATTGTGAACCGACCGTCGTAAATGGAAAAGTCATACAAAATAATCCGTTCTAAGCGAAGACTTGAACTTCACTACACTTGAGACTCGAGAGACGAATGAGGACATAAATCTGATGACCACTGAACCTAAAACTAGAAGCACTTAAAAAAGCTAAACAAAACAGGATGAGACTGAAATTGAGCAAAGCATATCAGTTGTAAAGGACATGAACATGTATATATATGTGATTGAGTTCTTAGACCTCACCAAGGCCTTTAACCTGGTCAGCAGTAATGGGCCTAATTGAACTTTTAGGACGATCGGTTGAACCCCAGAACTCCGCAGCATGACAATCTCTTTCCATGCCGACATGTATGGAACAGTCGTCTATGATGGATCCTTCTCAGACTCGTTCCCCAGCAACAGCGGCTTGAAGCAGGGCTGCGTGCTGGCGTTGACATTTTTCGGGATCTTCTTTTCCCTGCTACAGTCCTACGCACATGCATACATACATACATACATACATACATACATACATACATACATACATACATACATATACATACATACATACATACATACATACATACATTACGGAATTGTGTATCGATATGTATATGTTGTCAAAAATGTATGTCGCAGAATAGAAACCGAGTGGGTTTTTGGACTAAATGAATAAGACAAACACAATGTGAGAAAGATGGAAATTTATGAATGAATTAATAAAGAAAAATATATGATGTAAAAATACAAGGATTCTCTCAAGCTCTCAACATACGACTGACTCAAATCACTCTACACAAACACAATATTCACACATTGAAAATAAACCATAAATATTAAATCAATATGAAGTACAGATCCAAGAAACCTCATGGACTGCAGATACGCTTCAAACAGTATTTTACACTACAAGAGAGATTCATATAATCTCGAATATGAACTCCTATTAAGATTCAAAATAATCTTATGAACATAACTAAGATTCAAAATAATCTTATGAACACAACGAAGATTCAAAATAATCTTATGAACACAACGAAGATTCAATATAATCTTATGAACACAACTAAGATTCAAAATCATCTTATGAACATAAAAATGCAATTGGAACAACAATTGAACCGAACGTATGCTTCTAGACCCCTTGTACAGTCGCACGATTCCTTGGATTGGCCCACACTCTTATCGGCCGCTCGCACCCTTTATGGATCCACCACATGTACAGTCATACGTATACACACGTACAGACAGCATACAGCACCCGTGGCACAGACATACGTACATACATACATACGTATGGATAGCACGGAGCCTTAAATACTCTGGAAACTCCAGACAGCTCTAAACAACATTAGACAGCTTCAGACAGCTCTAGTCATATTCACAGTCACAATCACAGTGACAGTCACAATCAGAGCGACAATCACAATCATGGCCACAATCAGCTACAATAAAACCAAATTGGTCATAATAATAGTTTCTGCATAATCTCTAGATATATTATAATACTTTAACCTCTAATAGTGACTTGTAATTCAAAGTTCAAATCTGCGTTGTAATAAATGCATTATTACGTGATAAGACATTACAAACCGAATAAGCTTCGCACATCAAATAAAATGTAAATTTAACACTTATCCCTATGGCTGGAGAACAATGGAGAGCGTACACTCCTTGACGTGATCCAAAACGACCAGTGTCGGTTTTAGAAATTGATCTTACTTAAATCCATAGGAGAGTGAGAAAAAGTCACGGTAAAATACCCGTGCATATCATGTTATTAATGTTCCTTCGTCACAAGTAATTTCTGGCGAGGTACATGTTAATACAGTCGCTTACCTGGAAAAACACGTATTCACCCTAGATAACGTTGTACGCATGTACAAAGAGAAATAGTCAAATAGTTCTGAGGCAAAACCAAGCTATTTCTTTGCCAAATTCTGTGACAATGTACTGTGGTTTCGTTGGCGCGTACAGCGTCACCAGAGGGTGGTATATTTTTCGGCTCTAGTTATTTCGAAATACTGAGCGAAACTCAGACCATGCTGCACGTGCGAATTGCTTGCAGCGGGAAAACCTAAGTACCTAGCTGCGCATGTCTGTCACAGCTAGTGTACATATAGAGCAAATTCTCTATAACCAAATTACATTATGTCGAGTCTTGTCAGGAAGCTTACCCTTTTACGGGAGCAAATCTCCAGCTGTAGAGCTAATGAAATTTAAGTATTCTTTATTACTATTCGGTTTATGACAGAATTGTTTCATACTTTAGATGTTTTATAATTTTTTCTAAATTCTGCAGAGTCAATACCTAGGTTATACACCGCCATGTTAGAAATACTATAGACTGGTTCGAGTTAGCTATTTGTTGTAACTGAACAGGCAAATTGAAATTTAATTATACGCTGCATGCATTGAACGATTAATGTAATGGGTAACGAATTTATGTGCGCGCATGCGCAACATATATCAATGCAGAAGTACTTAACCGTGTCATATGTACTACACGGTTTAGTTGTTATAATTTTAGCTGCCTTATGCCATGCCTTACATATGGTTTGATGTGGAGTCACCAGCTGTAGAGCTGCTTTATACATGCCTGCCATGCCTTATACATCGTTTGATGTGGAGTCACAGAACTCTGTGTGGTTTCGTGTGACGTATACGCTGTGTTATGGTGACGTTGGATCGGAAGAGTGTACTGGTTTTCTCGATGCGAGGGACCAAGGCTTCGCGAACATCGGGTCTATGTTAAATGTGAGGGCTCTCGAGGGATCCTTCAACAGACTGAGAGGGGCGGACCATGCGTGGGCTCTTCTCTGACCATTGACTAGAGCGAGTGGAACCGGAATACATGTTGGACGTCAAATGGGCTCCATGATATTTATATATAGTTTTCCATGTTATTTCCACTAATGCTATTTCAGCAAATTTTCATTCCTATTGCAATATCGTTATGTGAACGATCGATAGGTTCATAATTTCATTCATTCCTATCGTTATATGAACGATCGATAGGTTCATAATTTCAGTCATTCCTATTTCAATATCGGTTTACGATCGATAGGTTCATAATTACATGCATTTCAAAATCGTTATTTGAACGATACATTTAAATTTACATTCTTTTCAATATCGTTATATGAACGGTACATTCAAATTTAGCTGCATTTCAATATCGTTATATCAATGATACATTTAAATTTACATTCTTTTCAATATCGTTATATGAACGATACATTCAAATTTACATGCAATTCAATATCGTCATATCAATACATTCAAATTTACATGCATTTCAATATCGTTGTATGAACGATACATTCAAGTTTGTTTATATTGGGGTGTAGATCAAATAATTTTATTTTGTTGATCGGTGATAGGACTTAATTCACGTTTGTTTGAAATTCCATTTGTTAAATTCATGTTTGAGCTTTTTCTTGTTGAGTTAATTGTTGTTGATAGTTCCATGTTAGGAAATTTATAATTTTCCTTGTCTTTTTGTTTATAATGGTGTCAGATTTGTTAATATTTAAATTGCGTTTATAAATAAACATCTTGCAACCGCATATGCTTTTTGTGTCTTCCCTAATCCAGTCCCAACCCGGATTCATCCTGTGACAACATACATACATACATACATGCATACATACATACATACATGCATACTTACATACATACATGCATACATACATGCATACATACATACATACATACATACATACATACATACTGGTCAAAACCATGCTTAGCAATATCTTGTAGAAAACTTGGATATAATAAACTCCATCAATAATGGATGATATAAAGCGAATTCTCTAAGCAAGTACTATTATCCCCACACCTAAGAAGTTGGAAGCTGTATGTCATTTTTTCAGGTCCTCCCTGCATTCATTTGTTATTTTTATTGTTAGGTTATTGTGCTTGTTTGTTGATACATGTACTTAAATGGGCCATATTCAGAAATTAATGGTGTCCGGGTGCATCCCGACAATCTACTTTCAATAGAGGTTAAGAATAGGCAGTCGTTGCCAAATAGGGCAAATATGTTGGAATGAGCCTCTAAAGTTGAAGACTCAAACTTTAAATTTGAGGAGTCAAAAGAAAGTAATATTTCAAAGGGGAGTATAATATTATTATAATATTTAGATGCGTGTAAAGAAAATGAAAAAAAGTGTTTGTATCCTGAAGACGTTTAAATATATGTGCAAGTGAGAAGTATTTTTAAAGAGATTTTTGAAACTCGTCTCCTGCAAGTTTTAGTTAATCTGTATTAAGAACTTAATGTGTAAAATCAGTTTATTTACATAAAGGATCTGTATATTGTGAAGATGTGCGTGTGTGAGTATCTGCTGTGTGTGTGTATGTGTGTGTGACAGAGGGAGAGAGATGAGCTTTGCACTTTTGCTAAAACTTAAAACTAGTTTATTGAAGTTTATTTAAAGGTTAGTGTTAAATATATGCACTCATATTTTACAACAATGGTCAAGTACACTAATATTAAAACAAAACAAATACTGTTATTTTTTAAAGAAAATATCAGAAATTTCTTGATCTGAAGTGCGATGCAATTTTACCTTTGAATTTGACAATACGTCGAAACTGCCCTATCGGTGACCTTTATGTAGCGGTCACCTGGTCAAAATAATCCTTATTCCCCTTACCTCTGCAATTTGCTATGGAAAAGATGCTTATATAACTTATGATTTCTACGGCCAGCAGCAAAGTGTTTGCTAGCCAAACATTGGTTTCACCCGTCATTCAGTGGTCACTGGAACATATTTACAACGATTTATGTGTGTGCGTGTGTTTGTGTGTACGTGTGTGATTTGGATTTTTAAGGTAGCTTTAACAATTTTCCAGTCATATCGATACAATGGCTGCAGTGTGAGTTTATAGTGAAGTATAGCACTGGGGCATCATGCCGCATACAGGTAGCATGATGTCCCACCCAGCCACAGTATCCTGACACCAGGCCGACCAGTCTTAGCACTAACCTATTAATGTTGAGCGCCAAGCGAGGCAGCTGCTAGTACCATTTTAATAAGTCTTTAATATGACTAAACCGGAGTTAGAACCCACGATACCCGCATCTGAGGAGGAAGCTCTAACGTCTAAAAATGACTTCTCTGTGTAGGCAAATTGAGCCTTTGTTAAGTGAGGAAATAATTGTTTTATTAATTGTACAATAAGCGTATTCCAGTCGCATCGGTAATATATCTTAAATATGTCAAAGTCAAGTAAGAAAGAGGGGATAATTTTATCATAGAGGAAAGGGTATAATCTGTTTCTGGACGGTGGGAAATATAGTGCAGCCACAACAGAGATGGGAGTGCTTTTGTGAGACCGGTATATTTCAACATAAACACATTTGCATTTGCATTAAAGTTGTCTCAGATGGTGAAGATTAGTCTTTGAGTAGAGATACGATTTAGGGTTATGGATCATTCAATATTTACTAAAATTATCTGGACGTCAGGCGGAGTTTTTGTTCGTGTGTTACTTGCAATAGCCACATTTATCTTCTTTTCAATCCCTATACACCACAGTCCTCTTGCATCAACCAACTGTCTATTGATCTCGGCGAGGTGAGCAACTGGATAATAAAGATAATATTGGAATAGCTGTTTCTAAACCTAATGTTTTAAGATGACCCAAAACAAAATACAGTTATTCCTCTGTTTCATGCTCTGATATAAGGTATTATACTAATGTATTGTTATTGTGAAAATTTAAATAAAATTCTTAAGATGGGTTAAATGGGAAGCAGTAATCTTGTGCGAAATATAATTTTAAGTGATATCCAGATCTATATGTATTTCATGATTTATTTATAATAGTGCATTAAATTAAGTATTTTGATTAATAATAATAATAATAATAATAATAATAAAATTATCATCATCATCATCATCATCATGATGGTCGTCGTCGTCGTCGTCGTCAGATGATCGATAGGACTGACTCGACGGGATGAATGGATATTCCAGGAATTCAGTAGCATTTATTCCTTTTAACTACTGCGTGATGAAATAATTTGATATTCTTCTGCTATAGCAACACGTTCAAATTCACTGCTGTGTTTTACTTGTTAAACGTCAGTTTGTATAATTTGCATTTAAGGCTAGGAAGTCTTCTGCTGGAAACTCGTGTTGATATGACTTTCCGTTTGGAGGAGAGGAGACAACACGTTTTTCAAGATGGATGCCGTGTTGGTCATATTTAATATCAGATTGGCATCATTGGTATTTTGTACCAACGAGATATCTGTTATATCTAGGGTCTTACACTTACGTAACAAGACAAGGTAAACCCCAACAAATCTTCAAGTTTCTATAATGTAAATTTATTTCCTTAAAATATAAAATGCAACAAAATGAAAGAAATAAAAAATAACTTACAGTGTATGAATTCCTAGAGTATCCTAAATTGTTCTATCAATTTCACAACAATACCAAAACTGTAGAAAGGTGTTATGAATGAAGATTATGATGTGTTTATGTGGTAACTTGGAGTTCTGACTCCAAAGAGTTTTACTTCAAGGTAATCCCGTGAAATAAGAGATTGATTATTGTGCACCAAAGTTACGTGAACTTGATCCAATGCCACAGGACTGCTGCTTGAGTGCTTAGATCTAATATTGCCTTCACTAACTGATGTTATTAATATCTCTCTATCATCCGGGGAATTCCCATCATTTTCAACACTGCCATTGTAAAGACTCTGCTGAAGAAACCAACATTCTACCATAACTATATTAAGAACTACAGCCCAGTTTTTAATGTCCCATTCATGTCAAACAAAAATTAGAAAAAATTCTTCTATTCCAGATTGTATCTCATCTGAATTCAAACAATCTTTTAATTAATGTACAATATGTATATCGTCCTTGCCACAGTACTAAAACAACACTTCTGGAAGTAGTTAATGACCTTCTCTCTGCTTAGAATAGAGGAAAGATTACATTTCTCACCCTCCTTGATTTTTCTGCAGCATTTGAATCAATAGACCATGATATATTATTACTTCTCCGTCTTCAGCATGTATTTGACATTTATGATTATGAATGATGATAAGATTGAAGCCATTCTGATCACAATACAAAGACTTTCTCATTCACTTCCCTCATCTCAAAGAAGAAATATCAGCAACACCAACATTAAATTCACAGACAGTACGAAACCTAGATGTTTCGCTCGACAGTACTCTCACATTGCATTAACATGTCATGAACATAATCAAGGTTTGCTTATGCTGAGCTGAGACGCACAGTTCCATTCGCAAATATCTTTCATTTGATGCCACTAAACACTCGTGTGTTCATTAGTACGTTCAAGACTGGACTATTGTAACTCCATTCTGTCTATTTCGTCTCAATATCTACTCCAGAAACTTCAAAAAGTTCAAAACACAGCTGCTCGGATCATCCTTAGCGTACCATGATCAGAGCACACCTCCCCCGTGCTCTGTACTCTACACTGGCTATCCATTCAATCCAGAATCAATCTCTGTGCCATGTTTTACTGACGGACTCCAGTTCAACAAACCTATCCGGCCTCACCCATGTGGAAACACCAGCAACGTACTTACGCTCCTGTCCTTACAATCCTATTCTCATTGTTCCCACTATGGAAACTAAATCATTGGGACAACGTTCTATTGCACATCAGAGTCCAGCAACGTGGATCGAATTTACCACTGAACTAAGACACAAAAACACTGTGATATCATTAAAGAATGCTCTTAAAACTCACCTTTTCCGACTGCAAGAACAAATTTAAAGACGTAACAATATTTCCTACCTTAAATATTTGAGCATGTTTTATGTTTTATAATGTAATTGTGTTCGTTTTTCGCAATGATATCATTATAGATGTTTTTTTTATGTTTTAGGTGTTGACTAATATTGAAAAGCGCTTAGAGCTTCTAAAGATTAGGTGCTATGCAAAGTCCTCATGAAGACTAGTTTGCAAACGTGTACAGCAGAGTAAGAACGGCCAATCCAAGCGAGATCTCTTACAGATGAAAATACATACACATGTCGTTTGATATGTACATATAAAACCTGTTTTTTCTAATGTGGTGTGAATTAGATCCAATTAAATATTACAAGTTTTCAGTTTGTGGACTGCCAGCAAGTTGTTTTCACATTCGAAGTCTTTATATCAGCTCGTATAATTAGCGCTCTATTATTCCGCAACCTAAGCAAGCTAAATCGACGATCAGATTTAGTTTTGGGTTAAAGACCATCGCTCTACATGTATTCAAGCTAAAGAGACCGTATTAAAAATGGGTATAGAAAAGAATGCTGCTTTTTCCGTAATATTTACAATGCAGCTTTTACTGATTGAAAACTAAATGGAATTAAGAAATTTGATTAATTTACATTTTGAAGCCTCCTGTACTCATATCCGTTGTTTTAGGCATTTGTTTTTATAAAATCAAAGTCTTGATTTAAAGAGCTATATACGTTTCTGCATACATTTTAAGTTTTAAAAGCTTTGGGCCATAATGTCATGATTTTAAAAGTTGAACATCTTGACGTATAGAAATCCCTTCCAGGACACACGGTACTAATTATACGGAAGAACTGTGAACCAGTCTAGAAATGGGAGAAGAAATAATAGAGTATTTACGGGTTTGGTGGTCCATAATTGGTTAATAATGAAAATTAAAATTTTAGTAAAAATATCTTTTGAGAGCTTATCCTATATGTAATTTTAAAAAAATATAGACAAATTTCTACTGATGCAATTTTAGCATTCTTACAGGCTTGACTCAGGAACACTCAATAATAAAAGTAGCACCTGATTCATTTAATGCAGAATCAATAACATGTGTTTCATGCACATGTATGTAAACAAAATGCAGCGGGTCATATTGTGTTCTCCACACATAAGCTTGCACCAAGGTTAGACGTGCATGGAGAATTATAGGTCTCATCATCAGCACCCAGAAATTTTAAGTTACTGAATTTTGATAATGATGGTGTTTCCATATGTTTACTATTGGAGTTGAATTAGTACCGTGTGTCCTACATGCGACCTATACCATAATAGGAGCTTATTGTTTCCATGGTTACCATGTGCATCCAGAGTATCATTTTGGTGATTTTTGCATATGACAATCATAATGGAATCTAATTTTCATGGTTTGCATGTGATTTTGGAGAAAAATTCTATAAAAAAGACAGATGGGGATGGTTTTATACACTGGACAGTGGCAGTAGATAGCTCAGGCCATGGGGAAACGAGCATAGTATGGCCTGATGGCAGAATTTCATATGACGGTGCAGACAGATTGGCCTATATGGTTAAATACCATTTAACACATGCAACAATTTCCCAAAAGGGGGTGGGGGAAGATTTTATATGTAAGCCATTTATGTCACGATCACTTATGTGTCAATACTGATCATTTAACTTTAGAGACACACTCAGCAGATCAAAGCAGAGAACATTGTAAAAATCAAGGACTGTGCACAAAACTGCACATGCTGCATTGCCTCAACCTGTAAATTGCATTATTATATGTCGAGTCACATTGAATATCAATTATATCTGTCTTATTTCTTATCATAGAATTAAACTCTTTGACACCTATTCTATGTTCAGCATGTTTCTCATATTGGTACATTAAATTTTTTGGCAAACAGTATTGGAACTTTTCTGTATCCCTTTTGTTGAGGGAGCAGGGAGGGACATTTTCACTTAAAATAATAGTTTTCAACCCTTCATTCCCAATATAAGTCTGCAAAAGTCCTATCAGTATTGCATTATTTAAACAGGCAGTTTTTCTTCCCCAACCTCTCTTCATACAGTTGAAACATTCTTGATGTATAACTGCATGGTGAACATATTGCTCTCTCCCACCACACCAGACCTCTTTTTTCTTCATGTACCAAGTCCCATGATAGAGAACCTTTATAGTCAGGATGTTGCAACTGGTGCTCTCAGAACACATTATAGCACATCTCAGCATTTTTTCCTGTGTGCAGTAAGCGATATGTGTTTTGTTCACCATATATGTTGTTGTGAATAGATGAAAACAAGCTTCATGTCAGAAATATGGTTTCATATTTGAAACAAAAGCTATTTATAAAGCGAACATTGCTCTGCACTTGCTATATTAAGGAATCATTTAGCTGTAAATTAGAGCTTGCTATTTGGTTTGCCAAATCAAGATGTATTGCCTCCCCTTTGACTGTAATTGAGTGATTGCAAGGTTTGCTATGTTTCTCTTTTGTTCAATAATTTATGCATTTTATTCAGCTTTATATTAAAAAGTAAGTAATTTAACACTGCTTATAGTGGAAAGTAGCCACAGTAATGATTTTGAGACTTTTTCTTAACTGTTTATGAGTTTTGGGTAAATGTAGGTATAGATTTATGTATTAGACAACTTTAATATGCAATTCAATTCTATTACTTAAATTTAACAAGTAGTTTATGCAGTGATAAGTTTTATCAGTGTCTGCATATTGCATAGAGACATGTCTTGGCATCGCAAAGTTTTTCACACATTTCTCCACCTCCAGCATACTTAATAGCTTGAGGCGTAACAGTTTGTACATACACTTTCTGTCTCCAACATCAATGTCAGCATTATAGGAACTTTGGATAGCTTTTTCAAATTTTGTCTCTTGTTGTACTTATGTAACATACCTCAAGTTGCTATGTCTTTTGGGTTGATGCACATTTTCCCCCTTGTTGTGGGGAATATTACCAGGCTTGAAGAAATTACTATGTCTATTCTTTGCTTTCTCACCCTTCCCCATAGTTTTATCCTAAAAAGTAGCCCTTTGTTATTTAATTATTCAGTATAATAAAGCTTATGGAACTTTTCTTTGGCTTTTATACCTTTATATTAAGATTTGGGGGTGATGAATCACTTGTGATGATAGTTTAAATAAGTTTGGAATGTCAGCATCTCTTGATGCTTCATGGGTGTGTGTATTTGTTTTAGTCACAAAAGGGCAATGACCTCTTATAATTTTGACCTGTCATGTGGCACACTTATTTGTTTTGGTTGATTGATGTGAATAGAGATGCACTGCATCTTATTTCTGTGAGAGTCAGCAAGAAAAGAAATGCAATTTTGAAATTTAAAACATTTAAAAATTGTCTTATAGCCAGTGAGAGATCAAAATGCAATGCGTCATGTAATTTGATACCCTGTGATGTCATACTTGCTGATGTCAGCATGCTTGTATTTCTTTGACCTGTCATGTGGCACACTTATTTGTTTTGGTTGATTGACGTGAATAGAGATGCACTGCATCTTATTTCTGTGAGAGTCAGCGAGAAAAGAAATGCAATTTTGAAATTTAAAACATTTAAAACTTGTCTTATAGCCAATGAGAGATGAAAATACAATACGTCATGTAATATGATACCCTGTGATGTCATACTTGCTGATGTCAGCATGCTTGTGTTTCTTTTGTGTAGCATGCATGCCATAGAAAGATGACATGAAGATACAAAGGCAGAAAACAATTATTTTAATAACAAGAATAAGCCACTAATAAGTACAATACAACACAGCAACATGTAATGCGGATGCAATTTAGCTATAGGCATTGGTATCACATAAAATACTATTGCACTATTATCCATGCATAAGCATGGTCAATTCTTTCTTACAATTATGTTCCAATATCAATGAGTAAAATACAACTTTTTCTAAAAAATTTAAATATGGTTATAGGACACACGGTACTAATTATACGGAAGAACTGTGAACCAGTCTAGAAATGGGTGAAGAAATAATAGAGTATTTAAGGGTTTGATGGTCCATAATTGGTTAATAATGAAAATTAAAATTTTAGTAAAAATATCTTTTGAGAGCTTATCCTAATGTAATTTTAAAAAAATATAGACAAATTTCTACTGATGCAATTTTAGCATTCTTACAGACTTGACTCAGGAGTACTCAATAATGAAAGTAGCACCTGATTCATTTGGTGCAGAATCAATAACATGTGTTTCATGCACATGTATGTAAACAAAATGTCGTGGGTCATATGGTGTTCTCCACATATAAGCTTGCACCAAGGTTAGATGCGCATGGTGAATTATAGGTCTCATCATCAGCACCCAGAAATTTTAAGTTATTGAATTTTGAATATGATGGTGTTTCCACATGTTTACTATTGGAGTTGAATTAGTACCGTGTGTCGTTTAATAACCAACAATTTCTACATATGCTGACATAGTTACAAAGTAGACGTAATTACCAGCTTTGTCATCACCAGCCCTTCTAAAAGACACACGGGTCATCTAGAAGTAGCTTGCTATTTGTAAAATTGCATGTATGAGTTAATAGTAAAATATCGTTTCTTAATTCAAAATCACTGTTATGACTCACAAGCATGTTAATAGTCTCACTGCTGCTGAGTTCATTCCATGAGAAGCAGTTCAAAAGAACGGTGAGTTTGACAAAAACAAATAAGGGGAGTTACATGCTATTTAAATGGTATAATCGGCTTTACATTTGATAAAAAGGTAATAACGTACATTAATTCAGAAAGTATCTTTCTTTTGTTTATTTTGGTGATTTGCTGGAAAGCACTAGAAATATACATTTTATTATAGATATTGAATCACAGCATCGGGTTGCAGCAGAGTGTGATTAAAACATTAAAACATAAACCTAAGATGCGATATAGGCGTAACATGTATTCATATAATAAATTAATTATGAAAATAATCAATCAAATCCATTTCAATGTTAAGTTGTGATTACACATTAGGCAAAACATGTTTTGTATCCACCTTAATCATCTAAGATTGGAATCGGGGATATTTTTATAAAGAAAATTCGTATAAAGAATAAAATAAGTGATTCAGGAATATAATATAACGAAATAAAATTTTGGCGTATATCATACACCTTGATTATTTAAATAGTAATTCGAATTAAAAAAAGACTAATTAAGATAGACAAGGAAATAATTTCGTATTACTGGTGTTTATTTGCAACAAAAAGGCAACAAAACCCCACAAAGAAGTAAAAGACAAATGTTCCATTTTACTGAGAGGGACGTATACGTAAATGTAGGGTGACCCATTATTGTTAAATACACATTAAACCATCATCATGAATAATAATAATAATAATAATAATGATAATAATAATAATGATGATAATAATAATAATAATAATAATAAAATAGGGACAGAATATAACTCGGGGATTTTTGAATTCCCGATAGCTGTCAGATATAATATTTACCCTCTTGACATGCATGTTATGTTCCAGTTTGATAGATTCAGCATTAACATCAAAGTTCAAGCAGTGGTTCAGTTGCACTTGGGTTAGAAGCCTAGCTACGCTTACCTATGTAACAGCTTCAAGTGATGCGTCACAATTATCTGATACAAAGCAATGTACATTTAGTATCTTTTTCTAATATCATCCAAGAAGAAGCCTCCTCTCTCTCTCTCTCTCTCTCTCTCTCTCTCTCTCTCTCTATATATATATATATATATATATATATATATATATATATATATATATATATATATATATATATATAATTTCTTTACCCTCGTAGTTTTTCTGCAGAGTCTTAACTTGAATGGAAAATAGTTACACGAAGTCTCTCACACCTTTTGCCTTGAAACGGGTAGCGATATGTACATTTAGGGAGTAAAAAAAAGGAATCATGGACCAGTGTAGTAAAATCATTTCATTAGAGGGTTCTGAATGACCCTACCCCTTAGTCTATGATAATACACTCCTAATCTAAACACCCCATTAAAAATACAGAAAAAGGAAAGGTCTTGCGCATCATTATATTTTCCTACGTCTGGAAATTATCAACAATTTCACTCCTAAACTAAAGAGGATTTACCTATGTTGAACCACAAGTTCACATTACAACTAAGTAGATCAATATGACCAGAAACAACAGTTTTATATTTTTGTTAGATTTAGTGAGCAACTAGTGTCTAGCTAGGTTTTCGACGGAATTTTAAGGTGGAATTTAAAGCATGATCTGTAGATAACAATGAACCCTTGTTTATACAGCGGTCAATTTACGATAAAATATGTACAACCCGTCGGAGAGTTTTGTATAACGGAGAACAGGGTTTGGCGCGAGCACAAAAAACTAACCTGATCCTCTAATGTGGATTGCGATTTAAACAATAGAGACATAAATATGTTTGTTTAGGATTTGCCTACGTGGATATGGTTCTGTCACAGTGTAATGTATTGACAAACGACTGTTGAATTAATGACTATTTAAACATAAAACGGAAGAGTCCATTCTTTCGAATAAATAAAATAGTCTCTTATATCGATAAAAATCCCTCTTGTTTGTACTTGTTCTTGCTTTTAATACATTGCGTAATATTACGCAGTCTTAATAAACAAGTATTGTTATAGCAGGGAAAGAATGAGGCGTATCTTGCAAAGATTTCCTTCTTAATAAAATTTGACAAATTATGAAAAAATCATGAAAAAGCAATATTTGCAAATATAATATTCCTATTCTGACTCTATAACCTTTGCTCATCGATCATATTACATATGTACGGTAAATATTGCAGACGTTCTTTAAACTGAATGAATGATAACAACAAAAAAATGTGCAAATATAACACCTTTTACATTCATTTGTTACGAAAGGACAATATCTTACAAATTGAAATTGGAAGAGAATGGAATTATTACATCTAAGACGATGTATGTTGTAACTATACATTTTAAGTGGTATAGTGGGAATTGTATCTATTGAGATTAAATGCCATAGAAAGAAAGCTAAAACTATCTGTTAAGCTGCACAAATGATTTATAAAATTCATTGCTATGACAGGCCCTAAATAAATTGTATCCCTGGTAATATGACACCCCATTTGAATGGCCATTTGCTATCAATATGACTCTGAGAACCGTATGGATTCTTACTGACTGGTACTATCTAGTGTATACCTTCGGTTATCAGTCCACATAGTGACCTTAGACACACGATCGATGCAGGTGTCTATAAGTTACAGATGAGTGTAGTTTGTATGCATAGGAAGCTTCTACAAAGGTTATGTTGCCTCATGTAATTTCCAGCCACATTTCAAACGGCTTTAGGAACAATCTATTAAAATGGTGCTATCTCCTACCAGTTTCTAATTTGTTGGTCTCATAGAATGATGTAACTATATTTAGCCTAATTTCAAAGGATGTGCATTTTAAAACAAAATGAATACATGGCAATTGAGGAAACTCTAACACAGTAGACACAGACATTTATGAAAAACAAAATATTTTATACGCCGTCATTTCTACAGCTGCTATAACGATAGACGTGTATACCAATCACATATATCTAGTCCAGTTCTTTTTCAAGCCCCACATGTTTTGGGTTTCAAAGCGTGCAAAAGCACACTCTTTACCTGGTGTCATCATTTTAGCACCCATTCCAGATCTTGCGTTAATTGTGGTGGTTCTTTTCATACGCAATTTTTTTAAAATTCAGACTGTGGACGTTGCCATAATAATACATCTTCAGAATTCTATTTTGCAGCCTTCACTTATGACGGGCAGTGTTCATAGTTGATTTGTTTGCTTTCACCAGGTTGAAGCTCTGTTTCTTTTGAAGATAGGCACATAACTGATCATGACAAATACGATATGGCAATCTTCGAAACTGTATAGACTATCAAGTTGATGCGATGTCACTTGCTTTTACATAGCATAGTGGATCTCGTATATTAGTCGTTTGAAATTGACCAAATTTTGGAACAGCTGCTTTCTTGAGATATCTGTGTTCATTTTACAGACTTTGACTTATACTGGCAGCTGATGTTATGACATGGTAGTTGATGAACAACGGATATGTAATATATTTTATGAGTCCTACGTAATTTCTGTTTTGCTCAGTTTTTACTCAAAGTGGCAATATAAAGAGGACAGTTTTGTAGTGTAGAAATCTTCTGATGATCAACACTTTGCGCTGTCTTCATTCATTATTATTTCTTCCAAAAAATGCTGTATTGGTAAAGAAACGTATAATACATCGTTGTTTTAAAGTGATTCACAGGTAAAGAGTCAACATATCAATGTGTATCCTCTTAAAATATTGAAAGCGAATGGAGCCATGCATTCTGCATTCCTCTCGGAGATCCTGGCCACCCAACCAAGATTAAATGGAAAGAAAATGTGGCACGAGTTTTCCATATTTCATAAGCTGTCTTGCGAGGCAACTCTCACCAGAGAGAAGACACCCTTGATGAAGCGTGATGGGGGCATGGTGACTTTTCTTGAGTGAGACGAACTGTCAGAGATATTGTTACGACTGTTTCCTACCGTTCTTTCAGTCATAAAGTATTATGGGTTCGCCAGGTACTGGCTTGAGGTGAAATGAATATAACCTTTTGATTGTAGTGTTTGTATTGATATTTCTGTACAATAAAAGGCTAGAATGACAGAGGAGATTATAGAGAAGAACGAAGAAATGTGTGCTATTTACAGAATAAATTATGTTTTACTTTTTATTGTGTTCTCTTATTTCCTTTTTCTAATTCTCACAAGATCACAATTACATTGACATACACAATAATAATTTTTCTTCATGACCATACATTTTCTATACAACACAAGCCAAACAAGATTATTGTTTTTAATACGCCAGTGTTTAGTATATTTTAAGAAATAACAATTTTAGCATAAATACGTTTTTAAATTAGATTTGATGTAATATCATCAAAGTTGAATTCTATTAGTACATGTATTTGATTGTACTAACCCTATTAATAGAAATTCCGTCAGATAAAACCTTTAAATTAATTCTGGGTAACTCCGAATTTTCAGACAACTCTGAAAATTGTACAAATTTAAAATCTGGGCAAATCCGAATTTTGGACCAATCCAGAATTTATATAAATCAAAATTTGGGTAAAATCCAAGTTTTGGAGCAATCCGAAATTTGTATAAATCAAAATCTGGGTAAATCTGAGTTTTTGGACAAATCCGAAATTTGTATAAATCCAAATCTAGGCAAATCCGAATTTTTGACAAGTCCGAAATTGGAATAACTTTAAAGCAGGATAAGTCCGAATTTTGTATAAATCAAAATCCGGACAAATCCGAATTTTGATATTGGTAGTAACAAAACACTTTCAGAAAAGGGCTTTTACCTGAATAAAAGTAGTCATGACTGATACAAATTTTGATTTAGAATTTCATCCGAAAGGAGACAGACGGTTGTGATTTCAATATTGTCAGTCCCTCGTCTGCAAGGACGGGGGCCTTATTTATACTCTCTATACCCTTGGAGAACCTCGGATGTTTACACAAACATAAACAACGGGGATACTCGAGGTTCTCCGATACGGGTTAGAAACGAGAACGCTACCATCTCGCGCTCAGGGGCAGGGTCCAGTTTTTATGTACAAATTTAATGCCGCAATCAGTGACCTAGTATAAAAATCATAAAAAATCAAATACACAAGTGAGGTCAAAAAGGTCCATACTTTTAGATACCTATATTAAAACAAAGCATAAGAATAGTATTCACTCGACCAGAGAAGTCAATGGCAGTTCATAGCAGAAGAGGTTTATGCACCCCACCCCCTATTTTATACATGCATTTTTCACATTCAAATGCCATTTTTGACAGCATGTGGTGCTAACAGTGCAAACGCAAGCCCTTTCCCTGGATGAAAATTTTTAAAAACATTGTCTACTAAATAGTTTGATGCTATTCAGAATAGTTGTCATCCAAGCCGTTTTTGAGATACTCTGCTTGCCTTGAACCCACGTGTCTACTGTTATGGGAGGCTAGCTCTTCTTCCTAGCCAACTATTGGTATTTCACTATCAACATACTGCAGAGCAACTATGGAAGGTGTACATGCCTGACATCAATTTCAAGAACAATACAAGCCCAAAACACCTAGTTCACAAATATATCCATATCTATAAATACTAAACAATAATAGCTGAAAAAGTCACACCATAGCCTTAAGGTAAGAAATTTGCCAGGGGCCAATATACGAAACTGGTCCCTGCCACCTTAAGAATTTGGCTGAAAATGGTTTATATCAAAAGTTGTGTACATATCACATATTTAGACATTATCTAGTACAATGGTATAAAGGAAAACTTTTTGTGCACAAAACTAAAAATGGTATTATGCTTTCAAGAACGTTACCTCTTTGCGGCAGAAAGCACTGCATTATTTACATTGTGAATTAAGACTGACTGCATTTCTTGAAAGATTTCAAATTGTTTGCAACCTACAATGCTTTTGGTCTTTGTTTACCACCATAGCATCAGTACAAAATCAAAATTCCTTTACAATGTTTCATGAATGTCAAGAAGAGATCTGGAAGTTATAAATTTTAGGACGGAATGACAGAAATGCTATGTTAGGTGTCAGTGACAGAAGTAAAAAGTTTCTCTAAACTCTTCTAGCAAACTTAAAGAAATCACACATTTAAGTAAATCATGTGCTTTAGAAGTACTCTTAGGCTGATATAAAAGAAGTGGTTCCTAACTTTTTATTATCATTCTGGAGATGCTAATAGCAGCATCAGTGTTGTGTCAGTGTATATTGGGGGGGGGGATAATCGCAACACAAGTCTAGCTAGTCTGGAAGGTCAAAGTTTAATCAATTAACATTAGACAATGCTGGAATATTGATATACTGATGTGTAGGACCCTAAAACTTACAAAGAGTGACATATCAAATAAATTCATTGATACGTAGCCAATGAAATTGACCATACACATACAAATTACTCAATACAATTTAACAGAGAAATTTCTTCTCAGACACCAATTTACTTACAACTGACTTTAATGTTTTCTGGAGTTTACAAAATCATAGTAAATAATAATATAAGGTATAGAACAAATATTTATAGTGGAAAATCCAGTTCAAGGTAAAACGCATATCACCGGCTTGGCTTTTGATAAGCACGTACCATAAAATAACTCCTGCAGAAGCTAAATCTGTCCGTCAAAGTCACTCTCTTGTGCACTTAGATCAGAATGAGTATCTGGATGAGATTGAAGCTATTGTTTCTTTCAGCAGGACTAACCGATTAATAATAATCTCTTACCATGCAAACTGAGACCTGCAAAAAGAAAAGAAACAAGTGATACTGATGTACTTTTAACATTCAGTGAAAATATAACACTTTCAGAGGAGAAACTGTATGTGCGTTGTCAAATGCATGAAGCTGCCACTTAATTTTAAGCTTTTCCCCCTTTGTTAACTGAACCTAGAAATGTCAAGATATATACATAACATTGAAACATTTTCTATTATCACCCAAGTGTGAGATATGAATCTCTTATGTCAACTTAAGAGTGGGGTCATGAAGGTAGAAACTATGTCGGTGTGCTAAAACTTTCATTCTTCTCACCAAAATATAACAAGTAATATGCCATATGCATCATTATTTCTAAGACCGTTCCACTGGTGACATTCAGTATTCACAACAGTATGTTTATGTATGATTCCTCTGAATTCTATCTGCTCCTGTGGTGTTAAATACTTTAAAGAATACATATTGACATGCTATACAATTGTTTAGGTGTGTCTGTACTGAAATGTGAATATTATTCATAAAAATAGGGGTGCAAAACCTTGACAGCTACAGAAAGTGCAAGACAATACATTACGGTTACCATTTTGTTCCCATATTTAGTAAGTTATGTCCAAAATATGCTACTTTGTCATGATGTAAACAGTTCTCACATGGAGGTACAAAACACAGTTACCTCCCTCTCCAAAGAACATCACATGCAACACTAAGTAATATATGGAAAAAGGAAGGAGATATAATAAAGCTAATGCATAAAAATTATTTAAATATACACAAAGAAACAGAAAAGTATAATAGATGTGGCTGACTGCACGATCAAAAAATTATCAATTTTCCTTAAGGGGGCAGGGTCCAGTTTTTATGTACAAATTTAATGCCGCAATCAGTGACCTAGTATAAAAAATCATAAAAAATCAAATACACAAGTGAGGTCAAAAAGGTCCATATTTTTAGATACCTATATTAAAACAAAGCATGAGAATAGTATTCACTTGACCAGAGAAGTCAATGGCAGTTCATAGCAGAAGAGGTTTATGCATCCCAACCAGTATTTTATACATGCATTTTTCACATCCAAATGCCATTTTTGACAGCATGTGGTGCTAACAGTGCAAACGCAAGCCCTTTCCCTGATGAAAATTTTGAAACACATTGTCTACTAAATAGTTTGATGCTATTCAGAATAGTTGTCATCCAAGCCGTTTTTGAGATACTCTGCTTGCCTTGAACCCACGTGTCTACTGTTATGGGAGGCTAGCTCTTCTTCCTAGCCAACTATTGGTATTTCACTATCAACATACTGCAGAGCAACTATGGAAGGTGTACATGCCTGACATCAATTTCAAGAACAGCACAAGCCCAAAACACCTAGTTCACAAATATATCCATACCTATAAATACTAAACAATAATAGCTGAAAAAGTCACACCATAGCCTTAAGGTAAGAAATTTGCCAGGGGCCAATATACGAAACTGGACCCTGCCACCTCAGCAACCTACAGTACTGCGAACAATGGCGCCATTACAAATCTAACGGAACACGATCCGGGAGGCCATATTTGATTAAAATACACTGTAAACAAGTAAGGCAAAATAAAATATTGTCTTCTAATAATACATAATTATCTAACAGTTATTCGAAACATAGTGACGAGTCGAAATAATCATCAGAATGGATGAAATGAGTGTCAGTCGATCTCATTCAAAGCCGACATGTGCTTTCAACGAGGGACCGTCTCAAGGCAACGTAATCGTGTGCAACAAGGTACATGTACGCAACATTTTAAATAATTGTACTAAACATTTAGATAAAATAAAATTGTGAGACTGGTATTGCATAGTATAGAACTGTTAGAGATATACCATCGTATGTTTCAACATTATGTTGTAATTCCGAAAATGGGTACCAATATGTTTTTCCTGCTTCATTTTAACACACATTTTTATACTGAAAACATATATTTTGAAACTGAAGCTTAGGTATATCATTTAACGCATTCTATGTGTCTGTTGTTTATTATACCCTGTTGATGGTTACTTACGGATTATTCTTAATTCCATTTAATGCATACATCTGAAGAATATTTCGGATACATATCTTCCAATAATTGACTTAGTTCTTGTACCCTTTTGGCCAACTATTTTCAGAATCCACATAGTGACCATTTTCTTTATTTGACATTCATGACCAGATATTTCATATAAATTACCATCATTGCCAGCTGCTTCTTTCATTTAAATGAATTATATTATTACATCGACTGTCTGAGTACTGTTTTGATATTATTACTTATAACGCATCCTCAAGGTGTAGCTTGTTAGCGGTTTACTCTGTTATTTACATTTAATTTATAGTATTTTTTTTACCATTGTCCGTACTTGCAAGTAGAGTTTTGTTCTAGCTGTCGTTTGTCATTTTAGAACAGATGTTTACTTTGAACTGAGATCGAGACCAGATGTAAACAAAGTCTTCATTCTTCTTTTTAATATCAGTCCTTGAGTCACTGAGAATCAAAGATCAGAGTTTATAGGTGTGTACAGAGATATGAGAGATATGTTGAGAGGAATTATATTATTATTTGTAATTAAAATGTGTTTGTTGACTTTTTGGACTTGGGATTATTGTGAATTCATTTAGAGACGAAGTGGATCATAATACATCAAGGCGTATGGTACATCATCACATACAAGATTATTCTAATTTATTCGGATTATTCTCTATGTTTGGACTTGCGATAGAGCATTTTGGATTATTTTGGGATTTATTTCAAAATAGTGTAAGTTCATTTTACTGTTTTATTTTATATGGTCGAGAAATATATTTTGCTTCTTGAATTTACTAAACTTATTGCTTTGGTTTCTTTCTGTTATATCCGGAAGTACAAAGAGCTGTAGCAATTCATATAGACACAAACTAAAAGTATCAAGAGATGCTAATTGTTTATACAGATGACATTTTGATTTGTTTGAACTTTTGGAAGATGCTGATGGTCATTCTAAGTGCCTACGTCTTGCCAGTTTACAAATATGGTAGCCATCATAGTATGGAAAAAAAGACAGCAATGGAGCCAATTTTCTTTTCTCAACTTCATATTGATGCGTGACTGTTGCTTGCACTAGGTTTGTGTCAACTTTTATCATATTTGTGATTAAACTGCTTTTATAAATGCCTTTGTCAATATTCATTAAAACATATAGTTTAATGACCATTGCCTATATCGGTGTTGATTCTAATGTGAATTTAGCCTTATATTTTTGACATTTACTGTTTATACACATTTAATATACCCCAAAATATTATCATGCCGTATATGCTTCAACTTTTATATACTTTGACCAAGAAATGACCAACATGTGAGAAATAAAAGGATTTATACATTGGGTTTCTTGATTTGAATGAAACTGACATTATTTAGATATTTTGGAAGGCTTTGTTAATGGTTGTTCTTTAGAAATTGGAAGTTACCGTGATAGAAAACTATTTACATTTTTACAATTTCAGAAATATATATTTATAAATTAAAAAAGCTCTCAGAAGATTGTTGTTGTTGTTGTTGTTGTGGGGTTTAACGCCATTTTTCAGCACACGATAGGCTATACATGGCGGCCAGTTTTAATGGTGGAGGAAGAACCCGGAAAAACACCGGAAAGAACCACCGACCCACGAGAAGCTACTGGCAAGCTTTCTCACATACCCACATTGGCTGAATCCGAGACTCGAACCGACGCAGACAGAGGTGAGATGGCAGTGATCCTCTCAGAAGAAGGTGTATATATGTGTTATAATGATGCTGGACAATGCTAAATACAAATAATATAGTATTAACATTTTTTTTTTGTCATCTCAGAATTCTTGAGTGTCTTCTAGCTGAAACTCAGTATTTGTGCATAAAGGTTGCATGACTCTAATAACCACTTCTTTGGAATGATTATCAATCAAACACAGTACAGCAACAGTCATCGAGTCTCATTTTGTACAAAATATAGACCTACAGATTAATAAGCCTAAATAGATCATAGAAATCCAAAACTTACTTTTGTACTGTATATACACAATATATCCAGTCGGAGCATGTTCTTTAAAATGTTCAGTTTATTATGCACATATATGACTATAGCATATTTTCATTGCTTTGTTATATGTGTGTTAAATGTTCTGTTTATTATGTCCATACATAAATATAACTTTCTGTCAGTGCTTGTGTGCTTATGTTTAGATATATATTTATGTACTTTTAATGTGCTCTTCTGATTGAAATATCTTCCTGTCGATAGATGATTTATATCTGTATGATTACTGGTTATTTATCCACTTACAAATTTCTTGTGTGTGAATCGGTGTAAATATTACACCAGTACCTGTAATATAATAAATTCATCATTGATTTATAGACCTAGATCGGCAGCGTGCAGTTAATAGAATGTTTTTATATGCGTATGATTGCGCCATGGTCGGAACAAAATTTGATACAAGAATGTAATTGGTTATCAAGTTATATTATACCAAAACTTTAAAAGCCACGTTTTTAAATTTACGTGATATCACACACACACACACACACACACACACACACATATATATATATATATATAGAGAGAGAGAGAGAGAGACAGAGACAGAGAGAGAGACACAGAGAGAGAGAGAGAGAGAGACAGAGAGAGACAGAGCGAGAGGGAAATAGTTATATGTATGCATGCATATCTACTCTCATATAGAAAGTTTAGTTTTCAGTTATAGACAACCAGGAAGCAAAATACTTTCTTACACCAAGTAATATTTCCAGAAAGTCATTATTGCTCAAATGTATATTTAAAAGAAGGTGCGAGTTGTATGTTTGTATGTTGATCTGAACAGAAACTATTTCACCGTGCTTGGAAATGGAACAGAGGGACGTGAACCCCGATTTCAAAGGGAAAGCTAACGGTGAAAGTAGTAAGTTGAAATATTTCCCAGGGAAAAATGTTTTAAATTAATACCGACCTTTGGTTGAAAATTGTTCTTTACGATTTTTATGACGACCACAGTGTCAAATGCTGAAAGCGAACAAACGTATTTTTTTAGCTCTGATATTATTGCAAATTTTGTTGAAGTTCCTTCGCAAATGGATACAGTGTTGTTATCAAATATTACACCATAATGCCGAGAGAGAATTGTGTAAGGTTTTTGTGACGATTGTTTCAATATCCTTTAAATATATTCAGAATTACACAGAATGACAAACTGTCATATGTAAACTAACGTTGTTTATTTTAGTGACGTCATTCCCATAACGTCTAGTTTGAAAACTATCTCTCAGTTTGCTTGATTTGTTTATAAATAGAATAAATTAAAATAAAATAAAGGAACAGGAAAACAAGAGCAAAGAAATAATACCAAGAAGAGGAAACGATTAGCAAACCGCCACGCCGTGAACAAAGGACAATAACAAGATGGCGGACTGTTCAGATGGACGTTGCAGTGCTCATGTGCAAATCATGGATAATTCTGTTTATGAGACTCGCTCCAGAAAGAAATATACTGAATTGGAAACAGAAAATGAAGGTGATTGTACTGTACATGTTTATTGTGGTTTAAATGCTTTTTATGATGCAGATTTTGTGAGTGATGAGCCTGACAATGCAAACAAGGCAGATCTATGCTCGCAACCTCAGTACACGAGTACACAGAATGTTGACAATACATGTTTTGACAGAGATGCCCAAGATTCGAGTCACCGTTTTAACAGCCCAACATATCAAATGTCATATCTCAGGTTCCCAATCAGGACTATATTAGAAGACTTGATCAGGAACTAGATAATCTACCCAGAGACATGTATATTGAGAAATTGCTAGAGGTTTCACACGACAGTGAAGATATTGGAACCTGGTATAGGTCAGTTTTATTTAGTAGAGCACGAGGTTTTCCTGGCTGTCCGTCTGGATATTTGGTTGTTAGAAAGAACAGAAATGGTGTAAGTAGTTTAATAAAATATGCAAGGGATTGTTTTTCTTTAGCTATATTTATCAAAGGGGATCCTTGCGAGATCGATTCTATTTTTAGCAAGAAGAAATCAAACCCTAATGTACAAGCTGAACATTGTGAACATGACGATGAACATAGCTCAGGGCAAGCAGAACAAGTGATTAATTCAGCAAGATTCTCGCTAGCGGAAATCAAGAGTGATTGCGGTCATCTACAACAAACTGTTGTTTCGCTCAGAGAAGAGATTATATCTCTGAAGGCAACCCAGATCACATTGGTGACTATGAATGACCTTAATGCATTCCGTGCTGATGTAAACAATAAGGTACAGGCACAATCTCAAACAATAGAACTGCTCCGTAATGAGATTAAGTCACTGAAAACTACTCAAAGCGTGTTGATGAAAGAAAATGAAACTCTCCACATCATCACCGAGCAACTTAGAGTTAAGCTGATGAAATCTTTGAGTAAACCCATGTCTTATGCGGATATCGTTCGCACGAATAGTCCAGTTGTAAGTAACCTATCGTGTAGTCCCAATGGATGTGGTGATCAACGATCTCCATCAATTGCTGCTCAGAACAAGATTCATGTGTCTAACTGTTCATCTCCCGTCTTGATCGACTCTAACAAAACTGGTTGCGATACACACTGCTGCCTATCAAGTGAATCTCAGAACAGAACTGCAGTGTCCAACTGTTTGTTTCCCGTGTAGGTTGAGGCTGACGACTCTACACCAGGTACAATGGCAGTGGAGTCACGAACCGGCGTAACGGCCCAACCAGCTTTGGAAAAAAGTGGGGTCAGTGCTCTGCAAACTCTGGTTTCAAAAAGTTCGGATATAATTTCACAGACTTTTGATAGAAGACATATCGCCCCCTTCGATGGAAATATCCCACAGATTTATAAAGCCAATGTTCATCCTGATGTGACAAATGTTGTACGCACACCCATTCGGAATCAAAATAAACTGTTAACCCACACTTAACGGCTTTCTGAACAGGGGACTTCGACTTCGACCAGGATAGAGAACGTTAGGCATCCGATTACTAGCAACAGTAATGTGAAAGGTATTGACTTGAAAACCCCTCCTAGCAAGATACCTACCGTTATTGGGGGTCAGGTAGAAAGACCTAGATCATTTGGTAAATCAGGTTTAGAAATAGGTTCAGAGAGTATTGTTGGACATGAGGATGTTGATGACAATAATGAGAATTTTGTATTTGAAGGTGTAGTTAGACGTAGAACAAGGCTCTTTTATGTGGGTGGCATTGGCGTCAAATCTACTGCTGAAGGCCTCGGTAAATTCTTGAAAGAATACGATATAGATCCGTTATCCATAAAGTTTATCCACAGTAGACGTAATTGTCTATCGGCCAAGCTGACTGTATATAATTCAGACTGCAACACTGTTGAAAATGATGTAACATGGCCAAAAGGTGTTTATGTAAGAAGGTGGTGTGGGAATCAATCTTGGCGAGACAGGTTTAGTAATCGCGATCAGGAGGCAAATGAAGGTGCAGGATGCGATATTCCGTGACTAGGGTGACAGTTAATTGTTCATAAATTTGCTATTATGTTCTGTCGTAAGTTAATGTGTTTTGTCATCTTTCATTTTAGGCCTGCTTTCACGATGTATAAGTATTAATATGCCTATATTGCAAGTTAATATGAATCTTAATATACTGACCTGGAATGTTAGAGGAATTATGTCCTCTGCTCTTAGCTTTAGTGCAATGCTGGATAAATATAATGTTGACGTAGCTTGCGTAACTGAACATAAACTATTACAACACATACTTCCATTTTGCGATACTATTCGTTCTGATTATAAATGCACTGCTAAGGCAGAGGATAATTCCTCTAATAACACGTTAATAAAATGTGGTAAAGGAGGAGTTGCAATCTTCTGCAAAACTTCTCTCATGAGATATGCTAACTTTATAGATGAAGTTAATAGTGACAGAGTTGTTGGCATAGAATTCAAATTTCCCGATATGCAAAATGTACATGTTTTTTGTGTATATATGCCGACCCTATTATATGGCATAGATTGTTACAAAGCGCAAACTGAGTTGATTCAAAATCTCTTTGATCAGTACTCACAGCTGGGGGACGTGTATTTTACTGGTGATTTCAATGCAGTAGCTGGACCAGACACTTTCAAAGATTACAAAGATAGGGTATTTCATGAGTTCTTGCGATATAATAATCTAGTGAGTGCTGGACATTTAATAATATGCACTGGTTCCCGTTATTCATTCACCCCAGCAAGAACGATGATTGATCATTTTGTACTGTCGGATCAATGCATAGGTAGATTACGAAGTGTGCACATTGTTTCAGATCACGAAGAGCACGTGATATCTGACCACCTCCCTATCCTTATTTCCTTTCGTACAGTGACCTGTGGGAGAGACTTCAGACAGTCTATGAAGAGAAACAACATAGCCTGGAATCAATTAAACGCTGATATCTTGAAAAACTATCAATCTGAGCTGGACCTTCGCCTGAAAACTTTAGATATAGATACTATTTCGGACAATGTTGATAGCTTTTACCGGCACATTGTTAATGCAATACAGCAGTCAAGCGACATCGCGCTTCCAAGGTCTAAATTCAATTATCATGCCAAACCATATTGGTCAAATGAACTCAAAGAAGCACATAAACTTCAAAGACAAGCTAGGTATACTTGGATAAATGAGGGAAGACCGAGGGGTAGTCAATTTAATTCTTACAGAGAATATAAAGATAAGAAGAGAGACTTTAGCAACGTTCAAAAACTGGCTGTGGAAAAATATATGGGGGAGGTGTATGAAGAAATTGAAAAAGCACATGAATGCGATGTAAGACACTTTTGGAAAATGATCAACATTAAGAGAGGGAACAATATAAATTTTTGTCAGGAACTATCAACTGATGGAGTTTGTGTCCGTGATGATGATTCCATCGCAAATGGCTTTGCCAGATACTATGAGGACATTCACACGCCGAATTTAAACCATAGTTTTGACGGAAACTTTTATGAATTTATAGAGAGAGAATTAAATCGGGGTCTACAGGACGAAGTAAGCCATATCGAGGCCTTACTGACCAGTATCAGTTTAAACGAAGTAATAGAAATCATTAAAGGTCTAAAGAAATCAAAAGCATCGGGCCATGATCAAATTTGCAATGAACATTTGATCTATGGCAGCGACTACCTCATCGAGTGCATGACAATTTTATTTACTCGGATGATTGATCAATCTTACATACCTGTAGATTGCAAAAAAGGGTTAGTAATACCACTGTACAAAGGTAACAGAAAATCAAAGAACTCCCTCGAAAGTTACAGGCCCGTTACTTTACTGCCTGTTATCTACAAAACCTTTGAGAAAATTATTCATGAACGTTTGATAACTTGGCTCAAAGATACTAATTCTAGTATACCCAGTTCACAACAACATGGTTACCAAAAAGGTTTAGGCAACACAACAGCGAGTTTTGTGCAGTTGCAATCAGTACAATATAATGTAAACATGGGTTCACGGGTTTTTGCTGCTTTTCTTGATACAAAAAAGGCATTTGATACCGTGTGGCACGAAGGACTGCTTTTTAAATTATTCACGTTGGGAATTACGGGTAAATCCCTTTTGATATTTTTTAACATGTATACAAATTTACAGAGTAAAGTTCTTGTAAATGGGCAATTTTCAGATTGGTTCTCAATTGGCCAAGGAGTGAGACAAGGGGGTGTTTTGTCAACCTTGATGTACACAATATTTATACATGACTTGCTGCTACAGTTAGAAAATAGTGGATTTGGAGCAAAGATTGGATCCTTAGCTGTGGGAAATCCAACCCTAGCTGATGATATTTCACTTTTGGCTATATATCCTACCAATCTACAAAAGCTGTTAGATATAGCATACGACTACAGTAATAAGTGGCGATTCGAGCTTAGTGTCACAAAGTCATACATTATCATTTTCGGACCCCAATACAAGAATTATATCAATATGGAATGGTATCTTGGCCCGTCATGTTTGCCGGTTACCGATTCGGCAACACACCTGGGTCACCGGATTAACTCAAAGCTGACGTCGCATGACGCAATACTCGATGCATGCAAGAAAGGGAAAAAATCTTTTCACGGTCTGTTTGGTATTGGCATTAAACCGAATGGTTTAAATCCTTTGGTTGCTGCAAATGTAATTAAAAAGGTAATTTTCCCTTCAATGTTTTATGGAAGTGAATTATGGTGTAACATATCAAAAAGTGACCTCGCTTTATTGGATAAAACTCTGAGGTATTTTGCCAAACATTTACAAGGTTTTCCAATACATACAAGATCAGACATTGCCCTGGGAATGCTAGGATGGACATCAGCGCAGTCCGAAATTGATAGAAGAAAATTGATGTTTTTACACAGATTGTGTTTGATGCCTAACAATGTACATACTAAACGTGTGTTTAACGTTGCGTTATTTCACTTCATTTTGAGCGGATGCATGTCAAGCTGTGGGTTAATTTCAAATTTATATTATACCTCAAAGAAGTTTGACTTGCTTGGGTATCTAACTGATTATTTACATCATTCTGAAATTCCAGATAAACATAATTGGAAAGAAATTGTAAGGTCAAAAATTGTTGGTCTTGAAAATAGCCTCTGGAGAGTTCGTATGTCTAATCAAGCAGATTTTGATAGATTCTCTTCGATACTTACGACCTGCCTCAGTGTGGCAGTCGGCTAAAACCAGACAACACACTAAGGTATTTACATATGTAGCTGAACTATGGGCTGCTGTTCCACAAACACAGCTTGATATGCGTATTAGATGTGGGAATGTTTATAAAGACTTGATACTTCATTGTTGTGTTAGTTGTCCTTATATGTCGAACTTTCGAAATTCTTTCTGGGATTTCCTTACTGATAAATTTCCCCTGTGCCTGCACATTACGTTATTTATTGCAGAAGATGAGCTGCAACTACAATATCTTTTAGGTAAAAGGTTACCATCAGGAGTAATCGACAAAGAAAACTCCAAGTTATTCGTCCTGTATGCAGGATACTTTGTCATGCAGTGTGCAGCTATCTTCTGTAAATAAGGTACTGAAACTTGCAACTTATGAGTTGACGAACACTTTGTTGATTGATATTGTGTAAGAATTTGTATTCTAATATAGAATTTTTTTTTGTTTTAAAATATTTATTGATTGTATTCAGATGATTTATTCTTATATCATGTAAACTTCCATGGAGGGAAATAAAGATGATGATGATGAGTTATAGACAGCCAGGATGCAATATGCTTTCTTACACCAAGTAATATTTCCAGAAAGTTATTATTGCTCAAATGTATATTTAAAAGAAGGTGCGAGTTGTATGTTTGTATGTTGATCTGAACAGAAACTGTTTCACCGTGCTTGGAAATGGAACAGAGGGACGTGAACCCCGATTTCAAAGGGAAAGCTAACGGTGAAAGTAGCAAGTTGAAATATTTCCCAGGGAAAAATGTTTTAAATTAATACAGACCTGTGGTTGAAAATTGTTCTTTACGATTTTTATGACGACCACAGTGTCAAATGCTGAAAGATGAAACCTATCACAAACTAGTTAATTTTAGGTGGAAGTAATATTCTGCAAGGGGAAAATGAAAATAAATAACCATATAGATGGAAAATGTTTATTTGACAGATACTTTGAATGCAAAGGTCCAATATGCAATGTTTTATCTGCCCTCAAATGGTGGTTTGCTTTGCTCAATGGTTCTAGATGTCATTTCGAACGGCTATTAATATGGACACTATGAAATTAACATTGTACCTGTTTAAATCTGTATTTAATCGGCCTTGTCTGTTTTGTCATATTAGTTTGATAGAAAGATGGAACGATAGATAGAGAGAGAGAATATTTGATAAATCCGAGCTAATGAGCTAATCAATCAAAGTTCTATTCTGTTTGTTATAATTATACACTGAGCCGATCCAAGAGTTGTCTTGACAAACGGTGCTTAGATATTTGTACATTCTACTTCTCCCCTCAGAATGCTCATGGTGTCTTCATCAGAGTGGATGTATTGATAAGGTACAATATGAAAACGTCTGCTGCTGACCAGTGTACCGCTGCTGTCTACAGATCCTAAAAGAAAAATAATATAATGCACATTCTTATCTTTCTACCAATTTATACATCATTTTGCTATTTGGATCTTTTGACGATCTTTTATATGTTTATATGGGCGATTTCCGATGTCCTTTGTCTATACCTGTGAAGTGTCTTCCCATTTTGGACACTTCACTATTTGGAAATTTACAATTTCGAACTTTGTGTTGTTCACAGAAAATACATTACTATTAAACAAATATGACATCATAATGAACAATAAACTCTTGAGACATGTATCGAAAACAGCACGTGTAAGTGTTCGTTATGATAGCAAGGTTCTATAATTGTTGGATTTCTAATATTAGGTTTCTTCTCAACCAAGGTATCCGTTGGTTTACTGAGTTATTTATATTCGATTATCATTTTAAAAGGAATGATTTGCACAAGAACTGAGATGGCAGCTTCTATCAGTTATGACAATACCACTGAAATGTAATGAGACAATTCACTTGATCAGTGAAAAAGAAAAACAAGGCAGCATGCACCACTGATACTTAGTCATAGTATTAGAGGATTCATATTGGGAACACTTAACTTTGTCGTACAAGACACTTCTGTTAAACAATAAACTGTTCATAGAGAAAAACAAAGCGTTGTTTCTTCAGCTTAAGCTGATATGTTCACTCCATGGAAGGACATATCTAATTGTATAGTCTCCTGTGTGTCCTTTACAAGTGTCGTTGTACCTTTTCAGCATATACTTCACACCCCTGAAATATTATTTTCTAGAAAAGGATATGACCGGCTGTTGCACTTGTGAGGATAATGCAGCATAGAAGTGGTTTCTACCTTTCCTGTTAGTTTTGTAGATTCACTCATCAAATATTAGGAATAATTTAGAGATAATGATCACGGTAGTATATATGTCAGCACGTGGAATGAGGGACTATGTGGGCCACATCTGGCAATACAATCATGAAAGTTCCTAATATATTTTGATAATGTTTGCTCTCGCATCTAAAGTCGAGTTGAGGAAGACAAGCATACCAGCATATATTTGAACATTTAACTCCGATCTATTTTATTGGAACGATAGTATTGCTCAAGTGTGTATTTCAGTATAGGTGAAAGTCGTATAGTGACAATTTGAATTTGGATTAAGTATTGAAAACACTTACCAGAGGAAAGAATATCGATTAAAATACTTTAGTTCAGTATTTTCATTTATATGATTAGATCTTTTAAGAAAACTCTAATCTATGAATCTTCAAGCTTATTAATTTAAGGACAGTGTAGGCCAATGAGAAAAGATAGGATATATATATATATATATATATATATATATATATATATATATATATATATATATATCATGCACGTTCAATGCGACTGACATATTTTCCAATACTAGTTTATACCGTCCATTTAAGACATAATACAAAGAGTACCAAAAAGTGGTAAGCTGCTGTTACGCATTGTGACTCTCTTGCACATAAATAAGGTCCCATTTACATTTTATAGTTTTTAGGTTATTAAGCTCAACGTCAGCAAAACACCTTTCCCAACCAATCACGCCTATCAACGCTAAAACTGAAAGAAAACTCGAACTGTGTATATGATTCTATAACAATGTAAATCTGACTATAAAGTTAAACAATTAAAGAATCAACACAGAATTGAAGACCTTCTTCGAGTCATACAGAATACTCCGGGTAGCTCGGGTAGCTCACGTTTGGTTTCAAAGTTAAATATCTTACCAACAATAACATAGTCCTCGCTGTCTATCAATGTTTGTCCACAATCAGCGACGTTCTGTGGAAATAACAGAGAGCCACGCATACTGTCCAAAGTTAAATCCTTATTCTCCTCCTGAAGAGATCAATGTGAAACACTGTTGAAAAGAATATGCCAAGTCTGCTCTTCTCTCTGGAGACTCTTGCAAAGAAAACAGTTGAGATTTTGCATCCTATGTCGGACTCTTGAATGGCTAATTCTCTTTTGTATGGAGAAAAATAGTTCAATTATTCTTTGCATAGGCTAAAATAAATTTTCTTGAGACTCATGCTTTAGAATTATTAAAGTATGATAATTATTTGGTAGACAATGGTAATCTAGACAGAATATTTGCATTCGAATATGTTTTGACAGGTAATTTATATATTAGTTCATGATACAAAATACGCTAAATGCAAGTCATGGCAGTAGCCATCCAAAAACTGTTCTGTATGATCTGGTTTCGCTGCACAATTGATATCGGTAAATCGATTTGTTTTGTTCGTAACAGATTCACACACATTAGTTTGTGACAAGTGTCCCATTGTATAAATAGTTTTGATACCGTCAGGCAGATGTTATATGTTTGAGCACGTCTGACAATATAATTACTCGTGATTGAATTAAAATTGATATATTCTCTACCACAGTTCATTAGGCATGGAATATTTGAGGCTACAAGGTCAATATACACTATTCAAACAATTGTTCCTTTTGTCTCTATACTCAGTCAATGACATTTGATGCATGTGTTTTAAAGCTAGCAAATTGATCTCATCATCAAAATGAAATAGAAACTATATCTTTAGTTGCTATTATTGGTTGTAGTCATTTCATAATTAAAACTTCAATATATTGATTGACCACCCAATTAATACAAAGGAGTGATCTCTGTTAAATAAAACATTTAACTTTCTCACTTCATTCATTGATTTATAATTTCTAACTCAACCTGATCATAGCAGTGTCACCATTTTCGCGATTTAAGCATAAAGGAACTTCCAAACGAATAAATGGCCGAGTTTGTGCTATTCATCCGAAAGGAGTGATGTCTTTCATAGTTTTCTGTGTCCACCAGACAACTTCGTCAATGTCCGTTACGCTGAGACTTAATGGCATATTGTTACATCCCTATTTAAACTTTTTTAATATTAGAATCGGACACTGGATACATTGGATGTAGACGACAAAGTGATTACTTTTTATATACTTGTAGTCTTACATAAACCGTTCATTGAAAGCAGAAAATTCCAGTAACCTGAATATGTCAGTGAGGAGGCTTATGGTTTACACTGAAAACGTCCATTACGTTTGAAAAGCGAAGACGATGACAATAATTGGGACAGCTTGCTGACAATAGAATTAATACATTATAAGTTAAAATATGACATTATTAACTTTCGTGTACATTTTTAAACCTTGATTCCTTTTGTTTTCTAAACCAGTACGGGTCGATATGATACCATTGGATGACGTTATTTTAACATGATGCATGAAATGTTTATTGCCGTCCGGTTGGTCGATCAATTTTAACGACGATCAAATTCCGATGTCGAGGGAGCAAATATAAGGCAACGTTATTATTCTACAAAGTTCAATGTTTCTTTTTCGAAAGCGGTAATTTTGGTGAGTTCATTATATGTGTAAAATCACGAGGTTACCACAAAGGTATGATATAAAAATGCCAGTCTAAAGTGCAATGAGGAGAGAGCTCAGCTTGAACTCCAACGGATATGAATATTATTCAGGAGAATATTGACAAAATTCAATAATGATGAAAAATGACAAGTACGTAAACTAAATCTTCTTCCAAGGGTCGGGAATATAAAAAAATCCTCATCAATATTCTTTCTGAATTTAAATATTTTGAGAAATGAAAATGGGAACTTTACAATTCAAACTATTTCTCTGCACGAAATGAATGATGTTTGTAAATTCAAAATGTATAGAACTGATTATGCGGTTTCAATTCAAGTTCTCAAGGAAACAATCAGTTTTGGAAATCTTTAACAATATTTTCAGAAAAATTTAAAAACAAGTAGTGTATCACCATATTTTGAAAGAAAGATAAAAGATTACAAAATCAGTATAGACCATTAAACACATCATCACATTAATATTATCTTTATCTAAAATGCTATTTGTTGTTTGCGACATGAATGATATACAACGTGAAAGTAATGCAAATGACAAAATTTAAAAACAATAGCAACCTACTCAAGAGACCACAATTTAAATGTGTATTTTGTACCCTATAACCAAGCGAATGTTGCATAAAATGGGTACACCAGGTATTCGTTGACACTTTTTATGAATATTTACAACACATTTCCTTCTCCTGCTAATTTGAACTGTTCTTTGGTTGCTCTATATTATCGGAAGAATTAGACTATGGTTAAGATAGTAAATGTTCTCTTCATTTTTGCATACTTTGTCCTTCAGCATCAGAAATTGAATATCAGAAACAAAGCTCAGCTAATGCTTGAACTCCAACGGATATGACTACTGGAGTTATGTACTTACTGCTTTGAATATCTCGTTCACATCGATATCGTATCTTGTATATGGAACACTTCCTACCATGGTAGATTCCCCACCTGAGACACGTGCCAGAACAACTGCAGTAGAGAAACAAAGTTTCGTAATATAGTTCCAAAACTATGCATTAAAGGTTTCCAAATGTACCTACAATTACCTATGTTCTAAATTCACAGTTTTTTTATGTGTTATTATCGGATTTTCCTGTACATGTATGTATGTATGTATGTATCTATGTATGTATGGTATGTATGTATGTATGTATGTAAATATATTTTCCTTTAAACAGATATTTCATCCGGTTTATCAAGTTCGTGATAATAATACCTTAATGTGATTGAAATATAATAAAATACAAAATAATACAAACAAATACGTCAGCTAACGTGTATAAACATAATGAAACATGAAATACACTAAAACTATAAAAACATATTTCTCGAGAAACGACAAAGTTGATATTTATTTTGCGTTCCTTAAACGTTTGCTTATTTCTCCGTGATACAATGTAAATGTACAAGGTATATTTTGTTATATTTGTAACATTACTTTTCAGGTAGTAGCTACAAGGTTCTAATGCATTTTCTGGAATATTTTTAAAATTAATGCCATAATTATTCCAGGGTTTGAAGCTTGGCAACTTTTACTTACTCATTTATATGGACCAATAAAAATTGTACCTACTAATAACAATTGTAACGGTTATACAACAATGAATTTTAATGCTGTTTTAACTTAATTCAAATTTGTATGGTAGTAAATACAGCAAATTAGGCAACAAACTTAATCACCATAATTCGCATGAACCATATATAATTGTGTAATTATAAATTTAGACATTGTTTGAAGAAGTGATATGTTTCCAAGTGAAAAACATGATACATTTTTCACGTACAAAATCAGTTTTGCCAGCGTGTCTTAGTTATTTATTAAATTGTTTTTCTTTTTTAATAATGAGAATTTAGAAATTCGAATAAAAATGAATAATCCTCTCCGTAGTGCTTCCCTCGAAGACCTAATATTTATTCTGCAAAATATAAACAAGCTCAGAAAAATGAGGGGTATATGTATGATGATCAAAAGGAATCTAGTATGGCCATCTACATGCTTTGGCCGAATTTTGAAAAGGAACATGGTTGTCACGGAAACCTAATGTGTGTGTGTGTGTGTGTGTGTGTGTGTGTGTGTGGCCTTGTTGTTCCTACCAAAGTGTAATTTTATATTACGTTTGCTTGAAATCAGTCTAGAAGACGGACACTTTGATCGGTCATATTTCGTCATATAATATGCAATTATTAAATATCGCACATTGGAGTTACCGTCTTTATCTCCACTCTACCATTTGTTAAATGTAATGAGATCACTTTCCTGGCTTACAATGTTTGGATTTAAGGCTCATACTGTACTCAGCGTGGCACAAGTAATCATAAAGCCAACCCAAAATTTACCTTTTAGCACCTAATACCAACTGTACAGCAGGTGTTCCGCCCGTCAACGTGTCGGAATTAGATAATTTGCTGTACATTATAATATCTTGTTTTGAAAATTAGCACGTAAGGACTCAGTCGCAACATTTTATTGGCAATACCTCAATCGATTTAAAATGGGAAACAGAACAAACTGGACGATCTACGACGAGTAAAAAAAAATCTGGTCGTATTATTAGGTATCTTCGTTTCCAACTGATTCCCTAGAACAAATGAAGTTTAATCTAGATAATAACATTTTGTGGTAGCATATTTATTTGTCATACGCAACTATACGAGATATAATTGTCCACATTTTACACAAGGTTTGTTATTTATTTTCAGACAAATGGGAATGTGTCATTTACCACATTGAATCTGTACTATCAATGAACATTATTTTCACTAAGTTACAATTTCCATTGCTCTTTCGAAGATGGTCATTTGACTCAATTACACACTTTTTTCTTCGTTTTCTTTCTTGAATAGTTCAAACGGCAGGATCATACATTTGTTGTATTCGAACGATTAACATTTCGACATCGGAAATCATACCAAATGAGTTAGTTTTATTGAAGGTAATACATCGAATTTAAATAATGCCTGTCGTAGTATCAAAGCAATTTAAGAATACATATATTTTCCATATTGGAATTGCTTATTGTTGCGACAATGGTTCGTGTATTTATGAGGTATCTGCACTAGTAAGAGCAACATCAGCAGATGTAGTGGTTGCCGTCATAACATTAGTATCAGTCTTCAGTATAAGAAGAAGCATCATCATTTGAATCTTTACCAATACTACTACCACCACAAAACCCATGAAAGGTATTCGCGTTATTTCTGATTTTGGTAATTGTCTGAAAGCATTAAACATTTAAACTATTACCAACCTGTTTTTGAACTACACATGGCTTCCCCAAGTGTCAAAGGTTTGCACTGGCAGGCCAAGGTCACTTGAATAGCCACCAGCAGCACCAATAGAAAGTGTAGAAACATTGTAGACCTCTCCATAATACGATAGCTTTAAGAAAGGAAGAATTCAATTATACCAAGTACACATAGATATTTAGATTTAGTGCACCAATACGTTTAGAACCCTAGCTAATAATCAAATTAAGCATAAATAAAACTACACTCCCCTACACATATAAAATAAATCAGTAAAAATATTGGACATAAAATGTACAAAATAATGCGATTTGTGATGTTTTATGGGGTGAACAGGGAATAGGTAATACTGACTACATTTTTTAAAAATAATTAAGTTACAACGTTTTGTCTTGCACATCAGTAATTCGTTCAACTATTTGAAAGAAGGAATTGTATATTATTAGAATAATAAAATGCAATTTTACCTTTTCCCAGGGCGAAATTAATTGAAAGTTTGTTTACACAAGTCCACCTGCTACAAACACCTGCTGATCTAGCTTTGTGCCAATAAAGGTTTTAGCGTGCTTTTTATAGTGTGCGCACCTCATGAAAGTGAAGATCTATCGGCTAAAAGGTCAATAACTAACCGTCGATGTTAAACTTGCTCATTCAAACTAATACGTTTGTTTTCTTTTCTTCAGTGGACCAATTGCTAAACTACACTTTACTTTGATATTTGATTGAAGTGAAAGGGTCATATCCTTGTTTACAAGGTTCAATCGTTCAAAGATTTCCGGCAAGTAAATATATTACATTGCTATTGTGATATAAGTGAACTAGATTATGTTATTTATCAAAGAAACAAAGGTGCAAATAACTATTTATTTTACATGGGATACATTATAGTTCATTGGCTGGGTAGACCTCCTATTCTTCCTCTCCTACTCCGACTCTGTCTCTTTTGTGTTTGTTTATGCTTCAGGATATTCCAAACATAAAACAAGATGCTAAGAGAGAAAATTGTAGGATGCATTTTCTCTGCTCTCTGATTATTTAAGGGACCCCAAATATCCATTTAGGGTTTGCAGTTGAGAGTTGTTAGATATGGTGACCTTGTCTATACTGGTATCCTTTATCCAAATATGTCAAACTATTTGGCCATATAAGGGTTTTTAAATGCATGGTAGATATGTATAATACTCAAATTTGTATTTATTCAGAAAATCTTTTTTTTTTGTTCAAATTCATATACTTAGTTTGCAATGTTTTAAGTTAGACTAAGTGAGAGGTCTTTTGAGTGAATGAGTTGAAATCGATTTAACGTCCGACAAAAGCTCTTAAATAGTTAATGTAAATGTACACAGGCTTCTGGAATTAGTGTTGTTTTAAATTTCTGGAATTTCTATTCTTTACAGGGGACAAGCCAATAGGTCCCTAACCAACAAACGTGATTATGATGGTATTTTCTTATACGAAGTTTTGGTACTTGATCACTGCTCAAACAGTTAGGTTATCGACTATATATTGTTATTTGATTGATAACATTCTGGTACTAATATTAAGTACTAATATTCAAATGGAGTTAATCTATGTTTAGGTCTTCCACAGGGTCTGTTCTTGGACCTGTTCTCTTCATTCTATACACTCAGCCACTCTCAAGTGTCATAGATCATCATCCAGTGTCTCACCAATTGTACGCTGATGACACCCAAATAGACAAATCTAGCCACCCAACTGAAGTTGATGGCACCATCCAAGGTGTAGAGAGGTGGATTTCGGATGTAAAATCATGGAGGACATGTAACAAGCTGCAGATGAATGATGATAAAACTGAGGCCATTCTGATCACATTGTAGACATCGTAGCGATATGACTGAAAAATTGTTAAAGCTACGTTAAAAATCGAAATCACATCACATCACATCACATCCTGATACCCAACATGCAGTCATACTGTATTTTACATCTTCAAAGAAATCAAACTTCTCGTTAGGATATCTCACTTCACCATGTCTTCATTTTAAACAAAACTGACATCCCAAATACACAATTGATCGTTTTTATGACCGGATTCACAAAAGGAAGAGAAAAAACATAACTTTTGCGAGCGCAATGCCAAAAAGTAGTTTGTCATTGGGTTATAAAGGATTCTATTCATCTGATAGAATAGTAAATATATTCATGTATGTTACACCTTAATTGCACTAGAATCGTCGAAATTTAAATCACTTGCACGTCTCTCTGAGAACTACAGTACGTTTGTTTGCTCTTTTGCAAATTAGCACTGATAATAATATATTCCTTTCTTGTATACCTAAATAAGTATATGAATTCGAATTACGATACAAATAGCGAAGGTGTCTGATATACGGATTCGTGACACACTTGTATTTTGTAAAAGTGTTTTTGTATTAGCAAACTATCTCCACGTCCAATTAAAATGGATGTGATTAATTATTTTCAGTACTACATTCTTGTATGCGTATATATTTCGCCCATTTCGCACCTTAGGTTCATGTTTTATTATTTTAATCAAAGTCTGCGCTTACTCGATGCTGTGATGCTGTTCAATATCTATAATAAAATGTATGTTTCTATTACATTCCAGACAATTCCTTCAAATTAAGCAATGGAAAGATAGCGCGTGATCTAAATTACATAATATACCTTTTTCCAAGCATTGAGCCGTTTATATAATATCAATAGCATGTGCCACCATCAATTTATTTTGTCAAACTCTCGTGAATTCGAAGCAAGAAACAATTTTACTATTGATTCAAACATGTAACTTTATAAATAGCAGCTACCTCTAGCTGACCCACTTCTCTTTCTGAAGGGTTGTTGAAAACAAACGACACATATCGGCTACCTGTAGACGACCCGTGTCTCTTTCTGAAGGGATGTTGAAAACAAAATACAAGTAATAGCTTCCTCTTGATGACCCGTGTCTCGTTCCGTGCGACATCAGATGATATAGAAACTGTTAGTAGTCGAACCAGATTGACAATACCTGAGTATCTACATCACTTTAAATCTTGACGTTATGATCCGAAATTTTTAACACTTTAAAAGGTATGCCGAAATATTTACAGCCCTTTAGATCAAGATTCATTCTGATTTGATAACAACGCCTAAAACAATTGATTTTAAAGTACAGGAGGCTTAGAAATTCAGACTAGTAAAATGTTCCATTTGATTTGTCAACCACCAACACTTGTATTGTAAATATAATGAATAAAGCGACATTCTCTTCTGTACGCATGTTTAATATGGCCTATTTATCTTAGACCAATGTAGAGTGGTGGTCTTCAACCCCCAAACTTAACCAGATCGTCCAGCAGTTTGCGGAATAATAGAGGGTTTATTATACCGGGTGATATAGTGTCTTCAAAATTTTAAAACGTATTTGCTGACTGTTCACAAACTGTAAATATGCTGTAGAGTGTGAGGTGCTTAATTTGTTGGTCTGTAGTTTCCAGTAAGATCGATCATAATGTGTTACTGATTTTGACAGAACAGTGTATTATATGTCTCTCACAGATGGATTAAACACCTACTGTAGATATAACGAACTTTTTCGGATGAAATATTTTACGTAAAGTGCAGACAAGTCCTTTAATCTGAGTTTCATATTAATGGCGAACCCGTGGAAGTTTTCCTCACTTATGATTGCTTTAATTGGTTAAATAGACTTTATAAAACGTTTAATAATCGTATCCTGAAATTAAAATTTCGACGATTAGTGAATTCAAGGTATGTGGTACTATATTATATCTATTATGCATTTAAAAATCTTTATATGGCAAAATGGGTTGAGATGTTTGGATGAAGGTTTCCAGTATGGACAAGGTGAGCGCATCTAGCTACTGGATCATTGCAAACCTTGAATGAGCGCTTGTGGATCCCTTTCATAACAACCTATCAGAGCAAATGTATCCCATAATTTTTCGTGAGTCCATCTTGTTTCTTCTTTGGCATATTTTGAAGCATGCACAAATGCGAAATAGATTGGGTCGGGGTATGGGTGTGAGAATAGTAGGCCTATCTGGCCAATGAAATGTAATGCATCGTTTGTAGCATAAATACTTATTTGTAAAATCGTATCTTTGATAAATAGCAGAATCTAGTTCATTAATATAATTATAACAAGATACTGTATTTAGAATTCGAAAACGTTTGAATGCTTGAGCTTAATAAACAAATTATGATCCCTTCATGACAATCATCAAAGTAAAGTGGAGTTTGGCAATTGGTTCACTTAAGTAAAAAAACAAAAACAAAAGGTAATAGTTTGAATGGCATAAGTTCAACGTCGACGGTTATTTATTGACCTTTTAGCCGATAGATCTTCTTTTTGATGAGCTGTGCACTCTATACAAAGCAAGCTGAATTCTTTGTTTTGCATACGAAGAAATCAGCATGGGCATGTAGACGGAGGACTCGTGTAAACTGACATTATAGTTTTAGTGCACTGTGAAATAGTTAGGTTCCAGTTTATTATTCTAATAATACAAAATTCCATCGTTCAAATAGTTTAATTACCGATTTGCAAGACAAATGGTTGTAGCTTATTTATTTAAAAATTATATTCGGTAATGATTATCCCTCCTTGTACATTTTTAACAAAAGGAATCCATAAGAAATCGCATTTATTTTGTTGATTGCATGGCCAGTATTTTTTTAACTGATTTCATTGTTATGTGTGTAGAGGGAGGGGAATTTTATGCTTATTTTGATTATTAGCTAGAGTTTCTAACTTGTTGTTGCACTAAGGCTAATTATGTGTGTGTACGTGTCATGATTAAATTCTTCGTTTCTTAAGGCTATCGTATTATGGAGTGGTCTGCAATGTCCCTACACTCTATCTTGATGCTGCTAGTGGCAATCAATTGACCTTGGTCTGCCAATGCAAATGTGTTACACTGGGACATGCCATGTATTGTTGAGACGCAGGTTGGTGAAAAGTAAAAGAAAACTAGTATGATTCATACTTTCAGATTAACAACAAACACAGATATAATGATAATAATTTTGATGGCGATGGTGGTGGTAGTGGTCTTGGTAAAGATTCAAAATACTGCTACTATTTCTTATCTTGCAACCTCGGCTATCAATATTATCTCACCCACCACTGCGTCTGCTGATGTTGATGTTACTATTGCACATACATCTGAAATACACGGACCATTATCACAACTAGTAGTACAGCAACTACTAACACTTCCAATATAGATAATATATTTTATTGTTAACTTGCTTATTTACTACGACAGTCATTATTTAAACTTCGATGCACTACCTGCTCTAAAACTAAATCATTTTATATGATTGTCGATGTAACACAAAAAAATGTACGACTGCAACAAATGTGAGAGCATACTGTTTTGGACATTCTTAAAAATAAATTAAACATATTTATGTAATTCAACCAAATGATAATCTTTGGAAAACCAATGAAAAATGTAAGTAAGCAAAAGTAACATTCATTCGTATTACAGATGTTGTAAGGTAAATGACAAAATCGTTTATGGCAGAAAATAACTTATAAAACTTGCTTAAAACGAAAATGCACGAATATATGGTACAGTTGGTTATTAGAAATATATATGTTACCACAAAATGTTCTCATCTACTTCAAACTTCATTCGATCAAAGAAATCACTTGGAAACAAATATACCTAACATGTCTTAATATCCCTTAGCATCAAATTTATTTTTACTCTAAACTTGGTGTCTAGTTTGTTCTGTTTGACCTTTTAAGCCGGTCGCGATTGAGTTATTACAATTAATCAAATACGTTTGACTGAGCCATTGAAAACAATGTATTAAACTGTAATCGTGCAATCAGTTAATGTAACGATGTTTCATTACGCTTGTTATTTTCGGCTGCGCTTACATATATATATATATATATATATATATATATCGTTTAGAAACAATCCTGCTTCTTCTGAGATGATATGAGAAAAAGTGACCTAATGTGCATTGCTTTGTAGCAGAGCATTGTTGCACATAGCTTCAAGCTGTTACCTTAGGCAAAGTTTCAAGACGACACATTGGACGAATATCTGGGAGGAGCATGGACAGTCATTTCAAAATAGCAGATTTTGAGAAAGCAGTATATGGACTTGCGTGACCATTCTTTGCCTCCATTCACTTCTCTCGCGACGAAATGCATCGAAGCTCTCTTGCAACACAGTACGGAGACTAACCGTTGTTCATCGACGTACTTCACATAACAAAAGGCATGTGGGAATTGATAACTTATCGTTGCCAGTGAAGGAAACGACGAAAATGACGAATTCCTTGATCTCCATAAATGTCTGACTCGATGTTGAACACATATTTTTGAAGTCAATTGGCGTTTGCTAATGATGAACTTCCACATTGAGATCCAAAAGGTGTTCAATCCTATGTCATGAACACAGATAAATGACATCGACCAGGTACACATTGTGTGGCCGTCTAGTTTCCCAAGGATAATAGTGTGGACGATGCTAGTTTTGATGAATTAACTCCTCTGGAAAAGTATTTCATTCAGTGTATGAGAAAAATACCGTATCTGCTCAATTCATTATTGTGAGTTTACAAGGATCAGATTATTATGTGTGAACAAGAAGTTGTATATTTTGTTCATGAATGCAATCATGGACCTCTCTAAGAACATATAATGACTGGTTTTGACAGTGAGTGCTCTAGAAACGATGATTAAATATTGAGGTGGTCTTGATAACATTATGAAACTTTTCTTTAGCACTTAAACGGAGCGTGTATCGATGACAAAATGACATGTATTAGATTATTGAAAGCATCTTATGACTACCCAGCATTGACAACTTTGTCAATATGTTCATGCTTAATGTGTTTGGTATTTGTAAATAAAATATTAGTGACGTGCAACAACCCTCCTTGTTCATAACTGAGGTTTCATTTAGCGGGTATGATGCGAAATGTTAATTTGAGAACAAATGTGTAGGCTTGTTACTTAAAAACAAAATATTTCTTATGGACGTGTTCTTTTGAATTCAGTGTGTCGATCTTTCAAGAAGTTTTCCGAAGGAAATGTTTCCCTTAACGTCTCAGCCTCCTTTGAGTTTTTCTTAGTAAGTTAATATGTGACGTTAGTCAATCAAATTTATCATTTTCATATGTACCTTTGACAATACCTTTTGTAAACAATTTAAACTGAAATTGCCAACGGATTTTTTAGTTATAATTAAATTCATAATAGTTAGTTATTTATCTTTTGTAAATTTTTTAGTATATACATTTTCACTTTGAAACCTTTTAACACTTTGAAAAACAATTTTTGTACAATTTTACTATTTTGAAATCCACTTCTTTCTAATATTCAATAAATTCCTCACCATTTTAGAAACTTTTCATTGCAATTAGTCTCGAACATATTTTAACATTGTTCCGGACATATTTCAGTCTCCGCTAATGTCTTCTGTAGTCTCGAATTTATTTCAATCTCCGCTAAAGTCTTCTGTAGTCTCGAATTTATTTCTACATTTAGTACAGAAAAATATTTTCCGGGATTCTTTTAAGTCGCATCTAAAGTCCACGACAGTTCAGAAATTTAGTGTTATTATTTAGTAATTATTTTTTCTAGGTCACTATAATCTAATTTTTATTTAGCAAGTCTCCACTAAAGGCCATGACACTTTCGGGATCTTATTTTTGTCACTTCCGTATTTGTATTTCATGAGTTAACTCCTTTGATTAAAGCTATTTATATAATCGAGAAGATAAATCGAATTTTTTTATACATCCGACATGATCCGTGGTATAGTTAATATTAATCTCTGTTATATACATATTGTCATTATTCAACAGGTCACGGCTTGATGATGGCATCGTATGGGGTGTTTAATAGTAGGGAGCGGGTTGTGGGTCACTACACACGGCTTTTCGGATATTATATATCACATGTTGGGTAGCAGATGAGGGGTTTTGGCCACTGCACACCACGTGTTCATTGTATATGTGGGGCATACATCATAAGGTATTGGTCATTACACACGACGTGCTTATGTTATGATTTGAATCGCAGGAAGGTAGATGACAGGGTACTGATCGGTATACAAGGCATGTTGGATATTATGAATTGAGTATTGGATAATAGATGATAGGATATTGGTCAGCGTGCTGATGGCATATTGTAAGGTTATTTATTGAAGCTGATGTGGTTTTGATCACTAGAGACTACGTGTTGACAGATGGTATAGTAGGGTATTGGATATTATATAATGTGGTATTGGTCACTGCAATAAATAACTGAAATAAATCCGAACAATATCCAAGGGTGATCATAGTATAGAGTTTCTAAAAAGATATGATGAATAATGTTTATTTCATCCAGATGTTGAGTATATATATTTTTTTGTTTTACCCGCTAGTGATTTATTGTGTGGTCAAATAGTGATATTAAATAACATTGATTCAAAATGAAACACGTGGATCTTTTTGCGTTAGCTTGAAGAACTCGATGCCATTCCGGCTCTTCTCTAGTGCCAGTGGATTTAGTCAGGTAACGGATGGTAACTATACGCAGCTTTCCCTAAAGAAAACGATCTTGCACACGCCATCATTCAAGTTCCCCAGCCCGACATCGCCAAGTTATATGGCGATGAGCAAGTGAGAAGTAAAATGTGTAAATATATTGGGAGCTGCAGACCTGCACACAGGGAGGCGCAGTGTCGCAGAATAGAAACCGAGTGGGCTTTTGGACTAAATGAATAAGACAAACACAATGTGTGAAAGATGGAAATTTATGAAAGTAACTGATAAAGAAAAATATATGGTGTAAAAATACAATGATTTTCTCACGCTCTCAATATACGATTGACCCAATCACTCTACACAAACATTCACACATTGAAAATAAACCAAAAATATGAATTCAATATAAAATACAGATCCAATAAACCTCATGGACTGCAGATACGTTTCAAACAGTATTATGCACTGGAACAGAGATTCACATAATCTCAAGTCTGGACTCTGATTAAGATTCAAAATAATCTTATGATATTCAAATATGTTTCAAAATAATGTTATAAACTATGCGAGAGATTCACATAATTTCTTGGAATACAACTAAGATTCAAAATTATCTTATGAACACAACTAAGATTCAAAATAATCATATAAACATACAAATGCACCCAATTGGAACAACAATCGAACCAAACGTATGCGTCTAGACCCTTGTACAGTCGCACGATTCCTTGGGTTGGCCCACACTCTTATCCGCCGCTCGTACCTTCATGGATCCACCACATGTACAGTCATACGTATACACACGTACAGACAGCATACATCGCCCTCTAATTAGCTATCTCTACGTCCGTGGCTCAGACACACGTATCGATAGCACGCAGCTTTAAATACTCTGGAAGCTCCAGACAGCTCTAAACAGAATCAGATAGCTCTAGACACCTCTAGTCATAGTCACAGTCACAGTCACAATCAGCTACAATAAAACCAAACTGGTCATAATAATAGTTTCTGTAAAATCTCTAGATATATGCTAATACATTAACCTCTAATAGTGACTAGTAATTCAAAGTTCAAATCTGCGTTGTAATAAATGCATATGACATTACAAACCGAATAAGCTTCGCATATCAAATGAAATATAAATTTAACACTTACCCCTATGGCTGGAGAACGATGGAAAGCGTACACTCCTTGACGTGATCCAAAACGACCCGTGTAGGTTTAGAAATTGATCTTACTTAAATCCATAGGAGAATGAGCAATAATCAGGGTAAAATACCCGTGCATATCATGTTATTAATGTCCCTCGTTGCAAGTAATTTCCGGTGAGGTACATGTTAATACAGTCGCTTACCTGGAAAAACACTTATTCACCCTAGATAACGTTGTACGTATGTAGAACGAAAAATAGTCAAATAGTTCTAAGGCAAAACCAAGTTAGTTTTATTTGCCTAATTCTGTGACAATAACTCCCCCTAAGAGAAATTTTGTTTACATATTTAAAAAAATACTTTCACAGAATAAAAGAAAAATAACTACTAATGATATGTTACAATATTTACACTGGTTATACTGCAATCTGGATTTTCTATACTGGGTAAAAATTTATCCAAATTTTCAATCATGCCCTACTCAGATAGTCTGCCCTCATATTTTCAGCTTCTCTTATTGCCTCTACACGGAAGCGATAAGGTTGTAGTGTCAGCGCCCAACTCATCAATCGAGCGTTAGCGACCTTGGCCTTGTTAAAATACAATAGGGGTTGGTGATCCGTCTCGAGAACGAAACCTCTCCCAAAAAGATACGCATGATACTTCCCAATTCCCCACACTACGGCCAAACACTCTTTCTCAATAACGGAATAGTTTATCTCCATGTGCAGCAATTTCCTACTCGAGTAAGCTACGGGTAACTTATTGTTATCTTGCTCTTGCAGTAAAACTGCCCCCAACCCAGTTTCAGAGGCATCTGTTCTTAAAATAAAGGGTTTGCTAACATCTAGCAATTTTAATATAGGTGCACTGATTAGTTTTTCTTTCAGCGCCCACAAAGCTCTATCTTGTGGCGGTCCCCACTCTGCTACGTCGTCGTCGATGACTACAGTACAAACGACATTCAAGACCCACGTTTCTACATTGTCTCTCTGTCTCTTGATGTACAATTTAAGCATGTTAGCATGGAATGTCTTTAAATTACCGTCTACGTCAATTTTATAGTCCATGTCATTATTGACCTCTAACTTCGTAGGGACCTTTCCACTGGACTAGTAACTTATTTGTGCTAGTAGGAAGAAGCAATTGAACCTGATCTCCTACAAGAAATTTCTTATTTCGCGCTCTGCGGTTATAATACTTGGCATATTTGCGTCCCGATTTCATTAATTCGTCACGTGCCATCTGGCATGTATTTTCTACTTTCTAGTTTCTCTCGCAGATCTAACACGTACTGGTAGGTATTTTTTATTTCCTCGTTCGCGACGTCACTTGTCCATAGTTCGCGTAGTATACGCATCGGGCCTCGAACTATTCTTCCGTACAGCAATTCGAAGGGTGAAAACCCTAAACTTTCTTGCGGTACTTCACAGTACCGAACAGAACCGGCTTCAAATAGCGATAAATGTCTTGCGGACGTTCCGTGCACATTTTTCGTAGCATATGTTTCAGGGTACCATTAAATTTTTCTACCAGTCCATTGCACATCGGATGGTATGGGGAAGTGTTTAGCTGTTTGATGGACAACAGCCTACTTATTTCACCCATGAGGTCGAAGGTGAATTGGGCACCACAATCCGTAAGGATTTCTTCTGGCACCCCTACCCTACTGAAGATGTCAACCAATGCTTCAGCCACCCGTTCCGTTTCAATAGTCGGTAACGCTACGGCTTCGGGATATCTGGTTGCGTAATCCACAAGAGTAAGAATATACCGGTTCTTCCTTTCGGTAAATGGTTGTATTGGTCCTACAATATCCACCGCCACTCTTTTAAACGGTGTATCTATTAATGACATCTGTCCTAAGGGCACCCTTGTGACCCTTCCCTTACTTACGGTTTTCTGGCATACGTCACAAGACCTACAGAATCGTGTGACATCGTCATTCTCACCAGGCCAGTAGAATTCAGCGACTACTCTGCTGGTGATCATCGTTTTACCTAGGCGTCCTGCCCTGATAGACTCATGTGCCACCCTAAGTACTTGAGATCTGTATCTCTGGGGTACGACCATTGCCAACACCTCTTACCCTCCGGAGTGATAAACTCCCTATGAATTAGCCCGTTCCTCCGAACGAATCTCGAGCTGTCCCCACCCTTGCAGTGTTTAATTGCGCCGGACGCGATTTTCTCAACAACAGTTTTGATGGATTCGTCACGTTCTTGTTCTCGTTTGAATTCGTGACGCGAAATTCCGGAGATCGATTCAGGGACTATTAATTTCTGAAACGCCTTTTTCTGTCGTTGGGTTTGAGCTCGCGTTTTGACTGCCTGGGCCAAAAGGTATCCTGAAATCTGCCATGGTTGGAATACGGGAACCTTCAACATTACCGATCGTCAGATCGTAAATAGGCTTTTCCATACAAAGGGCATCAACAGTTCCGGTTAGGAAAGGTGTTTCTACCGTGATCCTTGCAAAGGGAATGCAACCGATCGTCTGATCGAGTAGCATACATGGGGACTCCCACCCGACAGTTTGGTTATCCTGCACGAGACTGCGTTTGATCATTCACCCTTGCAACCAGTGTCACGTAATGCTACGACTTCTCGACCGTTCACGAAACCTCTCGCGGTTGGTACTTGCGCTTCGGGGAAAAGACACGTGCCAAGTGAATGAATACCTGGTTCCACCTGCACAAGATTATCAGATACACCTTTATTCTGTATAGCCACGGCTACCTTATGCATAAGTCCCTTTCTTTTAGGACATTTTGCTTGAACATGACCCCATTCCTTACACAAGTAACATTGTATACCCTGACGACCTGTATCCCTAACTGACCTACCCTAGATAACGCTGTACGTATGTAGAGCGAAAAATAGTCAAATAGTTCTAAAGTGAAACCAAGTTCGTTTTTTGCCTAATTCTATGACACACAGGCTATATGGTTACAATTCACCTCCCACAAGTAGCAGTAGAACTAGACAGCCCAATGGGAGACTGATCAACCCTGTATAGCATCAATCAGCATCAAGAAGCGGCAAGAGAGATGCAATTAACATTGACCGCTACATTTTAACCCTGCGCAGTATACCGCTTCTGACAGGAATCCTAAATGAGCAAGAGAAATCCTAACAACACGACAAAGATAACGCAATGCAAGAGAGAGAGACAGAAAGATAGAGAGAAAGAGACAGACAGACAGACAAAGAGACAGATATAGAGACAGACTAATAGACAAGCAGGCAGATAGACAGAAAGATAGATAGACAGACAGAGCGAGAAGAGACAGAGAGAGAGAGAGAGCCTTTGCACCAATCTTAAAAATCCAAGAAGATACAGGGACACACGTTATGAAGACCCGAAGTACTTAATAAGTACCATGGGCAGTCAAGATCATTATCATTGTTGACTTCAGTGCTAGAATAGGCATAACCAATTGACGTGGCCAGGTGTCAGGTCATGTACTACAATATAACCAAACTCGCAACATGGCTTCCTATTTTCCAAGACAATATTGCGCCTGCCAAACCTCAAGACGTATTAGATAGACCCACGCTCCAAACACTTGCATTTGAATGCCTAAGTCATTGTCTACAGAATGGATAAGCGGAATGTCCATGCCACGAAAGCCATGGGAATTGCAAAATATATGATTGACTAGAGGTTCATAATATGAACAGAGCTCAATATCGAAAATCAGCCGAACAGAAGACGAGTCTATCACGTGCACAAAAATCGCAATGTCTGCACATTTAAACACAATAATGCGAAAATGGCATTTGTTGAAGATCTTAGTAGTCAACTACAAACCGATGATGCGAACTCCTCGAAGTAGAGAATACTTTGTTATTCTTTCGAGACTCTATGTACCGTACAGCATTACAAACTCTCACTCTTACCACGCGTAAAGATCACAACTGATGTGATAGAACGATGCTGCTTTACGGTGACTAATGACTGATAAACACCAGATTGGAAAAACCTATTTAGAAGACGGCGCTTCATCATCTGAGAAGCCATCATTTGCCACTATCAAGAAGATTGTTCAATGCATCCTCAATGAGTTCCCCGACTACTGGATGATCAACAAGGCTTGTTAAATTCAGTTCTACGTCGATGATGCTTTGAAGACAATATACGGGCCACAGTCATCTGGAACATCTTTAAAGCTAAGAATGTCTACACCAAACTGCTTAATGACAAAAACAATATACAACAAAAATGGACAGAACACTTCCATCACATCCTCAATGTACCATCATATATCATCCACAAGGCAAATGATCGGCTGCCCAAGTGGAAATCAATACATTATATGCTGATCCTCTAGAATCAAACGAAAACGATATAGAAATTGACATCCGTCAAATGGCAAAGCACATGGAGTGGATGATAGAGTAAAAGAAGTCTACAAAACTTGATCCTCGAACATGGCACATACACTAAATGAACTTCTGCTATCCACTTAGACTGAAAGAACAATAACCTAGGATTACAGGTATCCATCCATCACTTGTTGAAATGGAGAGGCATCAAGCAATCAATCGACAGCCATCGGTCAGTTCCTTCATGTCAGATAACTTCCAAGCCAGAATTCTGCTAAATAGCCTATATTATAAAATACTGAACAGGGTTACTGCCTGAGAGTCTGTGTGACTTCATGAAAGGACGAGGGACCACATACATGGTGTTTCCAGCTTGTTAACGCCAGAACATATACCAGGAATAGAGGTCTAACTTTCCAAGACATTAATCTAACTGTCATAAGCCTTTGACACAGTCAGTCGTGGGAACCTTTCGAAGATCATGGTCAAATTCGGTCGCCCTTAGAATTCAGTGTCATAGTTCTGCAAATCCATGATTGCGTCCTCGCTTCTGTTGCTCAAAATGGTGAATTAGCAATTCTCTGTCATAAAAGGAGTCTAACAAGATTGTTTTTTATCCCGGATCCTCTTCAGCATGGTGAATTAGCAATTCTCTGTCATAAAAGGAGTCTAACAAGATTGTTTTTTATCCCGGATCCTCTTCAGGACTTTTTCTACTATACTTACTGATAGCTTCCTTGACTATGACAGAGGGACAGACATCAGATACCGGACTGATGGCAAACTCTTCAATTAGTTGACACTACAGGCAAAGACAAAAGTTACCGGAAGTAACAGTTCGTGATATATTGTTTACTGACGACTATTTCGTAAATGCAAATCTAATTCGGACCTGAAAGAAAGTATGGACCATAACTTTTCAAATTATGGACACCTTCGGTCCCACAATAAGTATCCAGACAGAAATGACGCACCAACCTCATGCACGACGATTTTACACTAAAACTGCCATTACAGTAAACAGTCAATCCAATCTTGCAGTGCACAATATTTCCTAGGTCGGACGAAAAGTGTCACGTGCTGCTCACATCGGCATCTGAATTGATAGGGAAAATGTGGATTTGACAGAAAACGGCAACTGTGTGAGAGCTCAGAGGCACTGGTGTGCACTCGAAACTGAATATCTACAAAGCTATTATATATATATATATATATACAGATACTTCAATATGTGTATCTGTATGTATGTGTCTGTTAATCGCTGTGTTATTTTCATCTTTGCATCTTTGGCAATATTGTGTGTACTTAATGTACCATTTCCGTTGATAATTGTATATACGTCTCCCACCTTATAGTATGGACACAATGTATGGATGTTTGTTGGATTTCCGATTAGATCCCACCATATCATTGTTCTCTGCCCTTACTACCAGTCACTTACATTAATTGGTTAAATATTACCAATAATTTAGAGAAGATTCTCACAGTTGTACATGCGAGAACGTGAAATTAAGAAGTTTGTGAACTACTTGTACCAAGACCATAATAAAAGATTTAGAAATCTTTTGAAAATCTTTACTCTTGTATTTAAAGCCAAACTGAGAAGACCAAACATATTAGGATATATTTAAACATTTTCACTCCAAAAGTGATCTTTGTACAGGAAATATGTCATTGCTAAACTATATATTTCAATGTAGAAGAAAAGCGTAGTATTTATCTGGAGAGCATAAATAGTGCTGAAATAATGGACAAAGGTCCTTTTACTCAAATAGAGACGCAACTTCAACAATTTAGACTAGCAAGTGGAAATACTTCACAAAAGATCAACTATATGAGATTAAAAATACATGATGATTAATTAAAGATAAACCACTACCCAAAGCAAATATATCTGGCTGGAGAAATCACTCTTTAAGAAAAAGAAAATCCATGGAAAAGTAGACTGTTGGCTTGTTTTAGGAAACAATAGCTCCATGAAAAATTATAATATAAAAATATACAGAAAAATATATCCTGATAAATGTTGTCCATTCAATGGGGCTGACATCAATATTCTAACACTGGTGTCTACCGTACGCAGACACACACGCTCACAAATATATCCTGATAAATGTTGTCCATTCAATGGGGCTGACATCAATATTCTAACACTGGTGTCTACCGTACGCAGACACACACGCTCACAATTGAACCAAAACACTATACATGATTGAATGATAAGAAAAAATGAATATATATATATATATATATATATATATATATATATATATATATATATGTGTGTGTGTGTGTGGTAGTAGTGCAAAATCTCGTAGTGTTGAGCTAAAAGTAACTGTTAAAAGCTTTTGATCGTTTAAAGGATTTCGAGAATGCAGACACGACAATCCTTTAGGATAGAATGGAGACGGTCTTGCTAGTCATGCATAATACTGGGATTACTCATGTTTGAATTTTCAAAGTTGAATGTCCTACCTGCAATAACATAATCTACGCCTTCGATTAACACGCGTCCACATGTAACCTTTTGGCGTGGAAAGGCCGTATAGTTGTAAATACTGTTCAACGATGACAATATGGCCACCGTCCTGAAGAGAATAAAGGTGGACTATCATTTAAACGCATCAGCCAAACACGTATTACCATGACCAAATAATGTTGTCAATTTAAATCCTATGGTAGACCTTGTAATAAATAATTCTTCTTGGTATGGGTAAAGATGAGTTGATATTTTTTTAATCGGAATTTGGAAGTATTCGTTTAAGATACCAGTTGTGTACCTACTTAGAGAATTGACGGAACGAAATGCCATTTAATATATCTATGAACACGAGGATGATATTTTAACTAATTATTCTAATATATGCATAATACAAATCATGTCAGAAACAATTCCATATGTATGCTATTTCGGTTCATGTATCACCTTATACAACGAAGATGTAGCGTCCGATTCTGGTTTATGCATATTTGTTAGCTCAACGTGTTATTCGCTTACCGTCGCCTTAATGTCATTCAGCGAAACACGAGACGGAACAAATCTACTGGAGTCAGCCTGGCAATACCATTGTAACTGATTGAAATATAATTAATACGTTCTATACTACAGTCCATTAGGCAAGGAACCTTTGAGTTTGCAAGATCAGTTTATTCTTCATAAAAAGATTGCAGTGTACATTCATACACAGTCAATAATCATTGGTTTATGAATAATAGAGCTCTTAACTTGTTTTTTTTTTCTTTTTAAAATTTGATTACAAATATAAATATACCCTGTCTGTTTTATATAAAATTTCCATGTTGTCATTAATAATTAAAAGGTCAATATTTTTCCATATATCTATATTAATTTTAACTTTAGATTGCATACCAGATACAAATAGGTGTTTCAAATTAGTCGTAATAATTAACCCGAGTCCAAGTGTGAGGTGATTTCACATTGGATGATTCAGTCAGGTAGTTTCTGTTACGACGTGAAGTATTGTGAAATTTGTCACACAGGAAGTATTGCGACAAAGATTGAGAAGAAAATTTTGCGATACAAAGCCTAAGGGTGTGCATAAAGACGCAGATGGCATATAGTTCATTCCTATTTTCCTGTGTTGTTGGTTCAGTATCTGTCTGCAGATATAGTCAATGTAGTGTTTAGATAGTCAATGTAGTGTTTAGATATGATCTGAGAAGAGCCATTCGTTTGGATTATTCATAGGATTTACAAAGAGTCCATATGACTGAACTAAAGCAACATTTCGTGATTACTATGAATTCATTCAAAGGAAAATGCTGGTGTGATACATCAATATTGTTGGCACTTTAGCACATGGAATTCATTTTGAGCATTTGGAAGTCTGTAGAACAATTTAGGATTTTTTAGGATTTATTCATCGTATTAATCCTCTTCATTTAATAACCTAGAACATTCAATTATTTTGTATGCTTAAAAAATTTATTTTGGTTTTGCTTTTAGGAATAGTATAGTCGTAACAATATGTTGTTTGACCATCCTATCAAGACGTACTAACGAGTCCTGTTTATAAAATAATACGTACGTCACTTGTTTCCCTACGAGTTCATTTGCGGGGAATGATGAACTGAACATTGTCGTCTGTTGGATGAATTAAAGAAACGTTAAATTCAAACGTCAAGGGTAAAAATATAATAGAAGGTAAAAATTCTACAATGGCCGACAAATTTATTTAGTTATTTTTAGCTAATTATTCGTTGTATTGGAGATTTCAAGATAAAATTATAGTCAAGTGGTTACCACAAATGTCAAATCTAAATAAAAATTGAGATTGAGGTGTACTGGTTAGTTTAGGAAAACATCTACACAACACAGTAATGAGATAAAAAGTGACAAGTACAAAAACTAAAGTTTTTTTCTCCAAAAGCATCTCAAAGATTGATAAATGAATTGTTGGTAATATACAAATTTTCATCAAGTATATTAATTGTTAATTGTAACTTTTGCCACAAAAAAATAAAACTTCATAATTATAATAATGAATAGTGTTTATAGAAAAATATATAATGAATTATGAAATTCCTTTATTAACAATACATTTGCGATAGTATTCGTAGGGCTTGCTATGTATCTTTCTTAAGATATTTAAAATGATTTCTATAATTATTCCAATTGCGGAAAAATAATTCTGTTGTTTCCTATTTATGCTTGTATGCATTTATAACTCTTTTTCATATGATCGGCACTGAAACCAGTTTTTTAAATTTGGCGATTTTTACGGACTCTATCACGTAAAAAATAAACAAAAGCCATGTATTAAAGAGCATTTTATAAATTTTTCATATATGTACTTATTATGCTGTATCAACGCTGAAATTGAGTTTTAATTAACGTTTGTCAAATATTTATATTGGTGAATATATCAAAGTAACAGGCCTTTTATTCCGAGAATCGGAATTTATGTTCTCTGAGTATCTGACAAATATTTCGGCATTTTTAGAGGTGGTTTAAATGTTTCAAAGTAACTAAATATGGCACATTTTTGTTGTTTGCAAATACAAGTTTTGTTTATGTGTCTAAATAAAAAGTATTTTTTATTGTTCAAATAAAGATATCAAATAAAGATACACCATCATCTCTATGGTACCTCTTGTGAAGACCTAAGCATAGTATATACAATATATCGAGAATCATACAAGGCTGTTTACAGGATGTGTGGGAGCGAGGAAACATTCTTTAGTATGCCCAAAGAATTATAAATTGTACGGCGGCGGGGCCCCTGCTCGTTTTTGTCCCCTGAATTTTGCCCTATCTCTCCTACCCTTTCCGCATCCCTGTAATCAAACGGGAAATGGGTAGTGATACTTTCCACATTTATCTGCCTGAAGCAAGTAAACAACATTTGTGGACGTCAAATACTGCATTCATCAAATGTGTGTATTATGATCAAATGAAAGCGACCATGACCATTTTCATGTTTTGACAGTGCTATGATACGGAACATTTTTTCACGTTTGTTAAAGGTCGGTAGTTGTGTGTTTAACCTGACAGTTCAAACCAAAGCGTATTAGAAGATTTCTCTCTCGTAAAGAGGAAGTGCATGGCAGGGAGGTCGGCTGACTGTACTGAATCATAGGATATCCATTTTTGAAGTGTGGCAGATGAAAAGTGGTGATTTGGCTACATTCTACCATCTTCGTACTTTAAACGATAACGTTTTTGTAGTCTGGTGTTTGATCAAAATCCAAACAACCACCCACCCTGGAACAAGTAACCATAAGCCAGCCAAATATTAACTCGTTTTGTATGTAATACAATATATGCAGTTCATATATGGTCCGTGTATCTGTCCGAGTAAGATAATTTGCTAGATTATCACTTCGGAACTTATACCAGCTCAGTTTAAAATGCCGCCAACGTTTCATAGCATCACTTAATAAAGACACTGCATGATTTATATCAAGTGCATTGTTGTCAAACTCATTATATTACAATTTAATTGATAACGATAGAGGAATCAATCTTCCCTTCTACAAACTCAAGAGTTTAGAGAAGTAAAGAACATGTTAGGTGTTAGTAGCCATTAGAACATCTTAGCCATATTAATTTAGAAATTATTTTTTTTAGATCGAATGAATCTTGAACTGAATATTAACGACATTTTGTGGCAACATATATATTTTAAATGCGCATCTATATATGATTTATGTGTCTTCACCATCTTAAGTATGTTTTGTTATTTATTTTCTTGCAATAGGGATTTGTCATCTACATCATGCCATGTCATACGAACAAAGATTAGTTTAGATCTCAGACATTATTTCATTGGTTATCCGAAGACTACCGTTTGCGTGATTGATACACTTAATGTTTCATATATTTGCTAGTTATGGTTACAATTGCAGGCGCGTAAACATGATGTGGCTTGATAACATTCTCTCAGCTGCATGACTGGTTTATGTCCACATTTTTCTTTGAAGAGGCATGAGTTCATTTACTAATAAAAGTTGACATTTAAATCAATCTTAAATATAGGGTGAATTCCATGTTATAGGTACACCACCCACCACTCTCTCCATGCTGCTTATGAATTGACTAATTCCAGTAGTTTTCTTTGTTGTTGTTGTTGTTCTTCTTCTTCTTCTTCTTCTTCTATTTTGGGGTTTTAACGCTATTTGTAAGTGCATGATACATGGCGTAATGAGCCCATTTGGGATACATTAGTCATTATCAGATAAACCTGACCTATATCCCCAATTCTGTGTCGTCAATCTTCTAGAAATCTTGCCGCCAAATTGTTTACTGTAACAGTAAACGTAAAACTTTCCAGAAGTGGAGTAAGAACATTTCCAACGATCACAGCCAATCAGTAAAGGTAATACTTAGCGAGAATTTTGTGGGCTTTTCTGGACTAATCAAAATAAAAAAGGTGATATTTTAACATGTTGTCATATCAAAAATATGAAATTGAACATAATATAGGCAAAGTGCACCGACCATGTGATAAATAGTCATAATTGTATTCCACCTCTGAACAAACGCATGTTGTTGATATCATATTAGAATGTCAATTTAAAGAGTTTAACCTTTTGCTACAGATTTATCTTACGTTTGATAATCTACAGGATATATAATTTAAAGGTTAAACACATTGCAGATAGTCAGCTACTGACAACTTTTGTCTAACCTAGAAGTGCTTGATCGTCTAAAAGCGCTTCAAATCATATATAAAATAACATGTCATTACCACCACAAATAAACAAACAGGGTCATCCACAGGTGACTGTTATTTGAAACAAGTTATTTATTATTTAACAGTGAAATATCGTATATCTCACTTTACAACCCAACTGATGTCTCAAATTGCAAGTCCATAATCTCAGTTCAGCAGAGTTCCTTCAGGTGAAGGCAGATCAAAAAAACACCAGGCTTGACACAAATAAATTGCAAGGAATAGTCATTGTTTCGGATAGCAAAGTATCAATAAAGTCGTGGTTGTATTGGTTGTATAGAATTGTTTTCTTGTGTGGTTAGGATGAAAAATAGCTGAAAAGATCATTTGGAGCTGTAGTTCCAATATATATTTGATTGTCGAAACATCGAGTTCTCTTACTTCAAAAGGTTTGCTTGAATATGCTAAATAAAACACACAAACGGACTATCTCAGACTTTGCTGATAAGAGGATATAGATGATACCTACCATTTGGGGGTATCAACACAGAACTCTTTCAAGATTGAAATGGATTCGTTGTATGGTAGACAGTTCTTCCCCGCCCCCATGTGTTAGTCTCAGGTAGTTGCAAAAATAGATCCCTGTACTAATACAGATAAATATTTCTTCTTCATTATTTTTCACTCCTAAAAAGTTTCAAAATATTACCCTCTATAAAAAGGAAATTCACCTCATGTGTTGTCACAAGCTGGCATTGCATATTTTAACATTCGGTGAGTAAACAGTGCCCAGCTTCGTTTGTGACCAGATTGTATCTTGGAATTTCCAGCATGATTTGAAACTAACAATAAAACCGTGCCTACGCTGTGATAAATGTGAAATAAACTATGTAGAACCCATTTTAAGAATTACGTTTAATTTGGGGCATGATTGTTGGTGCCAGCTGAAAATAAATAACTTCACTTTCTAATGATGATCGCGATTTTAACTTACAAAGACACAAACAAGTTTACTTAAGATAAGCTTATTTTGATACGGGTTTGCCACTGGAATGTTTAACAAAAGTTTGTTATTTTAATGGATAACATGCCATCAAAAAGAGAGAGCTTATTCTTTGAGTAAAGAAACTAATCTATTTCTCGAGACATATATCGTATCTACCATATATCCATTGGGGATGGTTTTAGGGAATTGTGTAATGTTAACGAAAATAATTCAACCAAACCAAAACTAGGTCAATGTGATCCATTTCGTGTCTGTTTGACATACATTTTCACCACTCTGTTCCTTATGAAAACATAATGATTATTCACCAGGGTTGACTTAAAGTATGATGTTTGTGCAAATATCGCTAATATTTGATCCGAAAGAACCCTCAAGAACCCTCCTTTCTCGCTGCAGACTCGTTGGTCCAGAATTTTCGGTTCCTGAACTCAACTCTCTTCCGCCAAGTCAACGTCATTACCAGCAGCAGCACACATGTTATAAAACAAAACACCTAGCACAGCGATTCAGCATTCAAGCTATTAACTCTATGGATAAGATAAAAATCGATAAATTTCAGCAACATCAAGGCGCATTCAAAGGGACAAACAGCTCTAAAGCTGCAAAGCATCCAAACATGAACAGTCAAACAGCTCTACAGTTGCCAAACAGAAACAACAAAACCGCTCTTCAACCGATAAACAATACATTTTGCTACATCATCAATGATCGGGATGCGCAAAAAGCCATCATACCATGGAGAGTATCGTGCTATAACCAACCTAGTCAGATAGAGACAAAAATGATGCATGCAAAACTGGAACAGGAAATGGGAGGTGATAAAAGTAGGTACGAAAGGATTTCCTTCATTGCTAAGTCTACCATTTCACGACAATGCATGCTAAACCATCAATACAAATGTTGTCAAAACATAGATTGCACATATATATATATATATATATATATATATATATATATATATATATATATATATATATATATATATATATATATATATAATGACCAATGTCATTGCATTTGTAAGAGTGAAACCATAATGACCAATATCATTGCATCTGTAAGACTGAAACCATAATAATTTCATGAACAATTAGCACACAGAAGTATACAATTTAGCAATTTTGTAACAGATCATTATGCATATGAATTCAATGCAGCGATATAATCGAAAAAGTAGGTAAGTAAAGATGATGAACATATATAGTTCAATATCAATGCACGTGTGCATCACAAGGCCATTAAAGGGTGTCTGCATAAATTTTTAATCGTAAGAATTTGTATTGTTAATAACCAGAATATTGTAGTCACTTGGAAAGCAAATTGATTGTCATCTGCTTCCAACTACTGTCGAATTGTTCGATATCCCTAGCTAACTGTGTTTCCTTAAAACTGGACTCACTCCTGTCCAGGGATTCAGGCTTTTGTTTACCCACATATCCGTTTTAGCACTTTCCGTTCCTTTGTTGTTGATAAATTGTGTAATGTCAGAATTTTTCTTCTAGCAATGCGTGTTATAGAGAGGCTTCACTCTGTTGGGTGGATCTGGATTTGCCTAATGATGTTTCTGATCAGTATACAAACAAGGGTATCAGTAACCTTTCAGCAAAATAATGAAAAACATGTCCATTGGTTGGGTGCAATAAAAATATTACAAATAAGCAACATAAGATTAATTCTTCTTCTTCTTCTTGTTATTCTTCTTCTTCTTCTCCTTTTTATAAGTATTAATATTATTATTATTGGTTTATTATGCTATTTGACAAAAGACTAATTTCGCTTCTAATGCACAGCTTACATATAACATTGAATCAGATTTATGACTTATTCCAGCCAGCTTACATATAACATTGTTATTGTTATTGTTGTTGGGTTTAACGCCATTTTTCAGCACAAGTTAGGCTATGCATGGCGGCCAGTATTAATGGTGGAGGAAGAACCCGGGAAAACGCCGGGAAGAACCACCGACCCACGAGAAGCTACTGGCAAGCTTTCTCACATACCCGCATTGGCCGAATCCCATATAACACTGTACCAGCATTATGACTCTTTTTCTAGCCAGCTTATATAAATAGGTTTAGAAACAGAGATCCACAGTTCAGATAAAATCTGTATTAATCAACTGCTCAAGTCTCTGAGATATCTTCACAATATATGCAGATTCTTTATTTAAATGAATGTTTTGTCACAAATTAAATACTTAGCACAGATTTAATGAAGAGCTAAGGAGAAAAGTTTATAAAGTCTCTTTAGAAACATATTACTCGCACATACATTCAAGAAACAAATTTCATTCATAACTCATTGCATTTTCTTTACACCCTCCAAATATTATTGTAATATTATAGTACCCTTTGAAAGATTGATTGATTTTTTTTACTCCGCCAATTTAAAGTGAGACTCTTTACATTAAGTGACTGATTCCCATAAATTTGCCCTTTTAATCAACAATTGTTTATTCTTAATTCCTACTGAAACAATATATTCTGGAGACATCAGGTCACCATTGATTCCTGTGTTTTATGGATGGATGGATGGATGGATGGATTGATGGATGGTGGGTGGGTGGATGGATGGATGGATGGATGCATAGGATTTAATGGCAGATCAACAAAGTCCATGCAATACAGTGCTCACTAAGACCTACTTGTAAAGATAAACTAATATCAGTTGCATTAAACTAACGTACATCCTCTTCCTAATATATGCAAATCGTTAGTCCTACAAAATAATATGAAACATAAAGATGGACAAGTATTTTTAAAGACACGGACCAAAAGCTAGCAATTTTTTACTTATCATTGAAGGAGAAGAATGGATAACAAAACTTCCGAATTTCAAAGTATTATAATATGTGGAGGAAGGCTTTTTTATAAATTCTAAGTGAATGGGACAATATGAAACTAGCACATAAACACAAAGGATTCAGAGACGTACATACAAAGAGAGATAGAGAGAGATGCAGAGAACATACAGATGGATATATACATAGACCTTACCAATGATAAATTAAGAGTTTCAAAACTGTAAATATAACTGTAGCTAAGGATTATATCTACACCCCGTCTGGGACTATTGGTAGTTCATGAGTTGTACGTGTTGTTTCAAAGGGCAAATGTACCTTTCATAATTATTTGAAGATAGGTCCTTTACCAAATACATTATTATTAAGCAGACCATCCATACACAAGCCACCTATTTTACTCAATGTCTTCCTGATTTCAGTCAACCTCAAAAGGGATGCGGACGCATGCAGGTAATGATGGCATACGGGGAGAAATATGCTTCTTCCTTTTGAATATAGAGCTTGTTTTATGCATGGAGATCGTTCTGGAAGGTTTTATTATATGACACGTACTGATGTAATATTTATACCGATTTACAATTTTTTATGTAAATGGATAAATAATCCGTAAAAAAACATATAATTCACCTATCGACAGGAATGTAAGATATTGAAATTAGCAGAGCACATTAAAAGTACATGAATATATCTACGCACACGCACACAAACACTGACATAGTTATATTTATATATGGACATAAGAAACATAAAATTTTACATACACATAACAAAGGAATAAAAATATGCATTCATTATATATGTACATAATAAACAATTTTTTTTAAATAACATGCTCCAACTAGGTACATTGTGTATATACAGTACAAAAGTTTTGGATTTCTATAGTCTATTTCGGTTTACTAGACTGTAGGTCTATATTGCATAGCAAATGAGACTCAATGACTGCTGTACTGTGTTTGATTGATAATCATTCCAAAGAAGTGGCCATTACAGTCATGCAATCTTTATGCACAAATATTGAGTTTCAACTAGAAGACACTCAAGAATTCCAAGATGACAAAATAATGTTAATACTACATTATTTGTATTTAGCATTGTCCAGCATCATTATAATGCATATACACACCTTCTTTTGAGAGCTTTTTAAATTTATTGATATATATATTTCTGAAATTGTCAAAATCTAAATAGTTTTATATCATGGTAACTTTGAATTTTCCAAGAACAACCATTAACAGTGCTCCTTCCAAAATATCTAAATAATGTCAGTTTCACTCATATCAAGAAACCCAATCAATAGGTCGTTTCGTTTCTCAAATGCTGGTCATTTCTTGGTCAATGTATGTACAGGTTGAAGCACATAAAGCATGATAATATCTTTGGGTATATTAAATGTATATGAACAGTAAATGGAAATAATATAAGGCTAAATGCACATTATAAGCAACATTGATGGAGACAATGGTCATTATTAGACTATATAATTTATTGAACATTCACAAAGGCATTTATCAAAGCAGTTTAATTACAAATATATAAAAGCTGACATAAACCTAGTGGAAAAAACATTCACACATCAATATGAATTTGAGAAAAGAAAATTGGTTCCATTGCAGCTGTCTTTGTTCCATATATGTTTCATCACTATGATGGCTACCATATTTTGAAACTGTTATGTGATAAGCCCTAAGAATGACCATCAGCATCTTCAAAAAGATCAAACAAATCAAAATGTCATCTGTATAAACAGTTAGCATCTCTTGATACTTTTCATTTGTGTCTAAATGAATTGATACAACTCTTTGTACTTCCGTATATGACATAAAGAAGCCAAAGTAATAAGTTTAGTAAATTCAATAATCAAAATAAATTTGTCTAACATAAAAAGTAAAAGAGCAAAATGAACACTTACCCTATTTTGAAATAAATCCCACCATAATCCAAAATGCTCTATCACAAGTCGAAGCAGAGAGCATAGAGAATGATCCGAATGAATTAAAATAATCCTGAATGTGATGGTGTACCATAAGTCTTGATGTATCATAATCCACTACATCTTTAAATGAATTCACAGTAAGTCCAAAAAGTCAATAAGCTTATTTAATTACAAAAAATGATATAATTCCTCTCAAAATATCTCTGTACATAACTATTAACTCCGATCTTTTATTATCAAAGACTCAAGGACTGATATTAAAAAGAGGAATAAAGACTTTGTTTTCAAAACCTGTATATACTGCTTTACTCGACCTAATTACACTGCAGAATTATCCAGCAAAATCATCTGGTCTCTATCTCAATTCGAAGTAAACATCTTTTCTAAAATGACAAACGACAGCTAGGACAAAACTCTGCTTGCAAGTACGGAGAAAGGTAAAAAATACTATAAATTAAATGTACAGAATAGATGGTTAAGAAGCTACACTTTGAGGATGCTGAATATTTCAGCTTTAGGTAATAATAACAAAACAATACTCAGACAGTCGATGGAATAATATAGTTTATTTATAACAAAGAAGCAGCTGGCAATGATGGTAATTTATATGAAATATCTGACTATGAATGTCAAAAAAAGAAAATGGTCATTATTTGAATTCTGAAAAGAGTTGGTCAAAGGGGTACAAGAACGAAGTCAATTGTTTGAAAATCTGTTAGCAAAATATTCTTTGGATGTATGCAAGAAATGGAATTAAGATTAATCCATAACGTAACCATCAACCGGGGATAATAAACAACAGATACATATAATGCATTAAATGATATACCTGAGCTTCAGTTTCAAAATAAATGTTTTGAGTATAAAAATGTGTTAAAATGAAGCAGGAAATACATATTGGCACCAAGGTTCGAAGTTACTACATAATGGTGAAACATGTGATGGCACATCTATGATAGTTTATCTCAATGAACACAAGCCACCATGTCCCTATCACACTTTTTTGCTAAAGGGTGTCTTCTCCCTGGTAAGAGTTGCCTTGCAGGACAGCTTGTAAAATCTGGAAAACTCGTGCCACATTTTATCTCCATTTAATCTTGGTCGGGTGGCCAAGATCTTCCAGAAGAATGCAGAATGCATGGCTCCATTTCATTTTCAATATTTTAAGAGGATAAACGTTGACATGTTGACCCTTTAGCTGTGAATCACTTTAAAACAATGATGCCTTACAAGTTTCTTTACTATTACAGTGTTTTTTGAAGCAATACTAATGAATAAAGGCAGCCCCAAGTGTTGATCATCAGATGATTTCTACACCTCAAAAGTGTCCTCTTTATATTGCCACTTAGAGTCAAAACTGAACAAAACAGAAATTACGTAGGACTCATAAAAGATATAACAAATTTGTTGTTCATCATCTACCATGTCATAACATCAGCTACCAATATAAGCCAAAGTCTGTAAAATGAACACAGATATCTCAAGAAAGCAGCTGTTCCAAAACTTGGTCAATTTCAAGCGGATTAATAAACAAGATCCACTATGCTATGTAAAAGCAAATGACATCACATCTACTGAACAGTCTCTACAGTTTTAGAGATTGCTATCTTGTATTTTTCATGATCAATTATGTGCCTATCATCAAAATAAAAAAAAGAGCTTCAACATAGAGAAAGAAAAAGAAATCAACTATGCACACTGCCTGTCACAAGTGAAGGCTGTAAAATAGAACTCTGAACATGTATTATTATGGCAACCTCCACTGTCTGAACAACAACAAAAAAAGGCATATGAAAAGAACCGCCACAATTGACGCGCGATCTGGAATGGGTGCTACAAATGATGACACCAGATAAAGAGTGTGCTTTTGCACGCTTTGAAAAGCAAACCATATGGGGCTTAAAAAGAACTAACTAAATATACGTGATTGGTATACCGGTCTACCGTTATAGCAGCGGTAAAAATGATGGCATAGAAAATGTTTTGTTTTTCATAAATGTCTGTGTATACCATGTTAGTGTTTCTACAACTGTCATGTATTCATTTGGTTCTACAATGCACATCCTTTGAAATTTTGTAAAATATAATTACATCATTCTAAGAGACCAAAACATTAGAAACCGGAAGGAGAAAGCACCATTTTAATGGATTGTTCCTAAAGCCATTTGAAATGTGGCTGGAAATTACATGAGGTAACATTACCTTTGCAGAAGCTTCATATGCATAAAAACGACACTCATCCTTAAGTTATAGACACCATCATCAATCGTGTGTCGCAAGGTCACTATGTGAACTGATAACCGAAGGTATACAGTAGATAGTACCAGACAGCAAGAATCCATCAGGTTCTCAGATTCATATTGATAGCAAATGGCCATTCAAAAGGGGGTGTCATATTACCATGGATACAAATTTTTTCGGCCTTGTCATAACAATGTATTTTAGAAATCCTTTGTGCGGCTTAACATATAGTCTTAGCTTTTTTTCTATGGCATTTAATCTCAATAGATACAATTTCTACTATACCACGTAAAATGTATATTTACAACATACATCATCTTAGATGTAATACTTCCATTCTCTTCCTTTATTCATTTTGTAAGATATTGTCCTTTTTGTAACAAATGAATGTAGAAGGTGTTATATTTGCACAGTTTTTGTTATCTTTCATACAACTTCAAAACGTCTGTATTATTTACTGCACATACATTATATAATTCGATCAGCAGACATTATATAGTCAAAGAGGCTTCAACATAATACCGAATGTATATAAAGATTTTATTTCCCAATATTGATTTCTTATAATTTTTTTCATAAGTTGTCAAATTTCATTGAGAAGGAAATCATTGTAAGATAAGCATCATTCGTTCTTTTCCTTTTATACCAGTGCTTGTGTATTATGTTTGCGTAATATTACGCAATAATCTGAAAGCAAGGACAAGTACAAAGAAAAGAGTTGTTGTTGTTTTTGTTGTTGTGGGGTTTAACACCATTTTTCAGCATACAAGAGGCGATGCATGGCGGCCAGTATTAATGGTGGAGGAAGAACCCAGGAAAACAACAGGAAGAACCACCGGCCCACGAGAAGCTACTGGCAAGCTTTCTCACATACCCACATCAGCCAAATCCTAGACTCGAACCCACGCAGACAGAGGTGAGATGGCAGTGATCTGTAACGGAGAGTGCTTTAGACCACTCGGCCACTCGGGGCCCCCAAAGAAGAGGGATGTGTATCAATATAAGACGTTTTTTTATTCATTCGAAAGAATGGACTCTTCTGTTTGATGATAAAGTAATCATTAATTCAGCAGTCGTTTGTCAATACATTCCATTGTGACAGACTCAGATCCACGTAGGCAAATCCTAAGCAAACATGTTTATGTCTCTATTGTTTAAATCGCAATCCACATTAGAGGATCAGGTTAGTTGTATTGTGCTCGTGCCAAAACTCTGCTCTCCATTATACAAAACTCTCTGAGGGATTAAACATACTTTATCGTAAATTGACCACTGTATAAACATGGGTTCATTGTTATCTAAAAATCATGTTTTATATTCCACCTTAAAATTCCGTCGAAACCCTACATGGACACCCTTCACTCACTAAATGTTGGAACATCTAATACAATATATAACTGTTGTTTCTGGTTATATTGATCAAATTAGTTGCAATATCAACTTGTGGTTCAACGTAAGGTAAAATTACTCTTTAATTTGCTAAGGAGATGAAATACTTGACATTACTCAGAAGTAAGACTATACAGTATAATGATGCACAAGACCTTTCTTTTTCCTGTATTTTGTATCAGCAATGTGTTATCTTAGACTGAAGCATAGGGTCATTCAGAACCCTCTACCAGCCGACTCCCTACAATCAAATGATTCTACTACGCTGGTGAATGATTCCTTGTTTTTACTCCTTAAATGTAGATATCGCTATCCGTTTAAAGGCAAAATGTGTGCAACTATTTCCTTTCAAGATAAGATGTTGCAGAAAAGCTAAGAGGCTAAAGATTATATATATATATATATATATATATATAGAGAGAGAGAGAGAGAGAGAGAGAGCAATCAGGGATAGAACCCACGACCTCGCGCATCTGAGGCGAAAGCTCTATAGTAAAGAGGAAGTAGAGAGAAGGCAAGCATTAAATAGAATGCAACTGGCACAGCTCAAAGAAAAAAGACAACTAGAAGGTCAAGAGCATCAGTTTAGCACATGATAATCATTAAAAGTCAACTAATTCACTTACATGGGCTGAAAATTAAGAAATAAAGTGAATGGAAAATAAATCCACCAGCAAACCCGTCTGAACCAAAGGACGGAAATATTAGAGGAAAAAAACATCTACATTATGCTGCAAGAAAGGCAGAGTTGCAGTCAGAAGATTGGTACACTCAAATGCCAATTATACCATCTCTGGGAAAATGTCATTTACAGTCCCAATTATCTCCAAGTGCAATAAAGCAGCAATCATATAGACCCAAGAAAGCTCTACTAAGATCCCCTGGAAAGTTCACAGGCAATTTAACTAAAATCTGAACATCAAAATATTTGGCAGATTTGAAACGCTCCCTTGCATCACATGCAACCAAGTGATGCCTAAGATGAGACAAGTGCCTCATATGCAAGACGGCAAAAGCTGCGGGCAGATTTTGTTGTTGTTGGGTTTAACGCCATTTTTCAGCACAAGATAGGCTATACATGGCGGCCAGTATAAATGGTGGAGGAAGAACCCTGGAAAACTCAGGGAAGAACCACCAACCCACGAGAAGCTACTGGCAGGCTTTCCCACGTACCCACGCTAGCCGAGCCTTGGACTCGAACCCACGCAGACAGAGGTGAGATGGCAGTGATCCGGAACGGTGAGCGCTTTAGACCACTCGGCCACTCGGGGCCCGCTGCGGGCAGAAACGCACTGGAGTGTAAGAAGGTATTGTTTGAACCAGTTTCAAAACTATGTGACACTTGAAGAAACCATGTAGTGCTCAGCATTAAGTGGTTAGTATTGGGACTGGTTGGCCCCTGGTGTCATGATAATGTGACTGAATGGAACATGATGCTACATGTCTGCAGCATGATGACCCATTGCTAGACATCACTATAAACTGCCACACTGTAGACATCGTAACAATGATTAAAACTGTTAATGCTATGTTAAAAATCTAACTCACATACACACACAGGAAGAGATTCCCTGGTGTCAGCATCTCTGAGCCAAAGTTTCCACAAATGGACGTCCAAAGTTATGCAAAAAATCTCAGCATCAAGCAACACTGAAAATGGCAGTATTTGTTTTGTTCAACATACCACCGTCATCAAGAAAACATACTGGAAATTGTCAGAAAATTTGTTGTTGATATGTCTTCACAAATAAGCATTACAGATATAGCCCAAACATGAAAAATAAAAGCGTAATACAATATAAAACTAATGGTGATTAATGTATATCAAAGTTGAATAATAAACGTAATTCCAAATTGCTGCATATCAAGATATAAAAACACGTATCCCAACTGCTCTGAAGAAAATAATATATTACTTCAGCTTGTTCTCAATAGAGATGTCATCCTTCTCTTGCTCTGGTGGAGAGTGAGTTCAATCTTTCACAACGACAAAGGGATGCAACTGGATGCTTGAAGAGAAATTATTTATTTTTCTCTTTGTGACACTATCCAAAAAGTTAATATGCCAACTATGACAGCTGTTGGATCAAGGCTGTACTGCACACTTTAATACCAATCAATGGACTACTGAAGGTCCTGAAATGTTCCTAAATTTTGTTATGATTGATAATTCATTTATTAGTGAAATGTTAATTTACTTATGCACTTATTTAATAACATATTTATGAGACCTTTTCCGAATCCTGGTCCATCTATGCTACTATACTCAAGTGTCAAAATCATAAGCAGGTCTATATTTTGAATTCGTTCTCAAAAATGCATCATTTGCAATAGCTGAAATGAGTTTTGCAGGTAAAACCATGTCAAACCATAATGCCCATCACACTATTTGTCTCTTAAAAACATTTTAATTATTTCCTCAAGAGAAACAATCTTCTCCACATAGTTCCATTGGATTATTTTACTTCTGATAAAGGCTCTTTTCATGTGAGTATTAAACAGTGAATGAGAAACATACCTTCAAGTCAAAGAGCAGAAATCTATTATTTTTTCTTCATTTTTAATGCTGACATTGAACCTATTTATGTCTCCTCTCTGCAATTGATTGTTTGGACTATTTACAGAATATAAAATAAAATTGCCATAATTTTTTTAAAAACTGGCAATGACTCAAGCCAAATGTCATTTTTGTTTTAGAAGTATTGATCCGATTAATATAGTTTTAGGTTTAACATATCCCCACAAAATGAACCTGATGCAGCGGGTGTCGGTACAGATCTCGGATTACTAAATTCTAGCAGTTAGGAGCTCTGATGAGCACTTGTGTTTTGAACACTCATGTCAATATTTTCTTCGGTGTCATTATAAGCAATCATTCCCTCTTGACTTGGTTCCTGTGCATCTTAATGCATACAGTCAATCTGTAATTTTAATCCCGACTATGCAGTATGAACAAAATTAAACAATTTAAATCTGAACTGTTCTATACGCAAAAGGTGCATATGAATGGACACTTTACAGCACATGTCAATAAATAAAGAGAAACCATAAGGGTCTTTACCTTCATTACTGCACAGTGGTAGTGACTGTGTTATGACAATGGCACTGTATCTCATCTGTATTAAAATTTATACAACAGCAGAGACATTGCCATCAAATATTGAAAATGCAATTTCAGCCATTCGACAGCCTTACCAAGATCTGTTGATAACATCCTTTCTTATAACTAAATATTAAATGGAAGTAGAACTTTGCAGAACTGCAAAAGGCCACATAATAAACACAACTATGGCAATTGATTGAGAAGTCATGCACAGAGATTATGAGATAGAGTTTGCTAATATGAATGAATAATACAAGTTTCCTGATGCTCACATTACATTGCATGTAAATTCATTTTAAAGGGTAGCGGGATTCAATAACTTAGTGATGACTGGTGCATTTGCTTGACTGGCAAACAAAAGCTGTTACACAAAAAATTCAATAAGAAATGTCAGGTGAAAATAGTCTCTGCCTATTGCATAAAAGTAACATAATGACAAGCAGAATAAAGTTTTAAAACCTTTAATTAACAGAAATTAGAAATGTTTAATGAACTTGTTTAAGTATAGTTTTTACTTTATTTAAAGCAGTAAATGTCAAGAACATGCCATTCTAAGACTTTTGGAATTGCCAACCATTTTCAGCAAACTAGAGGAAGCAAACTTACACAATATTTATTTGGCTCATCATAAAAGAGATTACTTTTCAAAATAATGAGCAGTCGTTGTAAAGAAAACATACAAATTCCTGCTATATTTTGTTTTTGATACAGCAATTTAAAATGCAGTAAAACAGTAACATCTTCTTGGAAGAATCCATTAATTCTGTAAATTCTGTTTTGAGAAACATATCTTGGAATGACACTTGAATTCAGTATCAGATATAACCTTTGTTCTGAGACTGGAAAGATTAAAGAATCCTTGCCATATCTGAGTTAACTGCCATGGAAGGATCTGAATTATCTTTGGCAAAATGAAAACCTGCTTAGTAGTAAACCAGCAGCCCATCTGCACCAAAAGAGTGTCATCTCCCTGCTCTTTCACTAATTGTCTCCAGGGCCTGCTTAAGTCCTAGGGGAGCTAAATCAAGGGGTGTCTTCTCATCCTGAAAAAAATGAAAAGCCATTCTTAATTTAATTTAATTTTATTAAATTTAATTGACTTCATTTCATTTCATTAATCAAATGTTATTTCCTATGTTTTTAACTCCAGCTTGAATGAGTTTGAATGGAGATTCCAACTATCAGGAATAATATGTTGAATGTACAGTAAAGTCAGCCAACTATGAAGTCTTACCTAAATGGGTGCCAATAACCTTTGAGTTTCTTCATGAGAAAAGTCCATGAGTTTGTTAGCAAAACAATATTTCAAATAAGCATGTTTAAGAGTCAGCTAGATTGGGTCATGACAGTAAAAATAGCAACAGCTAAACAGAGCAAGAATCAAGTAAAATATCACAATTAAAAAAAATGAAAAGGCAATGAAATGAAGTCTTATTCATAAGAAAAGAATTTCTAATCAATTGTTAAATATCAGTACAAAACACTGTTAAAATACCTAAAACCTGACTTTTTCTCCATCTTTCAATGAAAAGAAATAACACATATCTAAATATTTAACTGATAATGGTTGTAAAATGATAACTAAAGTTACTAACAAAGCAATCAACACAGTGTATACCTGTCAACTTTCCAGGCAGTGATGTGTGCGTCTGTGTGGAAGACGTGGTAGTTAGGGACAAAACAAGTGTTTTGTTGTCCCAGTGGGGTAGAGTGTGCACAATCAATAGAAGTGACATTGCACAATTGAGAATATATCTACTATATATCTATCAACAGAAGTGACATTGTACAATTGAGAATATATCTACTCATATGTGCCTCAAGAAAATGACCCAAATTCAATTCCAATACAGAAAATCAAATGATTTATATGGGGCATTTTATGCTGTCCCCCCAAAAAGCTGGTGGACTATGCACACACACAAAAACATGAAAATTGGGTCACAATGACCTAGTTTCTGCACAAGTTACTGTTATTAACATATATCCACATGGCAATTTACATATGTACATGAACAAGGGTTCAGGATATTGTGGATGCGAGTAACATGTTGGTGAAAACACAAAGTCGTTCATGCGTAGAACGTTTGTCACACTGACCTAGTTTTTGTATGGAAGATTGCCTTACAGACTGCTAGAGGTGAAATGATACTCCTCTGCCATGTATCAATATGATTCAAGATATTTAGCCTACAAAATGATACATTATCAAGACACGTATCAACTATATGGCTTTTTCATCTTTAGAAGGTCTGCCAGTGGTAGGCTGGTGTCATTTTACATATTGGCGTATTTCCAGTGTGCACATTACAGACAAATGTATCATCTGTTTATATACTATTCTCAACCCTGACAAGTTAACAAAAATACCTCCAAACAGACTACCTGTTAATTGTCAGTGATATTAAGTCAACCTTTCTGGTCATTTCAGGCAGTCCCATTTAATCAGATGCATGACTCATCATGGTCACTATGCCATTTGCTTTGTGTGAATGCTTACAAATATCTTATAACCTATTTCAAAACAGAAGAAAACAAATGCATAATTTTCAGCTGACAAATAATAATTTGTTTTCAAGTCATGTAATTTAAAGTCAGACGCTTCTAGTTCTGGGTCTGATTCTTGGAAGTTTGCCTTGGGGATCCCTGACTCCCTGTTCTGAATTATGACCAAAGGTACTGCTCTGGGATACATTCTGATACCATTTTTTCATCATTCAAAGTTAGAAAGGGATCCAAGATATTCAAAGCATAACGAATGACTAAACAAACATACAAAAAATTATACCATTTGAAATAGATAATTGAACCAGACACAGAATGCTCTCCTTTCAACTTCATTGGTTTTGGGATAATAACACTTCTTTACTGAGTACACTTCATTTTACTACCCTTGCTCTGTGTGTGTGTGTGTGTGTGTGTGTTTGCACATGTGCGCATAGGGTTTAACTGCACCTCAGCACAATCCCTGCTATACAGTGCTGATTAAAACAAGTTTAAAAATGTAATAATAACAATGCAATAAACTTGAAGAAGATAACCCTTTCCAAATAAATGCAAACATTTAGTCCTACAAAACATAAAGATGTAAAGAAGTTTTAAAATATATAAAAATAGGATAAAGATGAAAAATATAAAATCCTTAAAACAATGACTTGAAATTTGTCACAAAAACCAAATTCATTCTTTTAAAAATATAATGTCCAAAATAGTGATCTTAAATTTATAAAATCATTTTCTCTTGCTAAACAACAAATCATTTATCTGAATGAGAATCATATAAAAATTTCAAGCAAAAATTTACAATTTATTATTTATCCATAGGATATCCTGCACAAAGTCAATTTGTCCTGCAAATGTCAGGGGCCTTTTCAAACTACATCAATGAAAGCGAAGTTATTTCTAAAGCTCAAATGTTAATATGACCAATTTAGTAACATGCATTTTGGGCCCTGCAAATCTTTCTGGGAATAAATATACATGGTAACCCCTTATATGTCATCACCAATTTTATATCCATGGACTTCAGATGATCCTCATACATTCTAGTAAAATATTGTATACTTTACATCTTTATTTTATTCAATCTGATTAAACATACAATAAAATATTCGTTATCAGCAATAGTCCTAATGTTCAACTGCCACATCCAACAGATATTCAGTTTGTAGGAAACTTAATGATTTATTACGTTTTACAAAACATTTTAACTTTGTATCTTGTGGTTATGAGTTCAGTTGTGTTTTAGGCATGTGCAAATGCAAGTAGTTACCAATAAAATGGTCTGGAGTGTCCTCACAATCATCTGGTAACCATTACCTCAGTGCATAACTTATGCCAACGTCTGAGTTGTCACGAGTGCATTATGAAAATTATGCAAAATGAACAGACAATAAATTACATTTTAAAACTGTATACTACTTACTTTGTTGAGCGTTGCTATGCAGGCGCCATGTTCTACTAAAAGACGGGCAGCTTCTGCTCGTTCCTCCTCACACGCCAAGTGTCTGTATGATACAATAGCTTCAGTTATGTATTGTAAAGCACATATGTCTAAAAATACAGTATTTTATTTTAAATAAGTGGCATTCATGCAATGTACATTAACGTTCAATAAAATACCATCACTCCATCAAAATCAGGTTTATTGCTGTGCACAAACTTAATAAGGTCATTAACATGAAATGAAGATGAAAGTTTCAAAATGATTCATTTACAAACCAAATCATAATGCACCAGACTTGCTCCTGTATAACACACATATTGCAATGAAAAATTGTGAATGCAGATCATAGTGAAGCAGTGGAAATGAAGCATCAATAAAATAAAGTTTTAAAAGACTTAACATAATATGCTCTTTTGGAAATCTGCCACAGTTTTGCAATCGACCACTTTTTTTTAATTCAGTGGAAATTAAGTGGACCAAAGGAAATTTTGGTATAAGAAATGCAAACGAGGTTATTCAGCCATACATGTGTGGCACATTGTTTCTGAGTGACTGTACCTGAGAAATCTTGGGATGAACTAAGAGAGCAACTTGGTAGTCCATACACATGGTATTACTGTTTATCACCCATGAGTACCTGTGCTACAATTTCCTTGTTTCACATCAATATGCACAAACTTGCGTAATCAAAGACTGTCAGCACAAGTCAAATTTTCTTGCCACTGTGACCCAATATGACTTTTCATGCTGTTAAAATTAGCCAATCAAAGTTTCTCTTTCAGAATCACCTTTCGATTGATACAACAGGTGCTCCCACTGATGTCCAGAAGATTGTTACATTGTGCAATTGATGACATATTTTTGTTTATGCATACTCATACAAAATACAAAGAAACCTAAGCACAGGCAGCCATGGGTGATACAGGAATGTAGCAGATTGTCACCCATCCTTATGATAATGTATTTGAAAGAATCTTTTGAAACTATTTCTTACCACAAAGAAAACTTTTAGTAATTTGTAAGTTTTTCTTTCAAATAAACACAACTGTACAAAATATTTTTTAAGTACTGTATACAAACATAATATGTGTACTGTGTGCCTGAACAATTATTATTTTGGGGCAAATTCTGTGAAATTAATATAATTACACCCACACAGTGTCATAAACAATGGCGCAGTCATATGAACATATTAAAGAGTTTGCTCCCTTTGACTATAGTGTATAAGGAGCTCTCATCATTAGAGATACATTCTCTCCCTCCTGATACAGTTGTGCTAAACAAAGCACGTGTAAGATAAATTTTTGGCTAATTTAGTCCACCAAGTTAAGTGGCGATGAGACAAGGCATAATAATAAGTACCATGAAAACCATGTTTTGTATAGGTTGTAACAGTATCTGCGTTCTTTGTGCCAGTGATCAAGACACAAGTTAAAGATGACACTTTTATTGTAAGTGCTCAACAACATGAGAATGCATTTATTAATGTATGTACAGGTATTATATACAATACATTAGTTGACTTTTATTATTTGTGAAAAGGAACTTACTACACTGTTACCCAAGAGATGCCATCTCCAGTCCCCTAAGGTATGTGAGACAGCTTCTAGGTGAGATGACTGGAGAAGACTCCATCTGGGGAGCTTCAAAAAGCTTACTTTACTTGTTGAAGAGCCAGAAGCAAATTATTTCAGGTATAGATGCCTGATGTGGCATAATGTGTTGATATGTACACCACTGTGTGAAGATTTTCCCTTGACCTTCTTGCCCGAGTGATTCTCTCCAGGACTGCTTGACAGAAATGACAACCTATAGGATGCTACTGGCAAGTTTTTTCACAAACCCACATTGGCCAAGACTTGAAACCACATGGACAAAGATGATATGGCAGTGGTTGCTCAAGTCGAGAACTTTGGACCACTCAGCCACCTGAGGACCGGTCCAGGTATGTGACAAAACTAATGTTATTGTGGGAAACCATTTTCTTGTTAGAGTGACTCTGATGTTAAAATTTGAACTTTTGACACTGATTCATGTGGTAGGCAAACAATCAATTGTACAAAGCAAGCAGCCATAGTTAACTGAATATGGAAGTCTCCTGTGGCACTGAACATGTGTCTAATTCACAGCTAGATCACTGCGAAAAATTAATGCTTTGCTAGCTAGGGCTTTGATTCCAACATGCACTGACAGATAACTCAGGAAATGTTGCTAACAAAATAGGTCTGGGTTATGAAAGAGGCAAATACAATTCAAGTCAAAACTTTGATTGCCTTTAACACAAAAATTATTTATATCAAACACAAAGTATAATACAAAAATACGGGTTATTTTGGCTAAAATGAAAATCAAAGCAATACACTAACTAGTGAATATATTATTTTTGCAGTTGTCTTTCTTATTTTCATTTCTTTCCTTTGTTGCTCAGTATGTTTTCTATTCACCTGTCAAGTATAGAACTTGATTAGTTGCAGGAAAATGATTACCCTTAATCTACTACACATAATACCAACAACAAGGATAACCTTGTTTCGCTTATGATTCCCTTTGAATTTACTAGGCCATACCAACATTTTCATGTATTGTTTAGTGATATAAAATTGGAGATCATGACTGGTATTTACAGATATTAATGTTAATTGTCTTTAATCAAAACCATCAGTGTCACATCTAACAGCAACAATATCTACAAACACAATCAATCAAATCTTTGTTAACTGAGTAAAGCTATTAAAGAAATGATAAATAATCTTCCCAAAAATTTATATATAAAAAAATACAATAAAATTCAGCACAATAACATGTGCACTGAAAATTTCCTAACATTGTCATGCATTTACAATCACAAAATAAACATACACATATATAATCCCTGTAAAAGACCTCTTTACATGGAGATGTAGCAGTCTACACAAATTGGTAACTGATATAAAAAGACAATTGGGCCAATTTTTCATGACAAGTAACACAAAAGGCTTAAAATTATTGTTATTGTAAGGTTCATTATCATAATAAATATTTTATGCTAAGTAAGCAAAATTTCTGAAATAATAATAATGTTCAGGTGTTATTGAATCAGCCTTTCCACAAATAATGTGCTTGAAAAGTAACCTGCATATAAAAAATGACATTGTCAAAAGGTGTCAGAAAATATTTTCTGCCACAAGATGTCACAATTGATTGACATTTCTGTAAAGTATGGAGATCTGGAGTTTGTGTCTGTGGGGTGGGGCAATGAGTTGAAAAGCTTTGACTAGTCTGTTGAACTACAAAAATTATAGCACCCACTAGTCCAGTGCGAAATTTACTATGATCTCAGATTAACTGACTGCCTTGTTGCTCTAAATGTGATATCTTACTGATCTAGGAATTTTTCTAGCATTAATGGCAAATCTTCAGGCAATCTTACAGTGGTGTATTGCCAACTGAGTCCTTATGGTTGACATCAACATTGTACTGCAACAAAAGCTTTATAAATTTGACATGTCCTAGGGATGCCGCTCTGTGTAATGGTGTGTTCTCCATCCAGTCTCCAATATTTGGGTCTGCTCCCATCTGCAACAATACTTCTGCTATCTGATTTTAAAAAAATCATAAAAACGTAAGCAATTACAACTTGATGATACAACTTTTATCCTTTAAATGCTAAAACTACAAGAACACAAACAGATAAAGAAACATATGCATTAAAAGTTTCCTTACATATCTGCACAAGAACTATTTTAAATCCCCCTGAATATTTAAGATTCTTTTCCATTATGATCACAAAATTCATCCAAACTTTAAGTATTTTTTACCTTTATCTTTTGTTTTAACAGTTTGTAAATTACTGTTATCCTTATATCTTGTTGGACAACAGTAAAACCTGTATATAATGGACATTCAAGAGACATGATAAAACTGTCCTTTAAATACTGATGTCCTCTATATGCAGCACTAGTATTCTCAACATTTTACAGCTCATACAGCTCTAAGTGTTGGATAAAAGCAGAGATTCTTTGGGATAATAAGATTCCTTCTGAAACAAAAGTGCCTTTAATGACACATAATACACTCACCTTATATTTAATTCTCCTCTAAGTATACCTATTAATTCAGAAACCATTTTCTTGTTTCAGTCACAGTGACCTTATCTTTGGCCCAAAGAGCAATAGACTTCACTCTCACCATAAGTGCAAACCATCTACAAAGTACAGTCCAGATATGTTATTGTGCAGAAACCTTATGTATTGTTTTAGCCAGTGATCTTGATCTTTGAATTCTGACCCCAAATCAATAGGCTTCTTCCTAACTGCAAGTCATCCACAAAGTTGGGTCCAGGTATATGATGATTTACTAATGCAATTGTGCAGAAACTATTTTTATTCCCTCAGTCACATGGACCCTGACCTTTGAACTCGACAGCATTTTTCATTAAATTGTGCAAGCCATTCACAATCAGTAACCATATATGATGGAATAGAAGTCATTGTATGGATACTATTTTTCTTTTTTTCAGTCAGAGTGACCTTCAACAATGACCTTTCCAGCCTGAAATTAACAGGGTTCTCTGCCTTGTCCCCAGCGCAAGCAATCCACAAAGTTTGGTAAACAATGATGATGGAAAAGTAAAGTAATTGTGCAGAAATAATTTTGTTTTGTTTCAGACTGTGTGATGTTTGACATTTTGAGGCCATACTAAGATCACAAGCCATCCAAAGTATGGTAAATGTAGATGGAAAACTTCTCTTCTTCCAGACATGGTGACCTTGAACCTTTAAGGTTTTGACACAAAGATTGAAGGGGATCTTCCTTACCAAACCATCCATAAAAGTTTGACGACTGTAGATGGTTGACAACAAGAGTCATTATATGGAAATGAAATTGATAACAGACATATGGATGGATGAATGGACAGACAGACAGACAGGCATCATCATAAGATAATACATTCTGCCTTATGTTAGGCTTATACAAAATTACTGTCCTATACATTCAGCAAGAACATGAATGAAAATCGATCAAATGTCAGAATCAAGCAGAAGCATCATCATTTTCAATTACATGCTCTTTTTTGTAACCTAAATTCTTCCGCTGTTAAGCTAAGATTACAACCATAGACCTAATGCTAATTGATCTGATTAAAAAAAACACTAGCTTGTATGCGTTAATGACCATTAAAAGTTTTCCTCACTAAAGTAAAATCAATGTTGCAACTATGTCTCATGTTCCAAAATCCCCAGACAGTGGTCACCATGGTGTCTATATTACATCCATCATCCATTTATCAATATCTGTTTTATGTCTTCAAATGTTTTATATGGCTGTAACTCTGGTTTGCATTACTAAAATGTCACATGACAGTACAATACAGCCTCATCATATAATCATATTTCAAATATCATAATAGTACAGCCAGCGATTAATGAATATAAAGTTTCTGGTTAATTAACATTATAAGGCCTATATTTTCTATCCTCATGCTATCTCAGCTTCACAAAGAAAAATTTATTACATGTATACAAATGTTACATGCTATCTAATTGGTCAAACATTATCTGAAGCAGTAACATCCACAATACATTGTTGGAAAAGTTTTGGTATTGCAAGTTATGGATGTAATGATGGCTGTAATGTTGTAAATATGTTTTAAAGAATCCACTGATGTGTTGCTTGAAAAACTCAATCTGGTTCCAATTCAAACACACATAACTCAAAGCTAAACAATCTGGACCAGAACAGCAATATTCCTAATACCTGGCAAAATGTTCTCTAAACAATGAATAGAAGGACATTGGAATGGACAATGGACAACAAGCCATCCCATATGACTAGTAGAGCTAAAACTGGTCATAATTTCATAGATTTGTATAATAGGAAATACTGCCATAATGTCATAGAGCATGATCACATGGGGAGTTCCGGAGTCTGGTTGGCAAAATGACCATAGGCCTAATCCACATTTGACAGAATATGCTTGTTTACCAAAAGTTTCATATATATATATATATATATATATATATATATATATATATATATATATATATATAACACTGTTTAACAGTGAAATTTATTTGCAGTAACCATTGATCATGATAGGTCTTTATACAAAGACATACAAATAAAGCACTTCAAAACCAATACACATTTAAAAGAAACAAAAAAGTTTCCACGATGGAACCACAATAAAATGTATTGGTTTGTCATTGACAATCAGTAAAACAACAGTAAACAATTCTGTCTCAAGCTCTTCATGCACATAATCTTTTATAAACCAAAAAAATGTAAAGTTCAATTATAAAACCTGGCAACAAATTGCATCACCTTCTCATTATGCTGCACGATGAGGAACGGATAATTGTTTATAGCTATTACACACTGTCTTTCCGATGAAACTGTCATGGCAGACAAATTTGTATTATGAAAATTAATATGTATCAAATAGCGCTCTCTCTCTCTCTCTCTCTATATATATATATGTGTAATATGCTGTATCTATGATACACTATGAGATTTTAAAAAATTCATTCACAGGAAGCGAGGCTTGGCAAGTTTCCTCTTGAGAAAAAATGTATGTGAGTGGCATATCAATCATACAGCATACATACTATACATATATTTTATTTATATCACATGCTAAAACACATATTTGCCCTTTGAATGGAAAGCAGAATGGATTGCGATGAAATTGTGTATCATGTTAAATTCATTTAGAAAATAGGGATGATTTATAATTGTTATCATTCTTCTCATACTCAATAATGATTAATGAGTGGGAAATAATGCATTATTAATCTATAGACCTAGAATTAACAGCACACAGTTCCAATGTTTATATCACTGCACATGGGCGGATCACAATTTGATATACCAATAGTATACCAAATTGCTTTACACCAAAACTTTAAAAGCCACGTTATTTTTACAAAAAAAAAAATATATATATATATATATATATATATATATATATATATATAAGGAAAGTGACAGTCTTAATTCCCTATATATAAAATACCCAGGGGCCCCGAGTGACCGATTGGTCTAAAGCGCTCTCCGTTATGGATCACTACCATCTCACCTGTCTGCGTGGGTTCAAGTCTCAGATTCGGCCAATGGGGGTATGTGAGAAAGCTTGCCAGTAGCTTCTTGAGGGTCGGTGGTTCTTTCCCGTGATTTTCTGGGTTCTTCCTCCACCAATAATACTGGCTGCCATGTATAGCCTATCGTGTGCTGAAAAATGGCGTTAAATGCTACAACAACATTAAATACCCAACAATAATATGGGGTATACAATTAGCACTGCTGATTCAATGGCTTAAGCTGACCATCTTCCTTCATTGCCATGGCGGTTCTGCCAACCAGAGCTTTGCCAATGCCAAATTGTGACATCATACAGGGAATCTCTCATGTTCACTATACCCTGGTAATATTACCTATACAAAGTTGACAGGAAAATTGTAATGTTGAGCGAAGTGGCCTCTAAATAAATTATATCAGTTTTTAGACATATATTTCATTGTATGGTTTAAATTTGACAATTACAAATCTGAAACTATGCATCACAAGAATGCTGTAGATAGAAAGATAAATCAATAAATATGCCGCTATAGTAATGTTGAGAAAAAAAATGATCCTGCAAGCCCAAAATTAACAAGGTGGGCAAATACAGTCTTGAAAATACAAGAAAACTGTACCTCATATCTGTTCTTTGAGGCAGCATAATGGAGTGGACATTGCCCTGTCTTGTTTACAGCATTAACTTGAGCTCCCTTTGCTATTAAGTCTGCCACTATTTGACTGCGTCCTGCTGACACAGCAATCATCAATGGGGTCCAATTAGACTAAAAGTTAGAATGAAAAAAAAATAATAGAAAATAAGTAATATAGCGATCATTAATCGGGTCTAATTGGACTGAAAATAAGAAAATAAGTGGAGGTAATGCATGCCTTCAGTTTCTTGTATCAACTAAAAATACATGTAAAAAAAGAATTGCATCTGTATGTTCATGAATCAGAATAGGTATGTTGCCTGAATAAATATTTGATAGATGATATCCTAAGCTGCTTTAACAATTTTTCAGTTATATCGCTACGATGTCTGCAGTGTGGCAGTTTATTAGTGATGTTAGCACTGGGGCATCATGCCGCAGACAAGTGGGATGATGTTCCACCCAGTCACATTATCCTGACACCAGGTCGACCAGAGTCCTAACACTAACCTCTTGATGCTGAGCACCAAGCGAGGCTGCTGTTGTACCATTTTTATAAGACTTTGGTATGACTCAGCCATGGATCGAACCCATGACTTCCCATATCTGAAGCGGAAACTGTAACCACTAGGCCACCGGAGCGGTTTTGATACATGTGAAATATCATCATGATAAATATGCCTATAAAAGCACAAGATAGGATACAGGCTGACGTATTCTCAAACTGTATTCATATGAAACTGATAGAGATAAAAGATGTCACCCTCTCTTCCTTAAATATGTATTTAACTGTATCCAAGATCTCTTTTAATAAAGGTGAGTAACATTTAAAAAGCCATTGGTTTTCTCCACCACTGTGGTACCTATTTTGGCACATTACAGACAAGATGGATAAAAAGCCACTATCAAACTGATGGCTGGACTAGATGCATCTTATAGCAAACAAAATACAATAGCACATTTATCTATAAAACTTAATTTTTGTTTGAAACATTGTTCCAATGATGTGTATATTTCCACTGAGTGGCAGAGTGGTCTAAAGCGCTCTCCGTTACGGATCATTGCCATCTCACCTCTGTCTGTGTGGGTTCGAGTCTTGGATTCAGCCATTGTGGGTATGTGAGAAAGCTTGCCAGTAGCTTCTCATGGGTTGGTGGTTCTTTCCAGGGTTTTCCCAGGTTCTTCCTCCACCATTAATACTGGCCGCCATGTATAGCCAGCCTATCATGTGCTGATAAATGGCGTTAAACCATACAACAACAACAACAATTTCCACTGAGTACAGCTAAATACTGATACCATTTGTTTTCATTAAAATAGTTTGCACATTTTATGTTTAGCACTGACTTGTGTATCAAGATATTACAAGAATTGCCCCCAAAAGACAATTTGTGTATTTCTTAAGCAGGGATGGTCCTGGCTTTTAAAAAGTTGTCGCCAAAAAAATCGCCAACCTCAATATTTTGTCGCCAATTTTCAAAAAGTGTCGCCAGAACAAGTAGTGTACATTTTTTCAAGTGTTAATTTGGTCTATTAATGTAACAGGCAATGAAAATTACAAAAGATGGGTTAGTTAATACTCTAATTACAACAAGCATTAACAAAATGTTACAAAGTGTTACATGAAGATCCGTCGCAATTTTAGGGCTGCCCACTTGTTGAATGTAGTTTCAAAGTCTAAATTTTCACATCTGTACATGCTGATTCTCATTAAATTCTCAAGAGATGAGATGCAGAGTTTATTTCTGATGTCAGTTTTTATGAGGTTCATCTTACTGAATCCACGTTCACAGTCTACAGTGCTGACAGGTGACACCAGTAGTCTCTCAGCAGCCCCCCCCCCCCCCGGCTAGCTTCACAAAACTTGTAGTGAATTGCTTCCTAAATCCCAAGAATGATCACTGAATGCTGTATAAATTTTCTCGACAAGCAAAACAGGATCTCCATTCCCACGAATGAAACTTACACGAGTCAACACCTGGCAATATTGGACCATATATATAAGCATAAATTCACACCCAATTTAGGGATTCTCTCACTCCTGTATTTTGAGAAATAAATAATTATTATTAATTATGCCAAACCTTTTTTTTTTTTTTTGCTGTTTCTTGTTGCGGAGTTTAAGTCTCTGCAGTTGTAACATAGATTGATGGCAAAAGGAAAAGATCAATGAGTAAAATGCTGTACTGGCGACAGATATAATTGTGATTGAGATTTTTTCCATTTGCTTTGTATTTATACACAGTAGTCGGTACTTCAAAGGTTATCAGTTTTCTATGAAGGTTCAGCAAAACTATTGTATTGGTATATGTAAAAAAAACAAAAAAAAAACAAAAAAACAGAAGGATTAGCCATTCAGTTAATTGTATCTGTTCTATTCGCGTCTTCAGAAGTCGTTCAGTTGTAGGCATAGTTCGGTAGCATGATTGACTGTATCACAGCATACAGTACTCAGCCCAGATGTCAGCATAAGCAGATTATGATGTAACAATGCACTGTAAAGATGGGGTTGTCAATACGAACAAAAGGATCGTTTGTGTAACAGATTGATTCCAATGCATTGCTTAGTCAAGCCTGTGGCTTCCTTTCATTCTCCCTTTTAATTTATCCAGTCCAAATCCATGATTGTATGTACAAATTAAATAACCAAAAAGTATGTCGCCAAAAAAATCGCCAGATGGGATATTTTTGTCGCCAATAAGGAAAAAAAATCGCGACATTGGCAAAGCCCAGGACGATCCCTGTTAAGTATTTTCTTTACAAAAAACAAAATAAAACAACAAATTCAGACCTTTTGTACAACAGAAATAGTCACATATATCGCGACAGTGTATAGTGAAGAAAGAAGTCAGTGACCTAAGCTGTTTTGTGTATGTATCACAAACAAAACAGCTTAATCAATTTTATTAAGAATTCAATAAAATTATTCCTTATTTTGATGTCATAATTTTAAGCAAGTTTTAAAGGGGAGAGAGTAAAATATCTGCAAAGCATAAGGTATTTGAGGCACTTAATCAACATGTGTATCACAGAATGGTTTTGTTACTACACCAACTGAAGACAACAGTTCTGATATATTCATTGTCAAAAGGACAAGCCCTTAGATCATTGATTTCTAAATTTTTGAAATAACATATTAAGACTAATTAATACAAATTTATCCATTTTAGTGCTCACTCTCCCTCCCCTCCATGATTTTATCATCTAACCAATTAGAAACCAACATCATCTCCTCACAGAAAATACAAGGTATTTATTCCAGTAAAAAGCTCCTCTACGTTCAGTAGTCAATGTAATCATGCAAAAGCACCAGATTTTATTTTTTCAGGAATTTTTTGTCATTACATACATTTTATATTCAATTTTTGCAACTATACGTTAGAGGACTTGGAAATTAAGGATTATCAATGGTGAACATCTGGGTATAACCACAGCAATTTCTCTTTGTAGCATGTAGTTTCAATATTGCTATACCCTCGAGTTTCCAGCAGAAATGGCTTATTGGCACTGAATTTCACACTGCCATGGTAGGATTTGTCATCTTAAAAACATTTGAACAAAGCCCTGGTGTGGTGTACATCACTTTTAATAATGTTTGACATGTATACTCTGAATCTTGGGATAACATAACTTTATTTTAAAAGGGCAGCTTACCCTGGGATTAAGAGAAGTTTGTACCTAAGCTGAGGTAGACAATCAGTCTATTCCTTTATAATTTGATTTAAAAAAAGAAATGAATCAGCTGTGGTTGACAAGGTTGCCCAGTTATAATGAGCATTCAGTTTGTGTGCACAGCTACATGGGCAATTGTGCAAGCCATTATTTTTGTATGGAGACCACTCTTTTTTCCAAATGCCCATCTTATCCTACTTTTTGCAAAGGCTCATCTGTCTGCTTGCAGTTCATACTGGTTTGCCTTAGATCTGAGACCAAAAAGTCTAAAATCGACACAAAATCTGATTCCGACCACGGGCAAATTTTGGGTAGAAAAAAGTCGGGTAAAAAATGAGGTTTTTTATCTGTATTTTTTAGTGCAACTAGATATTCCAGATTATTTGGTATCATTGTAGAGCTACATCTGTCTACCTTTCTATAATACCACCCACTTTAGTGTATCATGCATGACCATGACGCTACAGAGCTCGGCAGTAGGCTACTACCTCCTGTCCCGTTAAGTCGTCGCTATCAGAAGAACATGTCACCTTTATTCAAACAGAAAACTGTTCAAATCACACTCTTCATGTTAAAAGTGTTGTTTAACACTTGTATAATGAATAATACCATATTACAAAATAAAAACCTAGCACAAAACAGATTCTCATTCCTTGTGTTTAATGTCATGTACTGGTATGAATGTACAAAATAGGATTTGTTCAATGGTTCTGAATGTAACATTTAAAACTAACTTTCTACTCTTGGACCCATTACTGAAATACACAAGTGCTTGAAATATCTGTAAAATCAGAGTCAAAATTTGTCCAGTTGCATCCATTTTCATGTTTTAATTCAGTGATGAACCCTGCAACAACTGTGAATTAATTTCTGCACATATTCATGAATAGCTGATGAAGGTAACATAAAAACATGGCAGATTTGTTTGGTTCATGTGTGATGATGTTTTCTAATATCACTGCATTTTCTTCTGGACTAAAATAAACTAGACAAAACTAGGCAAGTCACAACAGCTCTAATTAATTAATATACAAAGAAAGTGTGATTGCTTTGCAAAACATGCAAAAAATATGGCATTCATCAAATCTGCACCTCTAATTTTTCTGTCTAATTTGATATTTTTTGTTTAGACAAATTTGCCCAATAGGCCTGTTGATTTTGCTCTGATGAATGCACAGAAAAACTCTTCAGGGCAAGAATAGTTTTACAATGATCAAGTGAGTCTTCAAATGCTGATTGCTCGTTACCAGTGTATGTAAAAACAAATGTTCTGGATCACAGTTCACTAGAAAAGGTACAAAGCTACATCCCTATCTAAATGCTTTCTATACATTATCATAAACCAGAACTGACAGGTCAATAATCCCTGTAAGTCTTGTAGTCTTCATAAGATGCTCATTTTGCAGTCAAAACCTATGAATTGCAACAACTTACCTCATCTCTGGCATCAATTGGCACATTTAATGTCAGTAAGAACTCTGCTATCGCTGTGTGACCAGCAGAAGCTGCCCAATGTAATGGCATCCTTAGACTCTGAAAAATTGAAAATTTACTTCAACATAAACCAAGATAATATGCTAAAATTTCCATTGCAAGTCCAAGTGATAATCAGTATCTAACACCTGGGCACCTCCACACAAGAAATTATTCTTCAGCTCTCTGAACTGTTAAAACTGTGTAGCAGAAGCAATAGTCAAGCAATAAATTGGTCTGCCACTCCCATACAAGGGTTTTTCAATATAAAGCCCTAAGTAACACTTCTATCATGTAGTATTGGTATGCCACTCATATGAAGGTAATGCTGGTATTCTTCTCCTATGAAGGTAATGTTGTTATTCTCCTCCTATGAAGGTAATGCTGGTATTCTTCTCCTATGAAGGTAATGCTGTTATTCTCCTCCTATGAAGGTAATGCTTGTATGCCCTCCTATGAAGGTAATGCTGGTATGTCCCTTTTATGAAGGTAATGCTGGTATTATCCTCATATGATGGTAATACTGTTATGCCCCTCCCATGAAGGTAATGCTGGTATTTCCCTCCTACGAAGGTGATGCTGGTAATACATTGGATAGCAGAAAGATTACAGTCCTTACCCTCCTTGATTTGTCTGCAGCATTTGACACAATAGACCATGATATATTACTTCACCGTCTCCAGCATATATTTGGCATTCAAGATACAGCCTTACTGTGGTTCAAGTCCTACTTGGTCAACAGAACACAAATTGTATCTGCAAATGGAATACACTCCAGCCCAGTTGATCTAAGTTGTGGTGTTCCACAGGGGTCTGTTCTTGGACATGTTCTCTTCATTCTGTACACTCAATGGCTCTCAAGTGTCATAGATCATCATCCAGTGTCTCACCAACTGTATGCTGATGACACCCAAATTTACAAATCTAGCCACCCAATTGAAGTTGATGCTACCAGCCAAGGTGTAGAGAGGTACATTTCTGATGTGAAATCATGGATGACTTGTAACAAGCTGCAGATGAATGATGATAAAACTGAGGCCATTCTGATCACAACACAAAGACTTTCTCATTCACATCCTTTACCTCAAACAATAAATATCAACAACAACAGCATTAAATTCACACAACCAGTATGAAACCTAGGTGTTACTCTGGACAGTACTCTCACACTGCACCAACATGTCATGAACATATGCAAGGCTGCATATCTTGAGCTGAGACTCATCAGCTCATTTCGCAAATATGTTTCAGTTGATGCCACTAAAACACTTGTGTGTTCATTAGTACTTTCAAGACTGGACTATTATAGCTCAATTCTGTCTGGATCATCTCAATATCTACTCCAGAAACTTCAAAAAGTTCAAAACACAGCTGCTCGGATCATACTTAGAGTACTATGATCAGAGCACACCTCCCCGCTGCTCTGTACTCTACACTGGCTATCCATTTGATCCAGAATCAAACACAAAATTTGTTCTCTGTGCTACATTTCACTGTCGGACTCTAGTCCAACATACCTATCTGACCTCACCCATGTGTGCACACCAGCAAGATACTTATGCATCTCTTCTGACAATCGAATTATCATTATTCCCACTATGAAAACAAAGTCATATAGACAGCGTTCTTTTGCATACCAGGGCCCAGCAACATGAAATGAATTGACCACTGAACTTAGGCACAAACACACTGTGATCACATTCAAGAGGGCTCTCAAAACTCAATTATTTTGACTGCAAGAACAAACTTAAAGACCTAATAATGTTTCCTATCTGAAATATTCTCAGCATGTTTTTTATTTTTTAATGTTTTTCTAATTTTGTGTTGGTTTTTTTTGTAATAGTAATATTATATTTCTTATCTTATAGATGTTGTCTAATGTTGTAAAGCGCTTAGACCTTCTAAAGATTAGGCGCTATACAAAGTCCTCATTATTATTATTATTATTATCCTCCTATGATGATAATAATGGTATTATCTTCCTATGATGGCAATGCTGTTATTATCCTCTTATGATGGCAATGCTGGTATTATCCTGCTATGATGGTAATGCTGGTATGCCCCTCTAAGATGGTAATACTGGTATACCCCTCCTATGAAGGTAATGCTGGTATTCTCCTCATATGATGGTAATGCTGGTATGCCCCTCCTATGAAGGTTATGCTGGTATGCCCCTCCAATGAAGGTAATGATGGTAATAACCTCATATGATGGTAATGCTGGTATTATCCTCCTATGATGATAATGCTGGTATGCCCCTCCTATGAAGTTAATGCTTGTATTCCCCTTCTATGAAGGTAATGCTTTTATTCCCCTTCTATGAAGGTAATGTTGGTATTACCTCCTATGAAGGGAATGATGGTATGCCCTCCAATGAAATTAATGCTTGCATTCCCCTTGTATGAAGGTAATGCTGGTATGTCCCTTTTATGAAGGTAATGGTGGTATTATCCTCCTATGATGGTAATGCTGGTATGCCTCTCTTATGAAGGTAATGCTGGTATTCCCCACCACATTAGTTACAATGTGCTCTTTCATATACATTTACACGCTTCGAGCAACAAAGATTTTTAATAGGAATAGAAAGAAGGAATGTTAAAGAAACTTTAAAATTATAATTAAGCAGCAATAGTTAAACAGTTTTAATATGTTCTCATAATAGCATAATGTACCGTGACAATTCAGTAGCAACAGGGGACGCCAGTAGAGGGCACTGGCGATCAAGATTAACGTTTTCTCAAAATGTCAACCTCATTACACCCAGTACTTTCTCCGCTTTAATATGTAAAAATCTGAAATTATTACATCCGAATGTATTCATGGTTGAAAGGTCAAATGTCTATATTTAGCATATACGACACTGGGCCATTTCTACAACTTATTCAGCAGGAAAAAAACTGAAAAATGAATTTTTCAAAACACTGAAAAATTTAATAAACGAACATATACGCACACCTATGCCTACTTTTTAAATACTTTGGAGTTCTTTTTACGAGAATAATGGTAAAATGTGTGCGAATATTTGTGGAAAACCCACGAATTACGTATTTTGCAAAGGTCACCTATGCCATCAAGAGCAGTAACTCTTCCCGGCACATGGGTACGTATAAATGTAAACAATGACAACAATACAACATAATTTGGGTTAAAAAACACAAGAAAACTTGACTGTACAAAAAGGCAGACGTTTATAGCAAGGAATCGTATTATACAGACGTACTGCCATTCATTATACCAAACTTATTACAAAATATTTGTACAATTTTTGCTGTGTAATATATTTTTGAGGTTACAGACTCAACGGGAGTATCACTCACTGACTCAATGATACTAGATGTATTGACAATATGTATGTGATTGTGATCACTGAGATATTATCAATGTCAGGTCATCTATTCTACATATGATTCTTATCTAGAGACATTGGTATTAAAATTAAAATGTTAATGTTTAGAAGGGACGGAAAAGAGGTAAAACTATTTTTCAAAAGTCTGAAGAATGAAAACAAATTCATTTAAAATTGTCATGCCATTTTTTGTGAATATCAATATGAATATTGTCATCATAAGCCAAGGAATAGAGAACAGATCTGTAGTATTTCTCCATTTAAACAAATACATAATCATAAATATTTCTTGAGAACCAACTCAGTGCCAGTTTCTTCTCTATCTCTGATACCACAGTTGTCTTTACTTCATGAACTATGTAATATTGCTCAAAACAATGGTCAGAATTATTATGACAATATCGCAAATTTAGGACATCCAAAATTTAATGTTGCACCATCCTAAGCTGATACTATAGAAATCCTGACTTACTGTAATGAAAACTTACTGGAAAACCTTTTGTCATTAATTTTATTTTATAGATATGAAAACTGACCAAATATATTTTAAGATAACTAAATTCTAAAATAGCAATTGTTATTTACTAAATCGTGATTTCAGATAAATGTATATATGTATAAGAACCTGTAATGAATATGCACTATTGGTTTTAAGAGTAACATACAATTTCAACTTGGTATGACTCATGATTATGCTATTTCATACAAAAATGTTAGGGGGCGTGTGATAAAAAGGCACAGAAAGTCTTCAGAAGTACCTGAACATAGAAAAAGAAAATTTATTCTGGAAGCTGAATGTTCACAACACATTTATATATAACCATATGTAAAAAATATGCGACTTTCAGCATGAAGTAACATGAGGTCAAGAATTTTCAAAAAGTGACCAAAGACCAATATTAAAAATGGTGGACGGTACATGTGTTTGAATGCTTCCTGTGAACTTATTTGAAAAGATATAATAAAGATGGGATCATTTTTTAAATCTGGACACTCAAATTAAGCAGAAAACATCCCATTTTAAAAGCAACATATAGTTTCAACTTGTGTGTGAATCAAAATTATAGCGTTTCATGCAAACAAGTTTTGTTTGGGGGGGGGGATAAAAAGGCACAGGTGGGCTTCTTATTTACCTGGAACATATAAAAATTCAATTTACTCTTAAAGCTGAATGTTCACAAAACGTTTCTATATAAAATATAAGTAAGAAATACGCAAATTTCAGCTTGAAACAACATGAGGTCAAGAATTTTCAAAAATTGCCAAAGACCAATATTAAAAATGGTGGATGGTACATGTGTTTGAATGCTTCCTGTGAATTTATTTGAAAAGATATCATAAGATGGGTTCAGATTTGAAATATGCACACTCAAATTATGCAGAAAACATTATATTTTTATATATTCTGTAATTATGAAAAAAATCATCCCCTGTTGCTTAATACAGCGTTCCATGTTACTGAAATAATAGGCTATGAACGCCTACATGACCTGTATGACTTTTACTGTAAACATTTACATTGTGAATCATAATTTGACTTTTCTTACATCATCGGATATGGTTGCCAACTGAGGATTCTCCTTTAAACGCAACTTGATAAGTTCGAAGTTCCCTTCGTACGCCAATTTACACACGTTGTCGGCCATTGTTTCGATTATCCAGACACTTGGAGCAAAAAAAAATGATAAACGAAATAGGTTTACTAAGCGTTCATAGAATGTTGATCGTGTCAGTTGGATACCTTTCGGAGTCTACCAACTCTTTATATAGAATATTGAAAATTATGATAAGAAAGTAACTGTGATTAGTCAATCTTCATATATTTAACCAATGGAATATCTTGATTCATATATCGCACATGTTGTTTGCATCTGAACAGCGATGGAGAACAATATTTAATCGAAGTTGAAGTTTGAAACATAATTAAGCTAATTTACATTTATTTACTTATGTAAGTACATTATTACAGATTAATTTGCAAACAGAAATATTCGATTGGTGTTGAAGTTAATGTAGAAGATATTCCTATGCAAAATATCATAGTAGAACCTACAATGTAACACTCATTCCCTGATATTTTGTGTTTAGGGCGATCTAAAAATATGAAAATGTCAGGGAATGCGTCTGACGTTGTTGGTATGCGCCTTTACTTTATTATCACACCCTTCCGTTTGTTTGCCCGCACCCCCGCCCCCCACTTTTAAAAACGTTTCGAACCGAATGGAGGCTTTCGATGTAAACAAACTTCTTGGTCCTCTTCTGAATTCATTTCAGTAAAATCTGTCGTATACAATCCAATATTTGCACTGTCTAGTTTTAATAATGTGGTAAGAAAGGAACAAATAAAACGGTTCAGATTGTTAGTACATGTGTTCAAGTAGATGTAACTATAAACTTGACATAATTATTGAGATTATGAAAGACAATGAGCTACAGGGCATCTGCTTGAAAACGCTCGCCCATACAAATATGGTGACCAAGTAGACCAGCAAGTTGTTTTCGACCTTTTTTCTTTTTCTTTGACTGGCGGCAGAGACCAATGTTATTATGCACTACTCGTGCAGAAGCCTTTCGCACTATGTATCTTCGGATCATCGGACTGCACGCTATTAATTAATAAATTTATTTAGACTAACCTTTGTATCCACATGGTAAGTATAATCCCTCTTCTAATGATCCACGGTGTTAAATCCTTTAGAACACACACTTTTTTAGTATAAATTCCTGTCAGAACAGAACACCTGTGTATTCATCGGCTGTTGACCTCAGATTTGAATTACCCACGCATGCGTGTAAAGCAGCATCACCGCATGTTAAGAGTAACATTGAAAACCATCTTGCAAGGCATATATCATTGGGAACTTGCTGATGCTTGAATGGGAGAAATGTGTCGTTATGGCAGAGATTTAGGAGAGAGACAGAGAGAGACGTCATGTCAAAAATGTGAGGTAGAGTGAATGATAAATAAATTGTAAAAAGACCACAAACTGTATTCAGATGTGAAAATAAGCTACACAATAATAATAATAATAAAAATATTAATTTATTATTATTACTAGTGGTAGTACCTTCAATCATATTTAATAACATTTACAATGGTAATAATGGATTTTATGACATACATACATATCTACATATTAATACTTTACATTACTTATAAGAAGAACATGATTATTATGATGAACATTATTAATAACATTTACAATGGTATTTATGAATACATACATACATGTTAATACTTAACATTACTTATAACATGATTAGTATGATGAACTTTATTAATAATATTTACAGTGGTATTTATGAATACAAACATACATGCATACATACATATATATGTATGTTATAAAAAAAATTTCTCAACATTCCTATAGCAGCGGTCTGATCATCTGAAGATACATAGTGCAGACAGCTTCAGCACGAGCAGTGCATAATAACGTTGGTCTCCGCCGCCTGTCAAACAAAAAAAAGAAAAGGTGGAGAACAACTTGCTGGTCTAGGTGACCAAGTTACTAAAGAAACTCCTGTTAAATTGGAAATGCCAACAAGTTGATAGAGTCTGGGACCTCCTGGCGAAAATCAGGTTAGAAGTTATAAATTGATGAATGAAATGACTCTTTTGTGCATTAAAAAAAAAGACTGTCTTTTGTGCATTTTTTTATATCATTGATGCATTTTCTTTTTAAAATCAATTGGGGTGTGAGTGTAAACAAACAGAAGGGTGTGCAAAATACTATAGTATAGAGGTATGCATTTGTTAAACTAAAGATACCTACTACAAAATAGCAAGAAGCAGCTATAATATTCAAGATAATACATATTTAAGTAATACTTGCTAACACATTAAACAAGAGGTGCATATTATATAGGTATAAAACAAGACATGTTCAATAAATTCTTAAGAGAACAAAAAAGTAGTATTGCAAAAATAAAATCATTACATTAGAGTACTTGCATTGCTGATTTTGGAAAATCCATTTGGTAGAAATTAATCCATCCACAGAGGTCTCATAAATGCTTAATCACGAGTATTTGGATGCAGCTTTTTGTCTGGGATGCAGAAAATCACTTACTCAGGAGTCCTCTATATGCAAGCAATGGCTGGGTGGCAAATTCAAAGGCTTGCCAGTCCTGCTATAACCACCTTATCAGTGGGAAAATAAGTTGATCAATTAATCATTTAGCTGTGCTGAATTTAGTAGCTTTATGGCCCCCAGATGTACATTTTGTCCTTATAAAAGTACTTCAAAGAACTTGATGCAGTAATAGCTGAATGGCTAGTTAAAAGACTTCAACTAGCTGTGGAGTGGTGGGGAAAATGTACTGATATTTTTAATGGCTGAATTCAGGGACAGAAGACCTAGATGTCTTTATAAGAGTACATGAAAAGAATATGACAACAACTGGTGGTGGGGGCCCCAAGTGGCCAAGTTGTCTAAAGTGCTCACCGTTACAGATCACTGCCATATCATCTCTGCATCAGTTCGAGTCTCGGCTAATGTAGGTATGTGAGAAAGCTTGCCTGTAACTTCTCGTAGGTCGCTGGTTCTTTCCAGGGTTTTCCCAGGTTCTTCCTCCACCATCAATACTGGCCACCATGTATAGGCTATCTTGTGCTGAAAAATGACGTTAAACCCCAGTACAACAACAACAACTGGCTGATGAGTGGTGGGGAAATGTACTGATATTTGCAATGACAGAATTCAGAGAAAGAAATACTCAGAGATGTACATGTGGTCATTATAAGAGTACTGTATGAAGAACTTTTAGCTTTTATTATTCCTATTGTAGCTGAATACGATTTGAGTTTGACCTCAAAATCAAGCCATGTTGAGACTTACACAAAATGCTGTTTGTATTAGAGTAGAAGTGGTACTTTTCCTTTCTTTAAAGGAGACTAGAAATCAAAATGTTCCTTTTACGTATGTAATTCTCTACAGATTTTAATTCGACTGCAATGTTTATAAATTAAATATCATAAGCGGGTAGTGATTATATTGTGTGGAAGATACCACGATTCCGTAAATTGCCGAGTTTTTCCGAGTTTTGATGAGACGACAGATCACGTGGTACCGTGACGCTATACTAGCCAGTCCTCGAATACAAACATAAACATTGGCGAGCGAGGCAGACAGGAGACCACATTTGGGTTGCACATTCAAAAGTTGAATCTGCAGTCTGATATAATAGTTTATGTACTGTACTGGTAAGTGCTAAAAGAAATTTGTTAGGCACAGGCCCGGGCTGGTGACTTAAATAAACTAAAGTCCTGAATGAAATTCCACAAGCCCGGACAGTTCATACCTGTCAACTCTCAAGCCAGGAGAAAAACCTCCCGATTTTGGGGGTATTTCCTCATTTACATCCCGAACTCATAATATCTCTCAATTTTGCGCAGCGAAGTCCCGATTATTACATTATGTCTGTCAATTTTCATTTGTCAGAAGAAAAAAACCCAACCCAAACCATTTTTAAACATAATGTATGCAATCCACAGTCTAAACTGCCACACTGCTGACATCGTAGCGATATGACTGAAAAATTGTTAAAGCTACGTTAAAAATTCAAATCACACGCACACACGTCTAAACCCGGCACTGGACGAAATAATTAATATCATACAACAGTTTTTTTCTTCTTTTTTTTCTTCTTCAGTAAATAGAACTTGAAGATTAAACATTATTCAAGTAAATTTCAGATTTTTTAAACAACTACAACAGTACTATATTAAAAAAATAATTAAAAGAATAAAATTGTCACCAATTAGCTTAAATGAATGATCACGTTGAAATTTTCTCTGCAAACAAAATCGCATCTCCATTTCCGCCAAAGAAACTCGGCCAGTTAACACCTGACATTCCTCTACCGTATATGAAAAGTTTAATTACCATGATTAAATTACAAGGAATAAAACAAAATATACCATGCAGTATATGTGGCCCTAAAGAACTAATTCTGATTAAATATTTTATTCAGCAAACAGTGTTACATGCATTAAGACTTAAACCTAAGGAAAAAAAGTGGGGCATAAAACTGAGAAAAACAGTTGCCACATGTACGGTAACTTGTGACTGCAAATTTGAACTGTTAAAATGAAGTCCATGGCATCGTAAGTAACAACAAAATAGGCATCGTTTATTTGGTATTGCTGATTGCTGATGCTTACACATACACACACTGTCGAACATGGTTTCTTTGAAGTATGTCCGATCACAAGATCAATGCAAGGATAAGGAGTATGTTCATTAGTCACACCGGCTGTATTGTTTGCGTACTTAAATCAAAACTTTAGCTATCTTGCAATTTAGCCAGAACTGACCAGAATATGCAAAAGGGGCTTGTCATGGGGGAATAATAAGGCGTATCACAGCGAGAAAAGGCACGTCAAATGGGCGGTCACACATTGGGGCAAGGGGGGGGGGCATAGCCCCCCCCCCCCGTTCTATTGTCAGACAGTTAATGTGAAACTTTGACCTTTTTTTTTAATCGCTGCTTTTTAAACTGCCCAAGGAATAGTTTTATATCAGTTCCAATTAATACAGATTACCGTTTATGCAAACTACATGTATACAATGCATTTTTTTAAAATTATTTTTTATAAGATTACTGAAAATTGTGTTTTCTCGAAACACGACAGGTTTAGAATCTTTTTTTTAGCAAAGCTTCCATTTGATTAAAATCAAATCTAAATTTTCACCTAGGACAGTGGTGATTTGATTTAGATTGTGCCGTGTTAAGGCATGTATGTCAACATCTTGAAAATACATTTACTCATTTCACCAGCGCGATCAAAGTTTCCTCAGGCAAACAATTTTTGTTTCGACAAGCCTGACGGGCACCTCACTTTGAATACAGGATGGGCCGGAACTAAAACCAGAAGGGGCCCAGGGTGTCGGGCTATCAGATTTGTTTTTAGCACTGCTGTTTTAGATAAAAGATATGTGGATTGATTGTTGCATTTTGTGGTCACTTACTCGTCTTTCTGCCTATTTTCGTAACTCACACGTTTAACTCTTTTCCCAGGATTTAAAGTGTCCAAAGGTATGTCTGGAACAGCGCCAACTTTTAGTCTAGGCCTAGCATTTACGTATCTTTGAGCTGCTATTTTTTCATGATCCCTCTTGTAACATTCCTTTGAGAAATGTAACGAGCACATAGTGCTGTATGGTGTTGCTTTGAAATCGACTCGTTTGTAATAATGCACCTATTCTTTCATGATGCCTTTATCTTTCGGAAAAGAAAAAACAAATATGTCCACAGGCTTTTCTTAATGTTCCATTACACCCGTAAGCAACGCAAAACGTTATTGTCTTTTACTCTGGCAACTTCCACTTGGGCTGCTGGAGTCGCTACTATGACGTCACATCCCGAAAGTAACCGAATAGGCGTGGAAATTTTGCATACGAGGTCACGGAAATTCAGCTCCTAGAAGATAGGCCAATATTTAAATATTGGCATTACGGTCGCAGATGATACTTCAGAATAAGGTTTTCTGCTATAGTACTTTTATTATTATTCTATATTTCCATTGGTTTCTGGTCTCCTTTAACTTTGTTTTGGGGTTAAACTTTAAATTGATGAAGATTGTAATGAGATTCAGAAGTGTGTTGAAGTTTGAAGTTTTTGCTAGAACTGATAGTTTTGATGGAACAGTTGCCAAGTGTAAGTGTGTGATGTCTGGCTTAGTATTTGGAATAAGTTCTTTCCTTGAATTTACAAAATTCACTCTGACTTTAATGGACAAACAAGAGCTATATGTCAGTGGTGTAAAGAATTTGGAAAATTAAACTCTATGACAACCACTGGTTCTTCTCATCTGGACATTTAGCCACTTCAGATATGTCCAGTATACATATTGGTACTGCAACTTTTCCTGGTGGGAGTCCTGAACTCCTAGTTTTAAAATCCTAGTGAGACCTCTGATCCAGTGTGTTTTTCCATAATGGATAGGAATAGTGGTCATCACTGATGTAATTCATAGTAGACAGTTTAAGTTCTATTTTCCCAATAATAAAGTCACAGCAATCAGTGTATCCCCTTGGGGTGCAAGATTGGAGTTCAAATTCCCATTGTTGACAGAAATGGGGGTCAGACTGAGTGAAAAACACAAACTTTGATATCAAAACTTGGGGTCAAATAAAAAATGTGGGTATCTTTTGAAGCGCAAATGAGTGTAAAGGGAAACACTGGCAATGTAATAATGTAATGGTTTATATCCACTGCATTGTGTGGAACTCAACCTGCCAGGATAGCCACAGTAGCAAAGATGCTACCAGGACATGCTGTTGTGTGAATCATGCAAAATTTGTATGAATTCATGCACTTTGAAAGCAGTGATGCGAGAGAACTCAAACAAATTAGTTTAGAATTCGCACATATAAAACTGTACTCTGTGCATTATACAACTCTTTTTAACTGTTTATCCTTAAAGTGATTGTCATAACACAAATCACACAACATTAGCCTTTTTTCAGTTAGGCAAATGTTTACATACCTGGGTTATTGAGCTTGATATGAATGGCTGTTAAGCTAAATTTGATTGGCACATAGGGCCCATTCTATCGTGGTTTGAACTTTGCACCATGTAAGTTATACAAATTTGCATTTAAAATATAGGCTACCTAATAAAAAAAACTGGCTGATTCGCAGTGTGGTTCACACAGAGTGACCCTGATTAGAGGTGCCAAACGTTCAGGAAACTTCTTTTGGGTACCCATCGATCCTAGCGATCAGTTACCCGGGTACCCAGTCAAAGGGAATTTGTATTAAATGTAAACCTGAACTGCTTTGTTATAGGTTCACATGTGCCAACCCACAAGAGAAGTATAAGCATAATTATTATTAATTTAAGTGGCAAAAAATGTCTTATATGAGAATAAAAAGAACAGTCTATATCTTACATGCCATAATTACAGAAAACTATATAAAAGCTTGCATTTATTTTTGCTACATACCCAGATATGCAATTATAACATGTGTCACGAATTGGCTAAATCCATGTGGATTATTAGTTATTACAATAGTAGGCAAATTGTAAAATTATTTAATATGCATAACACTCACTTTAACTAGTCAAAATGTCTACAGTAATTTTTGCAAATAGTCATAAAGTCTACAAATGATAACTGTTATATTACATCCCCGTCAAATTCTTATTTCAAAATCTTTAAAGTGCTATTGATTTGTCCTTTTCCAGATGCAGATGTAGCCAGTTCTTAAGTTAAACAAAAGCTCTCCCTCCTGACATTTTTAAGTCATATTACATCCATCAGTCACATCAATAAACCCTGTTTAAAACAATATCTGGTGCTATTTATTTTCACTTTAGACTGGCCTGCTACATAAACCACTGCCTCCTGCCCTGATAACTTGCAAACCCACTTATGATGCTGGGTTTTTCGTGGATGCCATTAATTTTTTTACTACAAAATACTAAAACTTGGACTTTATTTGTTAAACATGAAGAAAATTGCAGTCAAAATTGGTAACTGAAACCTTTATATATTGCTCATTTTATAATCGTAAACAGTTGATATGACCTGGAAATTTGAATCAACATTATAAAAATACCAACTTTTAATAAGAAGTAATATATTTTATTAAAATTCTTTCCAAACAATATTCTTGGTACACCATAAATAATAGTATGAAACGAAATTTTGATCAATGAAATTGTCACTAACACCTAGTTGAGGCAGTACTTTAATAAATAAGTACCTATTAAATAGTTTCTTTTTATCAAGTGCAATGCTTGTTTTAGTCATATCTTTTAGTGTGGTTTAATTATAATGATCATAAATATAATTTTCCCTGTTTTATTAAAACGTGAAATATGTCAGCCTGCCATAACAACTATGTGCGCGAGCATTTATGTGAGAACCTAATTAAGTGCCGACGGTGTTTTGATGCCTAATTTGCATAAGTAATTGTTGTATTGTTGCACTGATTTAAATGCTGTCTTCTCCTTTTATTACTGCATTAATTACGTCTTTTGTATCGAGGGCCCCGAGTGGTTTAAAACACTGTCTGTTATGGATCACTGCCATCTCACCTCTGTCTGCGTGGGTTCGAGTCTTGGATTTGGCCAATGTGGGTATGTGAGAAAGCTTGCCAGTAGCTTATCGAGGGTCGGTGGTTCTTTCCGGGGATATCCAGGGTTCTTACTCCACCAATAATACTGGCTGCCATGTATAGCCTATCATGTGCTGAAAAATGGTGTTAAACCCTACAACAACAACGTCTTTTGTATCAAATAAAGCAGGTTGACTAATTGAACAGTTAAAAGGCATGCAAATCCAACCTCTGGAGGAGCTATATAGTTTCAATGTTTGTAGTTAATTTGTGATTTCTGAATTGGCACTTGGAGATTTCTCATGGATGAGTTGAAGTTTCACTTCTACTTGCAGTGAAATCATGGCATCAGTATTTCATTACAGAACAATGAAAAATATTGACTTTTGATGATGACGACTGTTTCACAAACTAAACATTCCCTTTATTGAGGAATTTAATAATTTCTAACATGATTTTAAAATGAGTATTCAGCAATTGAACAGATCAGTTTGCTCATCACTTCCCTATGGTTTTCTCAATGTCATGCAAGGATGGTATCATTTCATAATGTTATTAAGGTCACTCGATAACTTACACCCTCATTATTGTGCGGTATATGTTTTTGGACCCATTTGTGCACAAGTTGTCAAGGAGAGATGTATCTGGTAACAAAATATAATGAATCGATGACATGGTTTCACATTCAAGAAACCTTTCTGGGGTTTTTTAAAACTGTTTCATATACATAATATAAATAGAAAATAAGGAATTTTTATAAAAAATTTAATGATCATTCATATATTTAATATATAATAAAACAAAATTAAGTAAATGGGTGTAGTATTCCATTTATCTGGTTGCATGTCACATATTAAGCGGGTGCAATCATGTCAGTCAGTAGCAGTTGCAGCAATATGTGACAAATAATGTCTAAAAGGGAAATTTTAGGCATATAGTAGTCCAGGCATGTGGAATTTCCTTCAGGGCTTGTGACTTTTTGAAAGTCACCAGCCTTGGGCCTGTGTCTAAAAATTTCTTTGAGAAATGGCGGTGTGAAGTGGTAGAATGGGAAATGGTCTAGCTCTCCTTAAAGGTATAATAGTAAGCTAAACTTTCGATAGGCACACATAGTAGAATGCCTAAACTAAGCATCGGTACCAAATTTATTAGATGCAAAATCTAGCTTGCAATATCAGCATTGATTCACAAATCAGTCATGAGAGTAAGGAGAGAAGTGTCATTCCTTTTATTGTTATATATAGTACATGTATGATAAGTAAACTGTAAGCAACAATACAAGCCCTGTGACGATGAAAAAAATCACAAATGACACAAGCCTTGAACTGTAATTGTTATTCTTTTTCTCAGTCTGAACTTGGAAACATTCTTTTTAAGGTGTGCTAGGTTATCCATTTTATTACCCAGGTTACTATCAGCGGATGAGTATTTGGGTACCCATTGGTATCTTTAATCCTGATATGGTATTCTTGATTATATCATGAATTTGGATATAACACAATTGTGGCATGACTCCCGAAATGTCGTGTAATTGTTTTCTTTGACATGGAAAAGTATTTGTCTTCTTTAAGTACAAAAAATAGCTTGTAAAAAGTTTATCCTTCTGGAGAAGAGATCATAATGAATTTGAATATAAGATGATCATGGAGTCGCTTCTGAAACTTTATACACATGTTTCTCATACATGAAAAAATATCTTTTTCTTTGTAAATGTACAAAAAATAAAGTGCAAAAAAAGTTTATTATTATTTTTGGGCATAGATGGCATATGAATATGAATATAAAACAATTGTGGCTTGGCTCCTGAAATTTTAAAATTGCACCAATGAATGTTTTGTGCCAAAATAAACATTAGAAATATGAGTATCTGAACAAATGGTGGGTCCTTTTGAGAACTTTGATCTTAGTTTATTGTTGAAATATGTAAGCTCATAAGTGTTAATCTTATTACTGTTCCATGAACAATAAAGACATTAGGTCTTTTTATTAGTCTTCAACGCATTCTCTATTAGTCATTGCACAAATAATATCTGACATGTTTGTTCTTTAAAGGAGATACACAGCCAAGCAACAAACAGTGTGTTGGCTGATGACAGATTCTCACCTAAATTTATAAATCAGTTAATTTGAGTAAATTGCTAATCATCAGTGCCATTTGCAGAGGAGCTACAAATTTTTCAAATTATTAGCCAATGATTTATGAAATTTATGAAACATAAAAATAAAAAAATGTCACCAACATGTACATGTGGCTGGGCAGTGTTGTTGGACACAATCAATTGACCAGTGAATAATGTCATCCATTCCCTATAAAAATGACCCCATTGTTTATTGATGCTGCAGTCATTAAGACAAAAAGGTGTAAAAGTGTTAATTTGAGTTCATTTATGTTGGACATCTATACAAAGAAACAAGAAACTTTTTCCGTTAAAGTGAAGATTGAAGCCTTTGATGGGATTAAGTCCAATGTTAAACAATCTCATTTAGGTAGAGAAGCAGTCCAAAGCTTAGAGTATGCTTTACAATTGACAAAGATGCAAGATAGTGACTGTGTTCAAATTCTTCAGTTGAGGAATATGACTGACTTTGCCAGAAGCAATTGTGACAATAACAGGGGTCCATAAAACCTGATCATGCTATAGATTGAACTGTGTTATAACCAAGCAAGTCAGTTAGCTGAAGAAAATTATGCATTTAATTTAAATACGGCAGGAGGGTGGGAGTAACAAAAATATATGCTTTTGATTAAATGAAGATATACTTGTCTGAAAAAGAATTATATATTGACAGCTTATATGTATGTTGTAGTACAATCCATAATCTGTTAAGTACTGTATTTGTATATAATAAATCCATGAATTCAACTATAGGTCACATGTTATAAACAAGGTTCCCATGCTATCGGAGAAAAAGTCGAGAGAAATTACAATTTTTCACGATTATGAAAATTTTGAAAATAATGACAAAAGTCGGGAAAACACTAAGAATTTTTCTCCACAACTTGATGCTCAAATTAATTACGTAAATGAATCGTAACTGAGCTGATCATGATATAATTTTATCGAGTTCTAACCAGAATATTAGGATGTTGCAGTATGGCTCATTTGGGTGCTTGCCATAAATATATTTGTTGAAACAATCCAAACGCGCAGTGGATTAGATTCATCTAATGTATGTTTTGTTTCACCAACAGCTCGAAATCCATATTTTTTTATTATATGGAAAGTATTAAAACCAGTCTAGCATCACAAGAGGCCAATATGTTGGCATTAAAGCATAGCTGCTTAGCAGATGGGCTGGCAAACTTAAATGTTGTTAATTTGAGTTATACCTGCATGAAATCGATATGAAAATTATTTCTTCAGAAATTGCTAGTATTAAAATCGTTATGTCTTTAATCTGTTGAAAGACGATAAAACTAATGCATTGATGAAATCGGAGCTGGTTTGGCACTTGTACTGAATTCAACTTTTTGCTAAAAATAGACCATGAGATCACTGACAAAGCACCGAGAGATGCTTAGAAACATGTCATAATTTATGAAATATAGGCAGATATAAAGTTGGTTTTATTTGCTCTTCCCTCACTATGTAATGTTTTTGTATTCTGCTATAATATATGAGTGTGTACAATAATAATTTTGTACATTTTATTACTTTGTCATTCTTTTGCATTGTTTTCAAATCTACGTCGAGTAAAGCTGTTGTGTGTACACATTAAAGTTATACATATATGTATGTGTCCCAAATGAATGTGTTCAAAGGATTAATATTCATTTATATCTACTTTGTTTCCTTTTCAGCTAGTATTTGTGTGTAAAATGTGTATCATTTTAAGGGTGGCTGTCATCATTAGTGACAGCAGTTTTTTTATTGCTGTTTTCATCAATACATACATACAAGTTTACTTCCTGACAAAATGTAATTGTATATAATTTTTAATTAAGGAAATGTATTATCCATGTAGTATAAATATAATCAACCAGTGATGCTCTTTTCAAAACCATAATTCTTAAAAATATAATGCATTCTTTTATCTTCTAAACTGTCATTCAAAATTATGATTTGTTTGTAAATCAGACATAGAAATAAACATAAATGTTCTCTCCTTATTTTCTTAATTTTATTACCGATTACTGTACCAGTAACACATAAGAATCAGGACTGTTTAATAAAATCACTAATGCATAATACAAAAAAAAACACAAACATTAATGCATTGTTTTTAAACTTATGGAATATGTATGCAACATTTCTAGGTTCTACATGCATAATATCACAACAACTAAACAGAGCGTAATTTTATGTGCTAAACAAAATATAAAAAATAGTCACTTTCCTACATGTATACATCCCTCTCTATTTATATGTTAAAGCATGAATCACATATAAAAATACCTCATCAACAATATTTAAGAGGGGAGACGGGCAGTTTCTTTGGAATTTTCATCTCAAAATATACAGGGTATATCTATCGGTGATGAAATACAAGGAATTTGTGTATTATACTGTTCTAGAAGATCCATCGAATTGGATTATATGATTTATACAGTCTGCAGGCTTAACCAGCAATGTAACCAAATATTGGAATGCACATCTATATTCAGTTGAACAAATTTAATGCCTGGTACTTGGTTTTGAGTAAGAACAATAATAAGAATAATAACACAGAAAAGAAGACTGAATGCCATTACGCTGGTTTGCCTTGTCCGAATGGCTATTTTTAGAAACTGATATCACTGTTGTGACATTTCACAGAGATAAAAAGTACAAGCGCCATAAGTGATTTTGATTGCAGTCGCACAAGAACACAATCTCACAACCGTCATTTTCAAATATTATAGAAAAAAATTAAATAAAATTTGTATACTGGTTGTAATAAAAATACAAAAACGAAAGAGCACAAAATTTTCTATATTTATTCTGAGGCCAACTTCTGGAGTTTTGTTGTATCATGTGATTACCACTTTGACATGTGCTCTCTCACGCATGGAGCATACAAAGCTGGAAACCAGACTACTCTGCTTGATGAATCAGGCTGGCCAAGTTTCTTGTAGTTGTTCTTGAAATAAATATGTTGAGAATTATAGGTTCTTTCTGGTTTTTACAAAAGGTATCAGACTTTAATTTAAAATAATTTATATTTTGCACAACAACACTGAAAAGGAGATTGTTGTTGATATCACATGACTATTGGACTTAACAAACTTTTTACATATTACTTTTTGTACTTTTAAGAAAAAGAATGTCATGTAAGGGAAAAGTACATATATGCAAAATTTCGGGACCCATGCCACAATTGTATTATATTCAAATCTGTGCTTTAAAAAAGTGTTATGGCAGGATCACAACATATATGTTCCTTCAGACACAGTACATGTACATTCAGCCTCATGACTGGGTCATTGCTTTTCAAGGACTAAATACATGGTTAGCATTTAAGTGTAAATTCAGTGTTTTGGTGGGGGGAGGTTGTTTTTTTCTTCTTTTAAAACAGAAGTAGCTGTAATCTGGAATAAAAAGTACATATACCTCAGAGGATTACTTTTCATGTTTAATTAGTAGAATAACTATGCACTATTTAAAAGAAGATCAACAATGTCTCGTCAAGTCTGTGCATAAGTTTTTTTAAAGATTTCTTTGAATAAAGTTAAAGCATAAACTTGCTGCAGAGTGTGTTAATCAGCCTTTTGTAAATGAAAAAAGAACAGTATTATTAGTGCAGTTTTTGAAGCATTACGACTATGCTAATATTATCTAACATTTGATTTTTGACGTCATATCTATTATGTAGTCATCATTAAAACTAGGAAAGTGTTTATAATGATCTGATAATGATGTAGATAAATTGGCATCTCTCTCTCTTTTATCTAAAGAGCATGGTTGCATGGTTCATACACAGTAAGCCACACCCATTTAATAAAGACCATGCCCACTCTGCAGTGGTTATCCCCAATGACTCTGCGAGAAAGCACGGTTTGCAAAGCAACTCCATCAGGATGCTTGAGGAGATGGTGGAGTTTTTTTCTTCATAATCCTATCCGCTTTCTCTCTGACACCACTGTTTTTCATGGGGTTCTGAAAATACACGAGTTGTACTGTATATGATGTTTCATTGTCAAATGAGGCCTCAATGATTATTTCCAACTGTCTGACTAGTTAAAGAGAATTACCTTCTTATGGGTACCTGAGCAGAATTGTGAATACTGTTTTTACTAGTTACATTTACCAAGAATCATAGAGATATGATTACTTGTTGTTGCCTTACTTTGCAGGTCATCTACTTTCTGATTTTCTTCTGCTTAAAATCAGTTGTAATTCTCTTCTGCTTCTTTCTTAAGTTAAGACTTGATTATAGTCCCTTTGTAAGCTCGATGTTGTAGAATAAGCTTGATGTACCTTCATGCTGTGGTGGCTTTGTGGTTAGCATGCCGGACTCATTGCTTAATGTATGCAGACTAAAATCATTACACTGGATCAAGTCGGGTCAGCTACCATTGTGCACAACTGGGCAGGGTACATTACTTCAATTTTGTTAGCACTAAATAACCTGGTTATGTGGCTGTGCCTTAAACATCAAATGAAACCAAAGTTGATTGTAAGAGAACAACATTGTCTCCTAACAGTTCCTTATCATATTCTTTTCTATTTACAGACTGAAAACACAATGACAGCTGAGGATGAACGTTTATCTTGTGGGGCCAGATACCATTGGATTTGTTAAAATGTAGACCTTTGATGCATCTAAATGGCAATTATGGGTTGAAATTCAGGATCTATGAACATTTATTTGTTAGCTTCACTTGGTGTTATTTCCAATTTCAAAAGGCATCAGAATGTCTCTCAGCGTGCAACTTATGTTTAAATTTCCACATCATATTGTCATGTCAATGGCAGCAGTGATGGCAGCATTTGGAATTGCCAGTATCACACTGGCCATCATGTCTCTCACTTTTGGAGTCTGGGGAAATTATTGGGGCACTGGCATCTGGTGTGGGACAGTGGTTTTCATCGGTGGACTTAATGGTGTGGTGGCAACTCATTTTAGAAATTCCTGCTGTATCAAGAGTTATCTCATCCTGTCGATAATTGGGGCAGTTACCTCCCTTGCCATGTTGGCCCTTTCAGCGGGTGGTCTTGATTACAATAGTGGATTCTATAAGATTCATCATTATGATCATTCACATTATGATTTGAGGACAAAAGTAATATATGGCTGCTCTTTAGGTTGTGCAATTGTGCAGCTTGTGTTATGTGTAGCATCAACAGGTGTTTGCACCTATTTCATTTTCATTGATAAGGAGACTGTGTCTTTTCCAATTGTTAAGAAGCAGAAGAATGGACATCATAAACGAAAGACAGGCATCAGAAATAGTCAGGGAAGTATTAGCAGTCATTCACCCCTAGTCAGTAAAAATAGTAAAAGTGAGGCAAAAAATGTCAGAAAGTCAAACAGAACATGTGTAGACATAACAGAGAATAGAAATGAAGTAAACTTAGTTTCACACGGCAGACATTCTCAAAGAAGGACAAGTCGTCGGTCTAATACTGGTGAGAGAAATCAACCTGATGTGAATGACAGATCATGTGGAAGGCCACCAACTTTCTCAACCTTTGGCCATATGCCAGAAGATGAAGATGCAAGAAATGGTACAAATACAGCTGAAGTTATTGCATCTGTGCCCGAGGAATCTCAAGCCATCCAAGCCCAGGCTCCAGAGTCCAGTAGAATTAACTCATTGGAGTGTCTCTGGGAACCTACTCTGCCTATTGAAGAGGATGAAGAGCTACCTCCATATGAAGTATTGAAAGCTGAGGATCATTGTGGCTTGTATGCTGACAGTCAGCCTCAGAGTGAAGATCATGAATTAAGCTCCTCATCCAGTGAATCCAATATCTCCCCTTTACATCGGACACATAAACCTTCACTAAGTCAAAAAGCGCAAGATGAATTTACTCACACAGATTTAAAAGAAAATTCAAACAAACAACACAGCTATAGATGCAAAATCATTGATGGCAGAATGACAATAAATGGTTTGGAACATGATGAAAATATCGGACACTGTGGCATTCATGTGCCATCACCAAGTTCTCAAGGGTCCAAAGACGCACCTGGACAGCTACAAAGTTCTGTAACTCTTAACTCACCATATATCCATAGACATGACAAACAACCTGTTCCTTATCTCCATCCACTGGGAGCATCATTTCATGGCTTTAAAAGAGATGAAGATCAGATAGGTTTTGAAGAAAGTAGAAAAGCTCCTGTTCGAAGTCGGAGCCTCAGGCTGCCATTAGAACATCATCATCATTATTTCAAAGTCCCATCAGAACAGAATTTGGACAACATTTCTGAAGTCAATGCCAGCAATTCTGTTCCTGCTCAAGATCTTGAATCTATTTGTGCAACCCAAGTTTCATGGAAAATTGCCAGTGATGACCCTTTCCCTCAAAAACATTCTGCAAAACAAGCTTTAATAGAGGTGCCTTTGCATAGTAGTTCATTGCTTACTTTTAAGTATCCATTGCCAGTAAAAACTGATGTTTCACCAAAGCCTCCAAGACTGAATCCCTTATCAAGATGCACTGCTATAATTAAACGTGCTGTGCCACAGGATGTGAACCTTGAAGAGTCAGATCAGTCTAAGAAACACCATCTTCCTTTGAATATTGTTGGGAAATCATTGTCACAAAATATTGATAAGGTTTTTAAGCAGAACACTGCAGAACTGCAGGAAAACAAGATTGAGAAGGATTACAACAATTGTGACAACTATTACAAAGCAAAAGAAACCAACAAGATGGGCATTTTCAACAAAGATAAAAGTAAAGATATTGATGAAACACAAGAAGCAATGCATCAGATGGATCCTTCTAGGTCTGTTATCAACAACAAGCCTTCCCAGATACAAACTAAAGACAATTCTAAGAGTGATCATATCCACATAAACTCCAAACAAGGTGGAATCAAGCAGGTTTCTCTTGACCAAACACTTCCCAGATCAAGTCCTGTATCACCTATCCTGCCATCCATACCAAAGGCATGTGTTACATTACCAAGGCATAGCAGTACTAGTTTGTTCAAACCAGTCCATCAACACAGTCATCAGGAGGTTATATCACCCATTCCCACACAATTTCATTGTATGCCCATATCTGTGGCTCAAGAATCAGGAAGGAAATCTAATCATGGCATGTCCGCCACTTCCCAGACACTGATTGCTTCATTGGCAGATGCTGATAAAGCTTTAGATAGTGATGTTTTTGAGAAAGATTCTTCACACCAAAAACTTAAGCAACACTGTAACATGGAACATGTTGGAAGCAAGGAAAGTAGGGTACAAGAGAAAATAAGTCATCCAGAGAAGGATCAGAGACCAGAGAGAATCCAAAGTTTTCAAAATGTTGTCTATGAATCAAGCAATGTATCTCCACCATCAGGTTCATCAGCATCATGCAGCACATCCTACAGTCATGAGGACAGCAATGACATAAATGATTTTCCAACAGCTGGTTTGAGTCCATGGTTAAGAGAATCAGCTGGTCCACACGAAGTAAGGAACTTCAATGGTGCAAGACCTAAAACCTCCAGAACCACTAATTCAAAAGATTTGCCTGTCCAAGTCCAGGCTGGGAAATCATATTTTTCCAGAAACACGAGGACTAATCAAAAAGATGATGTAACTGAGAATACATTTGTACTTCCTCAAGAAAATCTCAGTGCTCATGTTGTCATAGGAAGGCCTTTGTCCAGGGAGGAATTTCTGTCCAGTCAGTCTCAGCAGGGAGATTTAAATGTCAGGCTTCCTGTGCATTGTGAAGGAAGGATCTCTGCACCTCCTTCTGTTGTGAGACGAAATTCCACACCACTTGATAGACCTAGGGAACCAAAACAGAATTCAGGATCATCCCAGTTCAATATTGGGTTAAGTGACAGGTTTGGTACTCGTGTTTTTGCAGGTGCTCATAACCCTACACAGGGTGTTCTTCTCCTTCGTCGACAACAATCTTACCAGGAGTCTGTAAACAGGCAGCATGACAATGTAGGACACGTTAGTAGTATATATCCAGCACATACTGTTGTGGCAGGCAGAATTATGCAACATCCACATCAAGGACCACCACACCAACAACAACAACAGCCACCACCAGTTCAACAGCATAATGGAAGACAACCCCTGTACTCTGTCCTTTTGTAATCTAGCATAGTTATGTCATCAAATCACCTGTTGCTTTTACTATACTAATATATTGTTCTAGTCTGCAAGAGAAGCCAAACTGAGAGGAGGCTAGACTAAGGACTGATTTCAGTCGATGTACATTCCAATTACTTTTGATTAATTTTACTACAATATTCAGTGTTTCCCTTTACCCACATTTGAGCTTCAGAGACCCCCAAGTTTTTAATTTGAACCCTAGTTTTGATACCAAAGTTTTTTTGTTTTTGTTTTACTTGGTCTGACCCCCAGTTTCACACCAAGGAGATTTTTTGTTCTCTTGTACTCCTAGGGGATATGCTGATACAGTATGCATGCCTTGGTCTAACATTCCTTGATTCAATAGTGTTCTCTCTGTAGCTTCTTAATTTTTAAAAAAAATTCTCCCTCACTATATTATGTGGAGGGGATAGAGCTATGTTTGTCTGTCTTTCCATCATCTGTTTGTCTGTAAATAAACATTTTCACTTCCAAGGCATAGCTCTCAGACTGTTCAGATTATCTCCTTGTAACTTGGTACACATTGGACTGATGGTCCAGATTATCTCTTTGTAACTTGGTACACACATTTGACTGATGGTGCAGATTATCTCTCTAACTTGGTACACATTGGACTGATGGTCCAGATTATCTCTTTGTAACTTGGTACACACATTGGACTGATGGTCCAGATTATCTCTTTGTAACTTGGTACACACATTTGACTGATGGTGCAGATTATCTCTCTGTAACTTGGTACACATTGGACTGATGGTCCAGGTTATCTCTTTGTAACTTGGTACAGACATTGGACTGATGGTCCAGGTTATCTCTTTGTAACTTGATACACACATTGGACTAATGGTCCAGGTTATCTCTTTGTAACTTGATACACACATTGGACTGATGGTCCAGGTTATCTCTTTGTAACTTGGTACAGACATTGGACTGATCGTCCAGGTTATCTCCTTGTAACTTGGTACACACGTTGGACTGATGGTCCAGATTATCTCTTTGTAACTTGGTACACACGTTGGACTGATGGTGCAGATTATCTCTCTGTAACTTGGTACACACATTGGACTGATGGTCCAGGTTATCTCTAATAACTTGGTACACACATTGGACTGATGGTCCAGGTTATCTCTGTGTAACTTGGTACACACATTTGACTGATGGTCCAGGTTATCTCTATGTAACTTGGTACACACAGTGGACTGATGGTCCAGATTATCTCTTTGTAACTTGGTACACACATTGGACTGATGGTCCAGATGAGCCTTTTGCTATTCACAGTTATTTGGTGTCAGATTAATTTTTTAAAATAATTTTTGGGGTCAATAAATCAATCCATTGCCCACGTTTTGTTACAGTGCAAAACTGCAGAACCATTTAAGATGTGATATACATATTATACTAGCCCATCCATCACTTCCTTTTGTTTCTGGAGTATAACTCCAGAACCATTTAACATATCTTAGTGAAAGTTGGTACACATCAGACTAGTTTGCCTCTTGCCATTCACAATTCTTTGCTTTCATTATGTTAAGTGTTATTATCTGTCAGTCTGTCCATCGATCTACACTTTTCATTTCTGTGGCTCAGACCACTCCAGTGGTCTAAGTGGTTAGAGCGTCTGCCTCAATTGTGGGAGGTTGTGGGTTTGAACTCCGGCCAATTCATACCAAAGACTTGTAAAAATGGTACTTCAGTCTAACAGCTGCCTTGCTTGGTGCTCATCATTAAGAGGTTAGTGCTTGAACTTGTCAGCCTGGTGTTAGGATAATGTGACTGGGTAGGACATGATGGTATATATCTGCAGCATGATGCCCCAGTGCTAGATATCACTATAAACCTAAAATTGTTAAAGATTAAAAATCCAAATCAGATGCACATACAAACACACGCGCGCACAAATTTCTGTGTCTCAGCTATAACCCTTTTTATGATACATTTGGTAAGCATTTTAAACCATTAATGTAGATGTACATTTTTCTATTCATTGTTCTTCAGTTTCAACTTTTTGTGCTGATCCATTTCATTGTCAATCCATCCATTATGCATACTTTAGTTTCTATGGCATAACTCCAGAAAAAATTAAAATATCTTTATGAAATTTGGTATACTTATTTGACTAGTGATGTAGATTTGAATTTTTCCTTTTTTTCATTTCTTCATTTTCATTATTTAACAGTGTCATTCATCCATCATTCACTTTATGACTGCTCCGGTGGCCTAGTGGTTAGAGCATCCACCTTGGAAGCGGGAGATCATGGATTCAAACCCTGGCCGAGTCATACCAAAGATGTACAAAAATGGTACTGACAGCTGCCTCACTAGGTGCTTAGCATTAAGAGGTTAGTGTTAGGACTGGTTGGCCTGGTGTCAGGTTAATGTGACTGGGTGGGACATCATGCTAAATGTCTGCGGCATGATGCCCCTGTGCTAGACATCACCATAAACTGCCACACTGCAGACATCATAGCGTTATGACTGAAAAATTGTTAAAGCTACTTTAAAATAACTAATCAAACACATACACATTCACTTTATTTTTGGAGTTAGCTCCAAGACTGAAATACATATTGAATCTGAGTACACGAACAAGATTTATGTGCCTTTTGCTGTTCACAATTCTTCTGTTTCCATATTTCAGTTGTTTTTATATATGTTTGCCTCTTTCCAACCATTGCCACAATTTGTTTTCAAAGACATTGGTTAGAACTTTTCAAGATATGTCACTGAGATTTGGTACACATATTCCGGTAGCTCAGAATCAAAATTTGTTATATTGTGGCCAAAGGGAGACAAGTCTTATATTTTCACATAAATAAACCAATGAAGTGCTTTCCAAAATTACCTGTACAGGTTTGATCCCTTAGTGTTGCTGCATTTTTGATGTTTTTGTCAATTTGTTCATCATTCATCGACCATTCAGTTTTATTTCTAGAGCAAAACTTATGTTGCCTATCACTTGCCTTTACTGTATTTTACCCACACCTTTTTGCATGATCAGTCTGTTTCAGCTCCATGGCAACTTTTAGATGTTTGTTACAGCTTCCTACTACTGCTGCAGCTTTGTCAACATTTAGTTGCAGCTTCTTGCCTCAGCTACAGCTTTATGTCAGCTTTTAGATGTTGTATACAGCTTCCAACCTCTGCTACAGCTCCATGTCAACTTTTGTTTTTGTTACAGCTTCCTAATACTAGTACCATGGCTTTGTCAACTTTCAGAGACAGCTTCTTACCCCTGCTTCAGCTTTGTCAGCTTCCTACCCTGCTGTAGCTCCATTTCAACTTTTCAATTGTTTGTTACAGCTTGTTAAAACTTTTCATTGTTTGTTACAGCTTTGTCAACTGTTAAATACAGCTTCCTATCCCTACTACTGCAACATCTTTGTCGATTTTTGATGTTTGTTACAGCTTCCGGCCATTGCTGTAGCTTTATATCAGCTTTTAGTTATTTGATACAGCTTCCTACTACTCCTACAGCTCCATGTCAATTTTTAGATGTTTGATACAGCTTTCTACCCTTGATACAGCTTTCTACCCCTGCTACAACTCCATTTCCACTTCAGATGCTTGATACAACTTCATACCCACCACAACAGATTTTTGTCAACGTTTAGATATTTGATACACTACTCTACAGATACATGTCAGCTTTTAGATAGTTGATAGTTTACTGCCCCTTCTACAGCCTTATGATAAGAGATACTTGTTGATAAAAATTCATAAGCTGATTTAAGCATATCAAAAAACCCTCTTTGGTAAGTACTGGGTTCAGTTTCCATACCAGTTGCCATGTTGTGTCTTTAGGAGGAAAGATGCTTTACTCTCATTGCCATTACAACAAAAACAAATTAAAGTCATTATAATTGAAAACATATGTATTGCACACAATCACACGGATACATTTGAACCTAAAATCACATTTCACTTACTCCCACAAGTTCAAAAATTTAAGGGGAAAACCCTGCGGTGTACAGTTCCACCTAGATAGATGAACACCCCAACCTGTCCCTAACATGGCCCACTTCTGCCCCCACTGTGTTGAACTGCAGAAGTTGTGAAGCCATAAACAGTCATTTTCAACATGACTTATTAGTTGAACTGGATGTTTTTAATTGCTTTTCACACTTGAATCACGTGCTTAATTGATTGCAGATCACATCTACTCTGATTAACAACAAGAAAAGGGAAATATGGCTATCACTATGTCACTCCTGTCTGTCTGTCTGCCCATAAACATTTTTGCATATAGAGCTTAATTCCCAAACCATTCAAGATATTTCAGCCATAATTTATACACTTCATATATTGTTTGCACAACAGTGTTTACAGATGACTTTGCTTCCAATATTCTGATTATCGTCATTAATTCAATAGCATGATCACACCACAGAATATCATAATAGTTACATTTAGTAGAGACTCCAGGCACCCCAAATGTTTCATTAATGTTTTATAACATTACTGTAACCCAACAATGATATTATGATAATTATACCAATGCTTGAATTAGAAAAAGTGAAGCATGAAATCTTTCATACTGAAAAACCTAATATTAATATTTTAATAGTTTAATTTTTACAGGTTTAACGATGGTCAGTATATAAATTGCAAGGAAACTGTAAACAAAGCTCTGTAATCCGGCATTGTTTTTTTTGCAATGTATGATTGGATTTTTATGTCATATAGCATGGGTGAATTACACATATTTTGTGATTTCGTGTGTTCAGGATATATCTATCAACAGTTGTTCTTAGATGTTATTTTATTTTCTGTAGAATGACATATCATCTTTTAAGACTGAATTTGGAGGTTGTGATTATATTTGTTTTGTATCATTAGCATTTATAATGTACATGTATGAGCTTTTGTTCTTATTTTTATTCTGGTTGTTGTGTATATTTACAGTACCTTGTTGCATTATAAGTGTGGGATTGCTTTCCTGCAAGTTTTGGCACCATGTCCCTCAAAATAATGACCTCCTCTACTCCCATTTGACTGTTAAAATATGTCTGTTTGTATGTATGTATGTAAACATTAACATACCTTGACACATAAGAGTGAGAGGTAACTAGTATGCATGAAATTTTATATTTTCATCAATGATATTTTGTTTTTTCTTGCTTACCATTATTTGTTGTTTATGAAGAGCAGTGTCTTGTATCCGGATTCCAGTCAGTTATTATCTTGTCCATTTCAGAGTTTGTCCTTTCTATTCATATTAGCACTTCAGCATTAAGACAGTTACTGCAGCTTAAGATTAGCCAGGATCGTCAACTTGTATTACCAGTTGAATCATTCTAGATCCATATATTTGAGCCTGACATATTGTTTATGGAGAAAACTTGTGTCTGTGTGTGTGATATTCTATGCACTCAGTTAGTACATTATCCCATTACCTTTAATTCTTGCAGATGTTCCTTGAAATAAAAGTGAAATCAGGGTACCAGTGTTCAGAAGCATAGAGCATTAAGATTGCCCATCTGTCAGCTCATTGTATTGTTACAATTCATGTGTGTATAACTACTTCATCATCTTTCCATGGACTATTTTTTATATTAAACTTGACAGACATTATTAAAATGAGACCAGGATGCACATAATATTCTGTCATTACCTTTGATTCCACCTTTTATGTCTTTAGTCCATTTTGCTGTTAAAGGTTTTTGAAAAAAAGCAATGACATTTTACAGACATTAGTGACATCAGAAATGTTTTGTTGTCATACTCCATTGATTTTATAGAGTTGTTTCATTTGTATCTGTTATAAGTGTCCTTTTTGAAAACATGTACATGCATAAATTCTGTGCAATTGTTCTCCAGTTTGTACCACCAAATCAAGTAATGGATGGTGCTTGGGCATCCATGTTCTGTGGACACATTTATAGTTAATAACTAGAATTACAGTCAGACCTTCCATAAAGATTACCAGTATTTTATTGTCACGTGCTTTGCATCTTCACTAGCCAAGATTTCGATATGTGAACCCTATCTATACCTTGGTGGATCAAGCAGATATTTTAATGCTTTGTTCTAATGACATTGTTGGATTTCACAAGTTGTCTCCCTTAGTATGTAATGCCAGCTAACACCGAAAATGGTGGAGGTGGTTGATTACAAAAGGATACTTTGTAAGTTTAACATTGAAAGTATGATTACATACCTTAGAAAAGCCCTTACTGGTACATGTGAGTGAAAGGTATTTGAACAAACATGGACCAGCAGTGGAAAATAGCTTATTGATGAGTCTATTCAGGTTTTTTTGCTTTGTTGCCTTGATCTTGCATGAACATTGTTCATATTTTAACAACTTAATTTTGATTGGATGCGGTGGCTTGCTGCCGCATCCGATGAAATTCACAGACCTGAAGTACAGAAATATCTGCTTGATCCACCAAGGTTGTTGTTGTAGGGTTTAACGCAATTTTTCAGCACATGATGGGCTATACATGGCGGCCAGTATAAATGGTGGAGGAAGAACCCTGGAAAACCCCAAAAGAACGACTGACCCACGAGAAGCTACTGGCAGGTTGTCTCACATACCCATGTTAGCCAAGCCTGAGACTTGAACCCATGCAGACAGAGGTGAGATGGCAGTGATCCATATCAGTTAGCGCTTTAGACCACTTGACCACTCTGGGCACCGATCCACCAAGGTTTAGATAGGGCTAACATATCAGAACCTTGGTTAGCGAAGATGCATGCATTGAAGAATCAATTTTCGTAGATCTAGTAAAGCTAAATTACTTGTGATATTAAACCTCTGTAAAGAAAATCGCCCATCTTCAGCAGGTGATTGTATCATTTACCAGAAGTTATTGTTTAGTATTGCCCCCATTTTTATCTCAAGTGGGACTGCATCTGCTACTGTCCTACCATCACTGTAACTTTAATGCCATTTGAGTGAAATTGAAAACTGAGTGTGGTCCTGTCTTCTGGGTCAGGTCAAGTGGTTTCAGTTTTTCATTTTAGCCCTTAATTCTAATATAGCTGTGCAAGACAGGAGGATGAAACTTGAAATATTAATTTTCAACAAGAAGTTATGTGAGATATTAGGATTGGGTCATGTCTGTATGGTCAAGATCGTTAAGTAAAGTACTGTTTGTGTTGTGCTTCCTGAACACCATGTCAGGTACATAAATTCACTGCATTTGCTTGTTTCCAATGGAAATCAGCACTCTCATATAAATAGAAGTTTACACAGTTTGATTTTATTGTCAATAGGCCAGTTCACTTGTATATTTCTTGTACTCATTAAATAGTGTTTATCTTTACAAAGTGATTAATTAAAAGTTTGCAGAGGGTGAGAGATGTAATTCAGGTTAGTTGTTTTAATTATATGAATGAGCTTATCCAAATGCCCTTGACATGTCCAAATGCACTGCGCAGATACAGATCTGCCATTGCATAATGTGCTAGCAGATCTGGATCTGTACAGTTTGTTAGGAGTAATCAGTAGAAAAAAATCATAGACCCTGACCTGCTTGTGTATTATGCTATGGCACATAAAGATATTTGTTATTGCAGTTTGAATAGGACTGCTCTGCTGGCCTAGTAATTAGAGCAGATGCATGAGGTCGTGGGTTCGATCCCTGGCCTAGTCATACCAAAGACTAATAAAAATGGGCGGTCTAGTGTCAGGATAACATGACTGGGTGGAACATCATGCCACATGTCTGTATCATAATGCCTCAGTGCTAGACATTACTATAAACTGCCACACTGCAGACATTATAGCGATATGACTGAAAAATTGTACAAAGCTACGTTAAAGATCTAACTCAAACACACACACAGTTTGACTTGACTTATAAGCAAGTACTTACGATAAGTACAAATTTCAGACACAGTTACTTATTAATTAACCATTTTTAATCACTGGAATAAAGTTGTAACCATTGCTTTTTATCTGATCTGAATTATATGTTTTCGTTGCTGTTAAATTCATAGTATTTGCCTTTGTCAGAGTTTTGAATATGAAATTCAGAGGTGCCTAGCTTGATGTAAATTGTTTTCTTTATTTTACTATGGAACTTTACAATAACATAGATATTTGTGCGATGTTCAGTTTATAGATATTTTTTTCATATTACTTACTGGTGGTAGTTGTGATCATACAGCCGATATTTTAGAGACCAATTTTGGATACCTTTTACAGTTGCCAGTGCTAAGTGTTGTACAGTTTTATTATAAGGAAAGCAATGTTGTCTTCTTCATATATTTTTCATGTGTTATAAAGAAATTTTTATCATTGTTATTATGGAATTTTGATTGTTCAAGAATTGTTCCAGTATGTACAAGATAGGATAAGCAGCCAAAGTCTTTTGAGTTTTCTGTATACATCTTTTCCCATCTCATCATTGTTAGACATATTTTCCCATCTCATCATTATGATACAATGTGTCCCATCATCATTGTAACAAATAATCATTTTCCATGTGCATGTATTGTTATTTTCTGCTAGCCTGAATATAATACTTCCAAATGAGAATTTAAAAAGTTGTCCGAATACACAAACCTAGATCAACTATATGATCCAAAAGTACTGATATCTGTTTCAGTAATCATTTGAAAAGTTGCATGTCATCACCCATGCAAGTATGCCCAGACTTTGAAAAGCATAGGAATGCCAACATCAAATACTGGTGTACAGGCAAGCGTGTTAATTATCTGACACTTCTTGTTTTCATTTTTATTCCCTCAACACACCGTATATTACAGAATTTGTATATGGATATAAGTTTGTAAATCAGCACATTTTAAAAGGAATAAAAATAAAAATATATTTCGTTTATTTTTAAACCATAGTTTATGTTTAGTTTGAGTGCTTGAACTTAGCCACACTTTTACAGTTTCAAAAAATGTTGCAGTTTTTACATATGTATATTTTTGCTACTCGTGCATTTGTTTTGAAACAGCTGTTACTTTTGAAACACATGCCATAAGGCTGAGTGTATTATGACATTCTCTGGTCACATGTCCATCCATATGTCACTTCCTACTTAGTTCTGCAAAACAACTTTTCTCCACCATCTACAGTTTCCAAATTTTGTAAATTGCTGCATTTGGGGTGAGGAATAAGTCTTGCAATTTCTTGCTCAAAAGTCAGGATAACTATGAATTGAAAATTTAAAATGACTTCTACGCAATAACTTCAGTTTTGCATCACAGACATGGACCACATTTTGTGAATGCATGGTGCAAGCTAGAATCCTGTTGGTTTGGGGGTCAAATGGTCAAAATCACCATGACTGATTGAAGCCTGTTGATTTTGGGGTCAAATGGTCAAAATTGCCATGACTGAAGAAAAAGGGTTTCTGAGCAAAAATATTAATTATATGTCCATCACGGGTCTGGAATAAACATTGTGGATGGTTTGAAATTTTGGGTGAGGGAAAGCTTTTAGATTTGGGGTAAGTAGGTCAAAAGTCAAAGTTCCTTTGACTGAAAGAAGATTTTGGTTTTTGTAAATTAACTTTAGTTCTGAATTACAGGTCTGGGCTAAATATTTTGGCTGGCTTACAGTTAAAGTTTTAAACCTAATGATTTTGGTGTTAAAGACTCACATGTTAAGGTTACTGGCTGGAAAATTGTTTCTGCACAAAGACTCTTTCACCAAAGTTTATAGATGGCTTACTCATTAGATAAAAAAAGAAGCCTGCCAAGTTTGCGATCAGAAAGTCAAAACTGAAGATCACAGACTGGAAGTTATGTGTATATTTTAGCATAATGACTTGAATTTCAGCAGTATGCCTTGATCTACGCGGAGGGGGGGGGCTTGCACTTAGGTTATGGAAGAGACCTATTGATTTTGTGGTCAGCAGGTAAAATGTCATTATGACTTGAATAAAAATGGGTCTTTGCATAATAGCCTTTGTGAATTTTGGGTTGAAGGTCATGGTACACGCAAGACTTAGTTTCTGCAGAGTATGTTTAGTCAAAACCACATCCCTTCACCAAATGTGTAGATTGTCGAGAGCTGTTAGTAATTAATCCCCAGTGTCATCCATACCCAGGTAGTGCCTACATAGAGGATTATTAAAGACAGGATGGTCATGTAATGTACTATTCACTGTACTCTTGCTATGATGCTATGTATGCATGCATATCATATTACTTCTTATAATTGTATATATAATTATTGTAGTTGACAACGCTGATGATTTTTCATTTTGCTATTATATTGTTATGAAACTTGTAAAACTGTTGTTACAGATTTATTATCTTTGTTAAGATCTTGGTACAAATATTCCAAATTTGTATACAGTGCAACTTTTTCCCAGAATAAGCGGACAGCTGAAACAATCGCTTATCTGTATCATTTACTGTATATAACATATTGAATCCTAGTTTATAATTTGACCACATCACAGTTAGTAAGAACCTGAATTTCTCAAACATATGCTAATGAATATTTAAATAAATATTCCTGCATTCAAGTGTCACTGCAGTAAAAACACATTTTTAGTCACAACCTGAAAATTATAGAACATTTTGCATGAAATTCTCAAATGCTGAAATAAAATGAAATTAAAAACCATAAATTTAATGGATGTTACAGAGCTGGCTGAAAGATAGCTAAGGCTGTGAATGAGACATTTTATCAAGTCTGCCTTGACAGAAGTTCTAAATAGTGGTCACTTTGGTGTCCATGTCAGCCTGTTAACAAGTTTTTATAGTCATTAACATGGTAAGATTCTCAGGTACTGTTGGCTACAGTTAATTAGTACATGAATACAGATTGATGTGTGCGACACTAATTTACCGAATGTTTGAGGATGGACTTGACTTGCAGGCAAAGGCCAGCTTCTTGTTATGGAGGAAAGTAGCCATAACTGAACATTTCACACACAAACACGCATAACATGTTCACAAGTGGATCTAATTTTGAACTGAATACTGACTGAGCTTATGTAGATGTTCTAACATGTACCATTATGTCTGATGGAGAGGGGAAACAGCTTTTGTCTTGACCTACCAATCTGATTGTACGGTAGAACCTGTCTTAAAAGACCACCCCTTCTGCCATAAAATTATGGTCTCACATAACAGGTCATGACACTGTATAATGATTAAATTTGTTTATTGAGAATGTAGTCTCTCAAGACAGGTTGTTTCACATAACAGTGGTCTTTGAAGACCAGTTTTACTGTACCTGTGATCAATATCTTTGGAGATGATCCACTTCAAAATTTAAGGTAAAGTCTTTCTTTCAGTCTCAAAGGTGGAATTGAGTTTAAGGCTATGTGTCTTATGTTAACTTTTGATTTAATGCAAACTGGAAACTTTTATTTATTAAGATACATGGATTTTTACATAGGTTTTAACTTTTACTACATGAGTTTCCACTCAGTGAAAAAATAATCTATTCAAAGCATATAAAATATACCATTTATAATGGATGAGTCAACTATTATTTTAATTACCGGTACATCAAATGCTAATCTACTTCAACCCAGAAACAGAACAGCTTAATATTTCTTATTTATTTCTTAGCAATCCTTGTTCATACCTGGTTGGCTGAATGGTCAAAAGTGCTCACCTTTACTGATCACTGCCATCTCACCTCTGTCCATGTGGGTTTGAGTCTTGGGCTCCGCCAATGTGGGTATGTGAGAAAGCTTGCCTGTGGGTTGGTGGGACTTACTGGGCTTTTCCCGGGGTCTTTCTCCGCCAGTTATACTAGTTGTATGGCCTATAATGTGCTTAATAATGATGTTATACCCACAACAACATCATCATTCCCCATCACAAATGTAACAGTATATAGTGTTACCCCTGTCAATACATCTGTCTTCACAGTGAAGTTTTGCACCTTAACCAGTTTTAAGGAATTGTGGTGGGGCATGTGCTTATGTTTTTTTTCTTCAGATTTCTAGTCTTTTTTATTTAATGGTAATACAATTGTTGTGAAAGTTTATTACTGAAATATTTGAATGGAACGTTGAGTCTGGGTACACACAATGATGCTTTGTCTCATCCACTACCTTGCTGTCAAGTTACTCTTCTTTATATTTAATATAAAAGAGGAGATGAAAGGCACTGCCTAAATGAAGGTCACATTTAACTTTTTGAAATATAGTTAAATGAGTGCATGATATTTTTATTAGCTTTCGGTCTGAAACAAGCCCCATCGGAGTTTGCGTGAGGCCCATGCCACTTTGAGAGTTTGAGGCCCCTAGGCCTTGGTTATATTGAAATTTGTAAATGATGCCAGAACAAGCCTGTATAATTTACTATATAAAGATTTAAAAGACAACTAAGTACACAATGAAGTAAATTTATCATTTTCAGAATTGTTTATTGAAAAGAAATACTTTTTGATGCTCTTAAGTTGTTGAGTGTCGCCCCCGCCCCCGATTGGGCCTGGTCTGATAATAACACAGTAAACTCAGCTCATGATGCTAATTTAGATTGTTGATCACGTCCATTCTTTTAATGCTGTTTAGCAGAGGTTGCACTGCATACACAATTTGTGTGCTTTTTTCTGTACTTGTGCAAGAAATTGTTAAAGATCCATTCATATATGTGCCGTCCTTGTATCTCAAGAAATCATCATTTTGTTCAACGATTAATGTAACTGATATGTCAAACTGTATTTTGATACTGATATTACTTCATTATTTTTATAATTTAGTTCATTAGACCAAATCACACACGTTTTTTTCTTCTTTGTTTTTTTGTAGATAATCTGTTGACTTGCAGTTTGGAACGTTTATATTTATAAATATGTTTTTAAATGTGAATGAAACCTTTAAAGACCAAGAACTTACATAATAATGAAACCTTTAAAGACCAAGAACTTACATAATCAAAATCCTCTTGAAATCGAAACATTTTTCTGGTCCTCAGTTTAATTCTTGAACTTCAGTAAATTGACTCATTAAACCAAAACCCTTTTCTCTGAAAACTGAAACAAATATTAGGTTCCAGATTTTGTTTTTACACTGAAATTAACCATACAAAACTCAACTTTGCCCAAAAGGTGGCTAGGCAGCTGCCTGTATCCAGTTATGAGATCAGCTAGTCCCCTGAACATAGCCATGAGCCATGCGTAAGTAAAACAAAGCCAAGCACACATACTGGCACAAATTATGTTCAATATAAAATAGTGAGCAAATCAGTTATTCTTATACCGGCATTAGTGACAGCCTTAAAAGTTATTAACGTGAATTCAGTTGTCAACTGCACAGACTCTAATCGACTGTAGCACAAAGCACTGGCAGATCTGTGTCAATGCATTTTGTCAGGAATAATCAGTAGAATATGCAGCATAGATCCAGATCTGCCGGTGCATTATGCGATTGCAGTTCAGGGGCTATGCTGTTTGCAGTTGGACTATAGTTATAAGTGAGTATCCATGGTAATTATTTCTTATACAGAGCAAGTAGTTGTGCCAATCAAAGAAGAATATTTTTGTTGATCATCTGTGTCCGATACTGTACACTTAAATAGCCCTCAATCAGCTGGAGTTTGAACTTAAAACTTGTGTGCTAACCTTTTCACATTTTTGTTCTTAACAAAGACCATCAAAAGAACAATTGTGTAAATGACCTCATATTTACCCGCTGGTGACATTTAATAGACTATGTAAATTTAAATCAAAGTACAAATGCATGTGCTGAAACAAAATTAGTGTAACGCTCAGTAAAAATATCAGTAAAAATTTAGGCACGATTAGAGTCTCTCGGATAATCTGAAAGCAAGTCAAATCCTAAAGTTTTACTTGTTGCCATGGAAATTTGGTCTTGAGAGGATTCACGGTATGATTTCAAAATATATGTTGCCTCTGTGATTTTATTTCCATAGTCATCGAAAATAACTAAACAAGTGTTGTAATCAGGTACTTTATTTGGCAAAAATTGCATGCACGCGATTTTGGCAAAGCTATGATTGTGGAAAATTCAGCATGCTTTTTTTGGCAGTTTTGTACCAATTGTTTTCCTCTCTAAGTTTATACTTGGTAATATTTTAATTTTTATATTTGATAACTAAAACTAGTGACAGAAAAATCACCCAGACGTTTCCTCATGTACAGTGTACTGTACTTGAGATGACAAGTTTGTTTCCTTAAATTTTCCGAATTCAAATTCTTATCAGCTTAAATTTGGATTGCATTTGAGGATGAAAAGTCAAGGCCACCAAATATGAGATAGCAAAAACATGCACATTTTACGTGTGTTATAGTTATATTCCATTGGTTGAGGTTAGGGGTGGCAGCCATTCTTCTGTTCGCTTTTAAAACAAATAGACATCTTTTCCAAGTAGAGGCTTCATATAGGCAAATTCTCACTGAACATTGTCACTCTTGTTGGAAAGTATTCATTTCTGTTTAAGAACTGAAGTTTCTAATTGTTATTCCCATTTATGAATTACAGTGATATATCCCATATATATTTAATGTGTCTTTCTCCATTCTGGTGTGATTTTTAGTGTAAATCTACTGTATGCCTTAATTAACTTCAACACAGATGCATCTCTGTACTTTCTAGAGGTATTTTATATTACATAGAAGCTGTATAAATATTGTATGCTCGACAAGCTGTTAAATAAATTTTTTATTTCGAGCTTATTTAAGTTCGCATTTTTTACTTACAAGGTCAATACACAAATGAGTTTATGGCATAGCCCCGTGTCTACCGTGTGTTATGCATTGTGTACACACGTGTCCAGCATCTTCTACATTTGTGACATATTGTGTACTGCAGAGCCAAATTGAATCCATCTTTATCAAATGTTTTTCTATGACATGTTATGTTTTTCTATGACATGTTATGTTGGTGTGTGCGTGTGTGTTCCCTTGCAGTTATTTGATTTATTTGGAAACTAGGTTGGAAATGTACTACTTAATAAACTGTTTCAATTATGCTCGATATGAATGTTTTCTCGGACATGTTCTAGCAAAGTTGTATTGGTGTCTTCCTTGCAACTGGGTGGCTTACATAGCAATCAGGTAGAAAGTGGTTTATTTCTTTAATCCACTACAAAACTCCTTAGCCAATTTCTATTAGACTTTGTTGGATTGTTTCACTGGACTTGTAGATAAATAAGATAAATAGAACTAAATTATATGCAATTTAATCTAAATATCTCGATTTCAATATAGCTCACACACACACATTGAGTAATTAGTACAATGAATATTCAGACAATAATCCTATATTGTGTATCACTGGAAATCTGTTGTTTAATTTTATTTTTTACGCAGCTTAGTCACAGATTTCCAATGAAAAAAGCCAGGTTTATCAAAACTCTTAAACTTAGATCGAGAACACAAGACTGCTCAGTATGTTCTTATTTGTATGCTTTAACTAATCCACATATTCCAGACACTTCAAGAAATCTTCGTTGCAAATCACTAAATTGTTCTGTAGATACATTGATGAATAAGCTGAACGTCTATTAAAATGAACATTGAACAGAATAATTTCTTGTGTTTTGTAGCAACTAGTTATTCTTCTTATTGCCTCAGTTTTTATTTTCAGAAAGTTTCTGATTTCGTAGCCTTATTCTTGTCGTACAACTGTTATGTATGTCTGTATATATTATGTATATTCATTTTATAATAATGAATTTAGTAAGGGCCATTTAGTTAATGTAATGGCATTTGTAAAGCTTGTATTCTAACATTGTATTCTGCACTTTTTATTTCATTCCTAAGTTTCAAGAGTAAGTAGAATTCGATGAAGAAAACATGACATGGTCCTGAATGGACATGTGTTCATATGAATGGAGGTCGTGCGTTTTTCTGCAATGGATATTGACTCATTTTCACGTTGGTTAGATTGGAAAAGCTGGCTTGTTTACTGAATTTAAATGTCTGAATACTTAGTGATTCATTTTAAAGCTCCGTATTATACTATATTACTACTGCATATTATCTTATTTTAGCTGATTTGTTATCATAATTTACTATTCTTGACACTATATACTGGACATAGAAGATATACACTGAGATTTATTTATTTATTTATTTATTTATTTATTTGACTCGTATCGTTTGTTGGAACTATAGTGCTGTACCATTTATGCAAGATATTCGGATATTAATAGCCGTACGAGTTTATTGTGAAACATTCATGGACATTTGGATTTAAAATATGTGATGTTGGTACATAAGGGTATCACAGTTTTCATTCGGAATACATTTGGAACGTGTTCGGGTTAATATAATCAATTCGAATCAATAGAACTTTAAGTAATTGATTAACTATTTTAAGGGGGGGGGGGCATTCTTATACTTTGTATTTTAGGGAAAATATATTAATATTTTAAATTATACAAATCTTGTTGGTTATCTCTCTGTTGTATTATATAGTTTAAGCCACTAGGTCGTAACACTAATGTAAATGCAATGAAAAAACAATATTATTGCAAGTCTGTCAGTACCTCTCTTATTTGAGAATTAGGTATACTTTTAAACATATGCTGTGGATGAAAACGATTTTTATGTGACAATTGATGTGTGTCAGTTCAATTCAAATGTACCCTAGTGTCCACAGTATTCCCCGCTGCATCTTAAATCACTTGTATATTGTTACATCAATAGTCTACACTTGCCATACTTTGGTTTTAATTATAATTTGATGACTGGTGGTTATTCACCAAGTTAAGAAACTCTTTCAGGTTTTTTTCTTCTGAATGGATCAATTGTCAGTCTAATACGAAAAATCGTAGCTTTTGTGCTTTTGCAGGTATGTCTTTCAGCCATTCAGCTACATAAATGTTTGCATTAAATGTAGGAAACCTATTCCCCATAACTACGCCTTTTTTAAACTCTACTGGTCGTAGACAAGAAGGGCTTATGGGATGGGATGTTTTCCATTGTCTCTCGTCCATCAATCCATTAGTACAAAGATTGTTATCGCCACTTTTCCTAACCAACTTGGGGGATTGCCATGAAACTTTACAAACACATTTATCCCATGGACTAGTTGGTCCTAAATGAAAATGGTGCTGTTCAAGCAATCAATGAAGATCATGCTATGCTACTTCTGAACGGAATGTCATATTGACATGGGTTTTTCACTACAAAATTTATTGCTATGTCTATTTGGTCCTAAAAGAAAAGAATGCCAGACTCATAAACAATGTGGCAATCACAGTGGCCATCTTGAAATTTTTTATATTGCTAATCCTGGATTTCTTTTTGAATTTTTTTATTCACGAGGATGCTTACATGTTTTTGGTTCTTGTTTGTGGAGGGGGGGGGGGGGCAAATAGGTGGAACGAATTTTTTTATCGGCAAACACTTTTCAAAATCTTTATATTTTCATTGACAGTATTAAATTTAGACCTTTGAAAGTAATATGTGCTCCGCGGAAGCGAGAACGTCACATTTGGAGAGATTTACCACTAAACTTTTGAGGAATTGTAAACCTATAAAATAAAATTAAAAAAGTTCACCAGTGCTGAGTGAAGTGTCGAGTCTAGTTCATCCAGTGTTAGTCTTATACCGTAATATTGTATGTTGTTAAGGTGTAACGTCTTCCAGTACAAACAATTTTGTGAAGAGTGTTACCCAGAAGAATAATGGGAGCTGGTGGCAAAATGTTCAAGTATATTTTACAGACCTGGCAGCCAAAATTGACACTGTTCCGCAGATTAAAGCCTCGGTTACATCATTTCAACCAACTGTAATTTATGTACACGAAACTTAAAAATGTGCCCACTTGCTTGTGTCTGAATTTGATTCCAGCAGGGAAAAGACATCAAATTAAGTTGTTTTGGGTTTAACTCCATTTTTCAGAGCATGATAGGCTGTACATGGTGGTCTGTATAACTGGTGGAGGAAGAACCAGGGAAAAGTCTGGTAAAAATCACCGACCCGAAGGAAGCTACTGGCAAGCTTTTTCACATACCCGCAATGGCCGAGCCCAAGACTCGAACCCACGCGATCTGGGTCTATGCTGTTTGCTAGAACTAATCAGTAAAACAAACAATATAGACTCTGGTATGCTTGCGCGTTATGCTACGGCAGATATATATATATATATATATATATATATATATATATATATATATATATATATATATATATATATATCCTGGTTGCAATTGAACTTGACTTGTAAACCGAGTATATTCAGTACATACAGATAGGCACAAGCAAAATTTGTAATAAGGGCACTTTGGATAAGATTTCCAGTGATTAGGACTAATTTTATCTTATCCGCTAGAAATTAACTCTATGGAAAAAAAACCTATTTAAATGGCATACAATGCCAATGGAGCATTAAGATCCATGGTATTAATTCTGTGTTGCAGTCGTCTTTTTAAGTAGCAAAATCTATCAATATTCATTAATACAAAAGCTTCATATTCACCGAAGGTCCATTAATCTTCTTTATGATCAGTTGATTGCTAGAGTCGGGTGATTTATAATTCTTAATGCCAATAAAATGTTTATTATTAAGCCATCTTTAAGTGAAATTTACTTTAGAAACCCAATTTTGCCACTTTATGCTCTTCGCGCTGTCGTGTATAGGCATAAAATAGGTACATAACATTCTTGGTATACACGCTGCCATGCCACTACGCCTCTTTCAAATCAGCTACCCTTCAAATGGGAAAATTGTGGATTTTTCAAGTACGACAATGTAAGGCATAGTGCATATTTAAGTAAAATTCATATTTTACACTCATCAAAAATTGGGAAGATTGGCATGTTTGAATAAGTTAGGCAAGGTATTTGAAAGTAAAATGCATTCAATTATACCTGTATAAAAATTAATGTAAATCAAACACCATGCCTAAATGTGGTTGAAATAATAAAAATAAATGGTTACACCCATGTACTTTATTCACGAGTATATCTCCATTAAAAAATATTTCGTGAAATAATGTACATGATGGCAAAATCATTTGTGACAGTACATTTCATTATAAACAGTCATCGTCAGACTAATCTTACACGATCGAAGCCAAACGGTCAAACTAAGCAAGTCTCTTTACAACCAAAAATGGCATCTGCAAGGAGGGTTAATAAGCTATGTCTTTACATATACAGTGTCAGTGTCCGTTAAAATGACTCCGGGGGCTTTACCGCCGGACAGAAGAAAGTTGTTAAAGTTGCTATAATTATATATATATATATATATATATAAGCATGACGATACATGAAAGTCGACAGAAACAGAAAATATTAAAATGTTATCAAATGTTAAGGTGACAGTTTAATGCCTAGCAAGTAAAAGTTCAACCCATCTGCCCTTGCTGCCCAAGAACGAAAGTTCAGACTAAAGCAAACCTTTCAAAAATTGTATACCAGTACTGTACGCAATATCATCAACCAAGACAGGTAGCTAAAAAAACGCGGGTAATGGAAACAGCCCAAGACTAAAAGAAATGTTTGTCTCGGGCGAAGTGAGAAATTTCGTACTTTGGTGTAAACGCCTTCGTCCCGCCTGATCGCGAAGGGTAGACTATATATCAGGGATGATGCATCACGAGGTATACTGTTTATCTCCCTGCTTTTACTTTTCCCGCATACAAACATATTTAATATTTACTTGAACGTAGACTTGTGGCTTCAATTATTGCAGCCACTTACAGATGAGTGCAATGAACATTATTCTTTTGTATAACTCACATTAAAATTACCACAAACCAGAGATTCAGTCTACTGGTTTATTAATGTACTTTTAACAAGCATGTCATACATTAAACATAAAAAGACATTGTTCATAATTCTTTGGCCAATATATCATTGGCTGAACTCAGGAATGAAGATATTTTTTTAATGATTTACAATTTTATAATACACAATCACTAGCAAAAGATATTGTGGTAAAATTGCAGAATCGTCCTCAATTTGCACTGTGTTGATACATGAAGAGGAAAAATGTTAAATATTATAATTTGTTTTTTTTACGAAAAGAATAAAATAAATTTTAATTGTTGAGTAAAATCAACAATATTCAGCATAAACTTGACAAACAAGGTAATGTAACTTCAAGTCATTTCTTTGCACTAGTCTAACTTCAAATCATTTCTATGTACTGGTCTAACTTCAAGTGATTTCTATGTACTGGTCTAACTTCAAATCATTTCTATGTACTGGTCTTACTTCAAGTGATTTCTGTGTACTGGTCTAACTTCAAGTGATTTCTATGTACTGGTCTAACTTAAAGTGATTTCTATGTACTGGTCTAACTTCAAGGCATTTGTATGCACTGGCTTAACTTGAAATCATTCTATGTACTGGTCTAATTTCAGGTCATCTCTATGCACTGGCTTAACTTGAAATCATTCTATGTACTGGTCTAATTTCAGGTCATCTCTATGCACTGATTAACTTTAAATCATTTCTATGTACTGGTCTAACTTCAATTAATTTCTATGCACAGGTTAACATTAAATCTTTTCTATGTAATGGTCTAACTTCAAGTCATTTCTATGCTCTGATATAACTTCAAAATCAATCTATGCACTGGATTACTTTAAACCATTTCCATGTACTGGTCTAACTTCAAGTCATTTATATGCACTGGTTAACTTTAAATCATTTTATGCACTGTTCTAACTTCGAGTCATTTTTATGTACTGTTCTAACTTTAAATCATTTATATGTACTTGTATAACTTCAAGTCCTTTCTATGCACCGATCTAACTTTAAATCATTGTATGTACTGATCTAACTTTAAATCATATCTGTACTTGTATAACTTCCAATCATTTCTATCTACTGGTCTAACTTTAAATTACTTCTATGCATTGATCTAACTTTAAATTACTTCTATGTATTGATCTAACTTTAAATCATTGATATGTATTGAACTAATTTTAAATCATTGATATGTATTGAACTAACTTTAAATCATTGATATGTATTGATCTAACTTTAAATCATTGATATGTATTTATCTAACTTTAAATCATTGATATGCATTGATCTAACTTTAAATCATTGATATGTATTGATCTAACTTTAAATTACTTCTATGCATTGATCTAACTTTAAATTACTTCTATGTATTGATCTAACTTTAAATCATTGATATGTATTGATCTAACTTTAAATCATTGATATGTATTGATCTAACTTTAAATCATTGATATGTATTGATCTAACTTTAAATCATTGATATGTATTGAACTAACTTTAAATTATTGATATGCATTGATCTAACTTTAAATCATTGATATGTATTGATCTAACTTTAAATCATTGATATGTATTGAACTAACTTTAAATTACTTCTATGCATTGATCTAACTTTAAATCATTGATATATATTGAACTAACTTTAAATCATTGATATGTTTTGAACTAACTTTAAATCATTGATATGTATTGATCTAACTTTAAATTACTTCTATGCATTGATCTAACTTTAAATCATTGATATGTATTGATCTAACTTTAAATCATTGATATGTATTGATCTAACTTTAAATCATTGTTATGTATTGAACTAACTTTAAATCATTGATATGCATTGATCTAACTTTAAATCATTGATATGTATTGATCTAACTTTAAATTACTTCTATGCATTGATCTAACTTTAAATCATTGATATGTATTGATCTAACTTTAAATCATTGATATGTATTGAACTAACTTTAAATCATTTCTATGCATTGATCTAACTTTAAATCATTGATATGCATTGATCTAACTTTAAATCATTGATATGTATTGAACTAACTTTAAATCATTGATATGTATTGAACTAACTTTAAATCATTGATATGTATTGAACTAACTTTAAATCATTGATATGCATTGATCTAACTTTAAATCATTTCTATGCATTGATCTAACTTTAAATCATTGATATGTATTGATCTAACTTTAAATTACTTCTATGTATTGATCTAACTTTAAATCATTGATATGTATTGAACTAACTTTAAATCATTTCTATGCATTGATCTAACTTTAAATCATTTCTATGCATTGATCTAACTTTAAATCATTTCTATGTATTGATCTAACTTTAAATCATTTCTATGCATTGATCTAACTTTAAATCATTTCTATGCATTGATCTAACTTTAAATCATTGATTTGTATTGATCTAACTTTAAATTACTTCTATGTATTGATCTAATTTTAAATCATTGATATGTATTGAACTAACTTTAAATCATTGATATGTATTGATCTAACTTTAAATCATTGATATGCATTGATCTAACTTTAAATTACTTCTATGTATTGATCTAACTTTAAATCATTGATATGTATTGAACTAACTTTAAATTACTTCTATGTATTGATCTAACTTTAAATCATTGATATGTATTGATCTAACTTTAAATTACTTCTATGTATTGATTTAACTTTAAATCATTGATATGTATTGATCTAACTTTAAATCATTGATATATATTGAACTAACTTTAAATTACTTCTATGCATTGATCTAACTTTAAATCATTGATATGTATTGATCTAACTTTAAATCATTGATATATATTGAACTAACTTTAAATTACTTCTATGCATTGATCTAACTTTAAATCATTGATATGTATTGATCTAACTTTAAATCATTGATATGTATTGATCTAACTTTAAATCATTGATATGTATTGATCTAACTTTAAATCATTGATATATATTGATCTAACTTTAAATTACTTCTATGTATTGATCTAACTTTAAATCATTGATATGTATTGATCTAACTTTAAATCATTGATATGTATTGATCTAACTTTAAATCATTGATATGTATTGAACTAACTTTAAATTACTTCTATGTATTGATCTAACTTTAAATCATTGATATGTATTGATCTAACTTTAAATTGCTTCTATGTATTGATCTAACTTTAAATCATTGATATGTATTGATCTAACTTTAAATCATTGATATATATTGAACTAACTTTAAATTACTTCTATGCATTGATCTAACTTTAAATCATTGATATGTATTGATCTAACTTTAAATCATTGATATGTATTGATCTAACTTTAAATCATTGATATGTATTGAACTAACTTTAAATCATTGACATGCATTGATCTAACTTTAAATCATTGATATGTATTGATCTAACTTTAAATTACTTCTATGTATTGATCTAACTTTAAATCATTGATATGTATTGATCTAACTTTAAATCATTGATATGTATTGATCTAACTTTAAATCATTGATATGTATTGAACTAACTTTAAATTACTTCTATGTATTGATCTAACTTTAAATCATTGATATGTATTGATCTAACTTTAAATCATTGATATGTATTGATCTAACTTTAAATTACTTCTATGTATTGATCTAACTTTAAATCATTGATATGTATTGATCTAACTTTAAATCATTGATATATATTGAACTAACTTTAAATTACTTCTATGCATTGATCTAACTTTAAATCATTGATATGTATTGATCTAACTTTAAATCATTGATATGTATTGATCTAACTTTAAATCATTGATATGCATTGATCTAACTTTAAATTACTTCTATGTATTGATCTAACTTTAAATCATTGATATGTATTGATCTAACTTTAAATCATTGATATGTATTGATCTAACTTTAAATCATTGATATGTATTGAACTAACTTTAAATTACTTCTATGTATTGATCTAACTTTAAATCATTGATATGTATTGATCTAACTTTAAATTACTTCTATGTATTGATCTAACTTTAAATCATTGATATGTATTGATCTAACTTTAAATCATGGATATATATTGAACTAACTTTAAATTACTTCTATGCATTGATCTAACTTTAAATCATTGATATGTATTGATCTAACTTTAAATCATTGATATGTATTGATCTAACTTTAAATCATTGATATGTATTGAACTAACTTTAAATCATTGATATGCATTGATCTAACTTTAAATCATTGATATGTATTGATCTAACTTTGAATTACTTCTATGTATTGATCTAACTTTAAATCATTGATATGCATTGATCTAACTTTAAATCATTGATATGTATTGATCTAACTTTAAATCATTGATATGTATTGAACTAACTTTAAATCATTGATATGTATTGATCTAACTTTAAATTACTTCTATGCATTGATCTAACTTTAAATCATTGATATGTATTGAACTAACTTTAAATCATTGATATGTATTGAACTAACTTTAAATCATTTCTATGCATTGATCTAACTTTAAATCATTGATATGCATTGAACTAACTTTAAATCATTGATATGTATTGAACTAACTTTAAATCATTGATATGTATTGAACTAACTTTAAATCATTGATATGCATTGATCTAACTTTAAATCATTGATATGTATTGAACTAACTTTAAATCATTGATATGTATTGATCTAACTTTAACTTACTTCTATGTATTGATCTAACTTTAAATCATTGATATGTATTGAACTAACTTTAAATCATTGATATGTATTGAACTAACTTTAAATCATTTCTATGCATTGATCTAACTTTAAATCATTGATATGCATTGAACTAACTTTAAATCATTGATATGTATTGAACTAACTTTAAATCATTTCTATGCATTGATCTAACTTTAAATCAATGATATGTATTGATCTAACTTTAAATTACTTCTATGTATTGATCTAACTTTAAATCATATTATGTATTGAACTAACTTTAAATCATTTCTATGCATTGATCTAACTTTAAATCATTTCTATGCATTGATCTAACTTTAAATCATTTCTATGTATTGATCTAACTTTAAATCATTTCTATGCATTGATCTAACTTTAAATCATTGATATGCATTAATCTAACTTTAAATCATTGATATGCATTGATCTAACTTTAAATCATTGATATGTATTGATCTAACTTTAAATCATTGATATGTATTGAACTAACTTTAAATCATTGATATGTATTGATCTAACTTTAAATTACTTCTATGCATTGAACTAACTTTAAATCATTGATATGTATTGAACTAACTTTAAATCATTGATATGTATTGAACTAACTTTAAATCATTTCTATGCATTGATCTAACTTTAAATCATTGATATGCATTGAACTAACTTTAAATCATTGATATGTATTGAACTAACTTTAAATCATTGATATGTATTGAACTAACTTTAAATCATTGATATGCATTGATCTAACTTTAAATCATTGATATGCATTGAACTAACTTTAAATCATTGATATGTATTGATCTAACTTTAAATTACTTCTATGTATTGATCTAACTTTAAATCATTGATATGCATTGATCTAACTTTAAATCATTGATATGTATTGATCTAACTTTAAATCATTGATATGTATTGATCTAACTTTAAATCATTGATATGTATTGAACTAACTTTAAATCATTGATATGTATTGATCTAACTTTAAATTACTTCTATGTATTGATCTAACTTTAAATCATTGATATGTATTGAACTAACTTTAAATCATTGATATGTATTGATCTAACTTTAAATCATTGATATGTATTGATCTAACTTTAAATCATTGATATGTATTGATCTAACTTTAAATCATTGATATATATTGATCTAACTTTAAATTACTTCTATGTATTGATCTAACTTTAAATCATTGATATGTATTGATCTAACTTTAAATCATTGATATGTATTGATCTAACTTTAAATCATTGATATGTATTGAACTAACTTTAAATCATTGATATGTATTGATCTAACTTTAAATCATTGATATGTATTGAACTAACTTTAAATCATTGATATGTATTGAACTAACTTTAAATCATTTCTATGCATTGATCTAACTTTAAATCATTGATATGCATTGAACTAACTTTAAATCATTGATATGCATTGAACTAACTTTAAATCATTGATATGTATTGAACTAACTTTAAATCATTGATATGTATTGAACTAACTTTAAATCATTGATATGCATTGATCTAACTTTAAATCATTGATATGCATTGAACTAACTTTAAATCATTGATATGTATTGAACTAACTTTAAATCATTGATATGTATTGAACTAACTTTAAATCATTGATATGCATTGATCTAACTTTAAATCATTGATATGTATTGAACTAACTTTAAATCATTGATATGTATTGAACTAACTTTAAATCATTGATATGCATTGATCTAACTTTAAATCATTGATATGTATTGAACTAACTTTAAATCATTGATATGTATTGAACTAACTTTAAATCATTGATATGCATTGATCTAACTTTAAATCATTGATATGTATTGAACTAACTTTAAATCATTGATATGTATTGATCTAACTTTAAATTACTTCTATGTATTGATCTAACTTTAAATCATTGATATGTATTGAACTAACTTTAAATCATTGATATGTATTGAACTAACTTTAAATCATTTCTATGCATTGATCTAACTTTAAATCATTGATATGTATTGATCTAACTTTAAATTACTTCTATGTATTGATCTAACTTTAAATCATTGATATGTATTGAACTAACTTTAAATCATTTATATGCATTGATCTAACTTTAAATCATTTCTATGCATTGATCTAACTTTAAATCATTTCTATGTATTGATCTAACTTTAAATCATTTCTATGCATTGATCTAACTTTAAATCATTGATATGCATTGATCTAACTTTAAATCATTGATATGCATTGATCTAACTTTAAATCATTGATATGCATTGATCTAACTTGAAATCATTGATATGTATTGATCTAACTTTAAATCATTGATATGTATTGAACTAACTTTAAATCATTTATATGCATTGATCTAACTTTAAATCATTTCTATGCATTGATCTAACTTTAAATCATTTCTATGTATTGATCTAACTTTAAATCATTTCTATGCATTGATCTAACTTTAAATCATTGATATGCATTGATCTAACTTTAAATCATTGATATGCATTGATCTAACTTTAAATCATTGATATGTATTGATCTAACTTTAAATCATTGATATGTATTGAACTAACTTTAAATCATTGATATGTATTGAACTAACTTTAAATCATTGATATGTATTGATCTAACTTTAAATCATTGATATGTATTGATCTAACTTTAAATTACTTCTGTGTATTGATCTAACTTTAAATCATTGATATGTATTGAACTAACTTTAAATCATTGATATGTATTGAACTAACTTTAAATCATTTCTATGCATTGATCTAACTTTAAATCAATGATATGTATTGATCTAACTTTAAATTACTTCTATGTATTGATCTAACTTTAAATCATTGATATGTATTGAACTAACTTTAAATCATTTCTATGCATTGATCTAACTTTAAATCATTGATATGCATTGATCTAACTTTAAATCATTTCTATGTATTGATCTAACTTTAAATTTGTAATATGTATTGATCGAACTTTAAATTTGTTATATGTATTGATCTAATTTTAAATTTTTTATATGTATTGATCTAACTTTAATTTTTTTATATGTATTGATCTAACTTTAAATTTTTTCTTTGTACTAGTGAAACTTTTAATTATTTATATAAGTACTGATCTAACCTTAAATCATTTCTATGTATTGATCTAACTACAATTGTTTTGTTGTTGTACGGGTCTAACTTTAAATCATTTCAATGTGTTTGTATAACTTGAAATTATTTCTATGCACAGGTCTAATTTTAAACCATTGCTATGTATTTATCTGACTTTAAGTCATTTATGTGTACTGGTCTACTTTTCAAATTATGTCTGTGCTTTGATCTAACGTTAAACCATTTCTATGTATTGATCTAATTTTAAATCATTTCTATGTATTTGCCTAACTTCAAGCCATTTCTATAAACTGGTCTAACTTAAAGTCATTTCTATACACTGGTCTAACTTTAAATTATTTCTATGTACTGGTCTAACTTTAAATCATTTCTGTGCACTGGTCTAACGTTAAAGTCATTTCTGTGCACTGGTCTAATTTTAAATCATTGCTAAGTATTCGTCTAACTTCAAGCCAGTTCTATGTACTGGTCTGTCTTTAAATAATTGTACGTATTACACTAACTTTAAATCATTTATATGTACTGAATCTACTGTAAATCGTTTCTATATACTGATCTAACTTTAAATCACTTGTATGTGCCAATGTAACTTTAAATCATTTCTATGTACTGAAGTAACTTTAAATCATTATTATATACTGGTCAAACTGTAAATCATTTTTATGTATTGATCTAACTTTAAAACATTAATATTTATTTATCTAACATTAAATCATTTCTATGTACGAGTCAAACTTCAGATCATATGTGAACATATGCAAGGCTACATATCTTGAGCTGAGACGCATCAGCTCAATTCGCAAATATCTTTCAGTTGATGCCACTAAAACACTTGTGTGTTCATTAGTACTTTCAAGATTGGACTATTGTAACTCAATTCTGTCTAGTTCATCTCAATATCTGCTCCAGAAACTTCAAAAAGTTCAAAACACAGCTGCTTGGATCATACTTAGAGTACCACGATCAGAGCACACCTCCCCGCTGCTCTGTACCCTACACTGGCTATCCATTCGATTGGGAGTGCAGTACATCCATCCAACAAAACGGGTTCATATTTTCCTATACTAATGCAGTAATCTTTTTATTATATGCTCATTTTCTTATTCTACCAAAGGCTTAGTTATGTAAACGAAAATACACTACACGTAACAATGTAACTGAATGTATGCTGTAGTCCAAACTAACTACACAAGCGCAGATTCATCATCATACAGCAACAACATTATTAATGCGCACATAACTCCACCCAGATAAATTTGAACTTAGTCGCGCGCTCGATATAACTTTCGGAAGAAAATGGCTTTTTGGTCTACTTAACATTGAAATTTGGAGCCATATTATGAATGAATGCGCATTGCAACAACTTTTCCATTTGATATGGAATGAATAATATATTTTGGTATTTGTGCCTTTTCTACGAATTTTCGTGATTATGGACTGGACTTATGTGACACTTCTACGTGAAGTACATCGGATTTCAGCGGCGACGGAGCAGCGTGTCGACATCTGCATGTCTGCTTCTGTTCTGCCATTGAATGTTTGAAATCATAATGTGGGGAAAATATGAGGTCATTCAATTTCAATTGCCAAAAAAGACGTTATGGAATATAATGTTTATTTCATTTTTAGTGCAGTAAGGAGGATGTAATTACACTTGGAATATAGTCAAAATTACAGTACAATGTCGAAATGTGTAATCAAGCTTGAGGATCCATGACATGGCTCATGTAATTCAGATTTGCAGAACTAACAAAGTATATTTTGAGGAAATTCAGGATGTAAAACTGTAAGTATACTTTTTGCCATTCTTATCACCAGCTAAAGGAGACAGTTTATGCCTTGTCACTTGCATTTTATTTGTAGGTACGCAGCAATTTTATGAAATCTGGCGTCTATCTCCAGAATCCGAAACATTGTATCAAAAACGTTAACGCGGAATGTAGCAAATCAGCTGGTATGGGGCAGTCCACGAAACATCTGCTTAAGTTCATTCAGAATCAAATTTAATCATCCAAAACGTAAAGCGTCTGCTACACGAGTATACATGATTTGCTTACAAAGTAGTTCCTAATACACTATTGGGCACACGTGTCCTGAACGTAAGTGCAATATGAAGATGTGCACTATTGTAAGATACTGAAAGATTCTGACAATGTAAAGTTAATGGAGAAAACAATGAGCATTTTTCACAGATTCGTCATTTATCTGTTTATCCATAAACTATTCACAAAATTTAAAATGACAGTGTATTATTATTATTTTGTTGGTATAAAACCTCATTAAGTAAGGTTTGAATTAGCTGGATAACAATTTATGAATAATTCTGACGAAAAACGTTAAAATTTTGAACCGTTGAAATTCTGCTCAAACATAAGACGACTCTTTATAAAATTAAAAAATGTATCTTTTTAAAATGTGTTTAATATTGTTGATATGATTTTTTGTACCGAACATAATGTTCAAAGTTTTTGTCCAGATTAGAAACAGAGTATGCACAAATGCAGGAGTTTAATATTTGGCCTTCACTGAAACTTTGTTTAATCCCTCCATTTCATTTGATGACCCTTCCCTTCAGTTTTATCACAATCCTGTTAACAATGATCGTGTAGGTGAGATTCATAATGGTGTCATAAATATATGTGAAAGAGACTTCATTTGAAAGGCGACAGGATCTTCAGTTGATTCTGCTAGATTGCTTATGGATTTTTACTTTTACTTAGACAGCAGCAAATTGTGGTAGGCTTATTCTATACACCTCCAACTGCAAACAATGCGTATAATTCAGTGACAAAAAACTCCATACACCTTCTGCTGATGTGAGGATTACAGATATAATTGTAACAGGCAACTTTAACGTCAATATGCTAAACCCACTCTCCGCTAAAATAAATGAATCAGCCCACTCATTCACTGCAAACTCTCCAACCCTGTTAGATCTGTTACATGTAATGAATAATGAAAGTTTAATTCTCAGCGGGGTTGCAGACCATATTCTTACATCTAGATGTTAGAGAGCAATGCCCCATTTATAGGATATTTAACTACGGAAAACCACTACCGACTGTTCTTGCTTAAAATGTGACGATATTGGCAAATATGCAACAAAATCTCATTGACTACATAGGCGCGATACATGGCCAATGTATTCCAGTCATAATTGTAAGTCAAACCAACAGAACCTCCATGGATCAGAACGGCAATCAAAATGTCTATACCCAAACTAAGACAGCGTATCGAAAAGCCAAGAATTTAACATATCTCACTTGACTAAATTTCGTTCCCTGCAAAACAAAAGGATCTTTATGAATCGAGAAGCCAAACAGCAACAGACTGACAAATTAGCACAAAAGATAAAATCGTTCATTACATCATCCCAAAAATCGTATGGTCAGTTCTTAAGGTAGTCATCAGCCCTCGTCGTGCACATTCTTTTCCATACCTTCAACATGACAGTTAAATAATTACTAAATAATTATTAATGAAGTTGACAAAGCTAAAGTATTTAACGACCTTTTAGAGAAGAAACTGAACTCGATGAAATAAATTTTAACCTTCTGTACATACCTTTACCGATGAAAACTTAAGTTCTATTGAACTAACACCTGACGATGAACAAAATAATGTTCTTAAATGCCATCCTCTTGGTACATTTTCTTGTCCCCATGGTCTAAATAACCGTAGTCTGTATAATTAACTATCAAAATCCGCTTTGTTAACTTTTTAACCAGTCTATTAGAGTATCAACCTTTCCAGACATTTGAAAAGAACAAACGCTTGTCCGGTTGTGAAGAAGGGCGACCCTTCAATCGTATATAATTACCTACAAGTATCGTTTCTCAATACCGTTGGCAAAGTTATTGAAAGACTGGTTTTTGAACATATATTTCATTTCTTTAGTGAAAATAACATTCTTACACATTTCCAGTCTATTTGTTTCCCGGTTGATCCTACATTTAACCAATCAGCATACCTCTATGATACGTTCTGCAAAGCAATAGATTCCAGTAAGGAAATTAGACTTGTATTTTTGCCCCATATGTAAAGCTTTTCATCCAGTGTGGCATAAAGGACTCGTTCACAAACTGAAAGCTACTGGTGTCACAGGAATCCTTATAAAATGGTTCACTAGCTATCTCAAAAGCAGAAGACAAATAGAGATATTTCGGGTTTTGTTTTTAAAGTGAAGGTGTTTTAAAGCTGGATTAGCCCACGGGATCAGTTTATGTCCCTTACTTTTCTTGATATAAATAAATGATATTGTTTGTATGCAGATGATACTAATCTCTTTCTAATAGTAACCGCTCATAACCTCAACTCTTACCTGGAAAAATCCTCAGTGGCCAAATAATTAGCTTGAATCTCAAAAACCTTATAAACCTGAATCATTGAAAATTTCTAAGAAAACTAACAAACCCCTCCAACCACCAGCAATTATATTCAAGCAAAGAACAAAGGAAGCTGACGCGCACAAACATCTTGGAGTCTTTTTTCTCTCTCAAATGACAGCTTATGACACAAACAAACAGACCACATAAAGGAAAGGCATGGGCAAGAGTGAATGTAATGCCTAAACCCAAATTCCAACTTGACAGTCACAATGACAGGAAATCTTTAGAAGTTATATTTACGTATTTTATAAATCCTATTATGGAATGTGTTAATATGGTCTTACTAAACTGTCAATACTCTAGAAAAGAGCACTCAAAAATACAAAATGTGACTGCCAGAATTATGACTGGAGCAGCAGAATTAGTATCTACTGAGAAATGCATTGGGAAATACGATGGAGAAGTCTCGAATCCAGACATAACATTTCTTTATATCTACTCAAAAAACGTAGATATCCTTTATGCAGCTTACCTTGAACATGTCTCCATCCCATCACTTTTTTCCTTTCATCGCTCCAGACTATCATTCTCATAGATAATTTGGAGGATGGGGCAGTTGTTTAACTTAGGAACTGCAATAACGAGTTTACACAGACTTTGTTAATTCAAACGAAATGCAAAGAACGTACTCAATAACAATGAATAACCATTTTTTGTCTGAGTAGTATACGAAGACTGGTTCTCGGTAAAGAATATGACAAAAGCAAACTTCTACGTGGGTATTAGCCTCTCGATGCCAATACCTTTGCGATTTTGGCGCCGCATAAAATTTTTGCAAATGTAGTTTAGAACAGCACTTTCAGAATCTACCTCCTAAGATGCTAGAAAGCATTCACAGAAAATTTGTACAGATTCAAGTGAAAAGCAATTACCTATTTCACTGTTTACTTTGGGACTTTGTTCTTAGCGATAGGTATCTGAATACTATAAAAAGACACAATTAAAGAAGCCAGAATAAAAATTTATTTATGTTTCGTGACAACCAGATTAAAAGGCTCTTCTGCGTACTCGTTATAAAGCTTGTCATAGCACGACTTCTGTCATCCACGTTCCGCTAAATTCCGTGGGAGAAGTCAATGAACACTGTTCAAGATTAGTGGATTACCGAATACTTTTCAAAGAACTCATTCTTCAAGACAAGACTTTTTTTTTCATTTGACGTGTCGTGTGCGTGATAGTGACTTTATTGCCTGGATTTCGTTTACAGGCGGATATTTGTACGATAAATTTATGAACATTGCATGCAAAACCATGAGGATCGCACAAAACAATCCGTGTGTTATAAGTGCTGCGAATAGTGACAATCCCGACTTCTATACCCCCTATAAGTGTGTATAGCTAGTTGGATACACAAACAGATTTATGACTGGAAGGATGTACGTGACTGGAAAAGTGTTCGACTCCACTCTTAGAAGCAAGAGATGCCCGGATATGCCAAAGACATTGTTGCTTGAAATGAATCATTTTGGTTTTATCATGAAAGGCTCAAAGTTGATCAAATGCATTGTGTTCTTTGTGATTATTCCAGAATTGTTCAAACTACTCGAGAGTTATAAGCTGTGAAGGGTCAGTTTTTTAAATTGAGAAGCACTTCATATTTGCCATCCCTTTCATTTGCTAAGTGATCGAACACAAATCACTTTTGTTCCATCGTCCTCCACAACGTATCGTGCGGTATTACAAGGACTGGCAATCCGATCACAACTTATTCAAAAAAAAGCCGAGTGTCACGATGTGTGGGGAAATTTGCTAACGATTCCGGCCTCAAGTTTACGAGTTCTTACGATAGAATTCGTAATTCAAAGTACTTTGGGTAATGTCAATACGGGTTATATATTCTTACGACTGTAGACAAATTCTGAAACAAAGAAACTAACTGTCCATGACTTAGCCATTGCGTCACAGTCAAATTCGCGGTTAATTCCAAGAGAACCTTGCCTTGGTGGTGAAAAACACTTTTTTACAATCAGCCAGTGATATCATCGGTCGGCATAGGCTTAGAGACCGGAAAACCGGATATTATAACGTGTCAGTGCTACTGCCCCAGGCAGTTTTCAAAGTGACCACCGGTATCCAGTCAGAACTAAGATAATCAAATTGTGGGCGGGTTTCTCACGCAGACAGAAATTATTCTGTTAAATTCATTTTGGAAGAATCAGTACAGGTTTCTACGTGACTAAAGCAACATCATGGTTCTCCGAGAGCACATTGTGCACTCTTAAAAAAGAGAGAGAAAATGAGTTCTATGAAATTCCGACGAGATTTGGAACAAAGGCTTCTGAGGTAAAATATCTTCATCCGAATCTTTTTCACTTTCCTAACTAGGTATCGTAAGATTTATATGTTATTATGTACATTTAATTTTGTAGAAATTTAATCTTAAGTTTAATGTATAGCTGGATTATCAACATGTCGAAATGTAGAGTATAGCGAATTAGTAATACTCAAGATTAACGTATGTAGGTTGTTAGGATAGAATCGAAGTGGATGGTGTAATCTACTGCGATGTTGCATTGTCGTTCATAACTGAATTGAATAGTGAGTTGTGTTAGAACTTGTACTTGTTTGTATTTGAATATATAGTTGTGGATTATGCAGAGTTAGGTACTGTTAGCCTTGTGCACGTATAATTAGGCATTTCTATATTTATATGTGTCTTTTATAATTTGTGAAGTAGGAAATGCGTGGGAATATTATTGATGTTGATAGTTTACTATATCGAGAATTAGGAATATGTGTGTATATATCAGAAGTCGTGATATTAATGTTGTTAGTATAGCCTTTATTACAGAACAAGCGTGTATGGAATATTTAGATGTGAGTGTGTGAATTGACCTAATTATTTAATTGCCATTATGCTGATGAAACGTCTGTGATAGTGTGTTAATTCTCGTGTGACTGACAAAAGAGACACAATTTTACGTCCCTTCTAATCCACATGAAGCTTTCTAGATGAGATAGGGCGCCAACAGAAGATTAGAGAGAGAAGAAGACATGGAGAACACGTGGAAATAGGCAGTTGTGCGACGGCGCATGGGCCAGGAGAATAGGCAGTTGTGCGAAGGCGCAGGGCAGTGAGAACTGAAACAAGTGTACCTAAAGTACCGAAACGGGATACAAGGCGGAAATTGCAGGTGAGTAACATAGAAGGGACACGGAAAGGAAACACTCTCACCTTTAATTTCGCATTATGAAATAACTTGCAATTTGACAAGGTCTTTGTACTGATTGAAAGAAATTGCGTGGAAAAATTGTCCTGTAATCGTTGAATACCGTGATTTTGTTTATTAAATTGTTATAACTTTCATCTTATTGTTTTTATACTTTATACACATAGATCGTCGGCCTTGCTGACTGGGGGCTCGGAACTATTTAATCTTTTAATTTTCCATCCTTCTCCGGTGTTAGTAATTATACCGTAGGTGGCACGTGACACCAATGAGAATCCATTTATTTTGTAGAGAAAATGTTTGCGAAGACAATGCAATCGTTTCTGACTCTAGTCAAGCACATCTCGTTATCATCGATGGCCTGATTGGAGAAGACACATAATAAATTAAACTTTCCTCAACAATCATGGGTACGACAGTATTATTGAAAATACACAAAATTTATTTTCACAAAGCAAAGCTCTTTGCACGGTCAGTCTCCATGCTCATTATATCATGAATTTTAAAAGTCCAAGACATACATTTCAGACTTAAGCTTCCGTTGAACAGTTAGGAACAACATGGTGGAACATTGCTTATGATGACTTCATTCCATATGTGTTCACTCACCGATTTAACAATTCTGCTCCTGATTATTTGAGATTTCGTACGGATTTGATTCGCAATTGATTTCCAGGACTATGCCGAGTTATTTACACGTCGCCTTCTTCGGTTTCCTGTGCCGAAAAAAATTAAAACCATCATTCACTCCCTTCTTTTCCGACAGTATTAAACAGGACTTCCTTTCACCCTCATCCTGCTGTAAAAGTGATGCGTGCGCTGTATGCCATCAGTAGCGAAATAAAAGTGCGTTCTTACATGCCTCATCAAACACTAATATTTCTTGATACACATAAAGTAGCTTTGACAGTAGTGACCTATCCATGAACCGATACTCAAACCAAAATATACAAATCATGTTGAAACCAGATGCAAATGAATATATACGAAGTGTCATTATTCGTTTGCTATTACGATGAGATCCTAATGCCAAGTTAAAAAAAAACAAACAAACAGAATAACCTAAATACAGAAAACAAACATAAGGGAGAGGTACAACAAGTGTGCAGTCTACATCTCGCATTAAATACTGGAAAGAACAAAAAGGAAAAGGAGGCCTTCAAGAAGAGCAATACTGCAGCAAGGATACGCACGTACTCAAGAAAACCTCATAATGTGACCATATTTCCTTCCATTTCTCTTCCGTTATTGATGATGCCTGATGCACTTCATTTAAGACAAGTGTTTGTACATTTTATTAAAATACGGAAACCCATAGCTAAAGAACCTTTCCGTCAACGTCTTAATCTGATCCAGATGCTACTGCTGAAGCCAAAATTATGACAAATCTAGGACAAACGTACAAGACAGAACGGATATATTACAAAGTTTACTGGATTTATATGAGAACAACAGTCAGGATTCGGTCCCTTGAGAACATCGCTAGTACCTAAAGTTAACTTGGTACGATGACCTGAGCATCAGTATCGTGTGCAAATATTTGAATGTCTTGAACGAAACGGTTCCTTTGACCTAGATACAGAAACAGAGACTGAGACCACATCGTCACTTTATTCTACAAATGGTGAAACATAACATGCCAATCAGTCAAAATAATATAATTGTTCATTCAAATAGGAAAACGTCTACCTATCACTTACCTTTGAATCCTATTCTAGCCGAGATGTCACGCTTACAACAAGAGTTACCAATAGATAGAACATATTTGTCAGAAACAGAAAAATCGCATCGGTATGGACAATTATTGTAATATCTTCAGTGGTTTCTTCAGAAAGCATTGAATGAAACTTCTCGTAAAGAAAAATAAAAGTACCAGCAGCAAAGATAATGACAGACACAGCCACAGGGACAGAAGTAAAAGAGAAATAAAAGACTTTAATGAGTTTTAAACTCAGCTGCTGAAATACCGAAGTTGACATCTACATCCAGAACTGTCTACACCCTTGCTAGCAGACAGAAAATAAAAACAGTTGAAGAAAGAAGTCAAACAAGAATCGATCACTCCTGTTCAGGTATCGTTATCATTATTACCATCGTCATTGTCTCCTATTGCAAGCAGGATACGTAAAGCACCGAAGTCCGTATACAAAGTAGCACACGAAGAACATATCATCGGTAGTTGGTTGACTTAGTGTGCAGTAACAACAATATGGATACACTTTTAGCCAGCATTTATTACAATCTACTCATACCACTAGCTACGCAGGATTCAGAATTGTATCATGCATCCAAAACCACACTCAGCAGCCAAGCGAAACCTTAAAAGGAGGTTTTTGTTTCATCAATGATTTGAAACGTCGAAGACCAGGCCAAAAATGAAGAGTTAAACAACTGCACGGTTCACAAAGGACTATTTACCCAATATTAATACTACAAAATTGTTTTGGTTCACATGACAAGTGCGTCTACATCATCCTTCTGTCTATAAACTGTAAAATTATGAAGAAAGTGTAAAGGGATCTTTTCACTTTTCTGAGTCACCAAGAAAGACGACAACGCGTACGACATCGAAAGCATTCTCGATCGAAGAAAACGTCAAGTGGGAAAATGTTGCGTACAAAAAGTCAAAATTCGTTGTAAATGATATCCATCCAAATTTGAGTCTTTACTCAATCTTTCTTTAATCCTTCATGAGAAACAAATGGCTGGGCGAGAAAGTTAACTACGCGTGTGCTAGTATAATGTCGTTTTATTTCGCGGGAATTATTTTGGAAAAAATGTTACTTTGTTTCGGAAGAAGCATCTTCGCAAGGGTAAGGTGAGAGACCAAACCCTGTCCTGAATAACAGGAGGGGTTCATACATGTTGATCATTCAACTTAAAATTTATAGAGATTATGATCGTATTTGTTGCGCCAACTACCAGTATTGAGAAAAGATACGATGGTGTTCACACTCCAGAGTTATCTGCTAAACGTTATACATTGTCTAGCCACAAATCCACAAAACAGGAAACACTCTGCAATTCGGATAATCTGTATATATCTGGTCAGACTCATAGATTTCCTGCAATATAACATACATGTCAGATGTCCATTTTTTTTGTCATTCTTAAGTACATTTCATTGTACTTTCTCTCTCTCTCTCTCTCTCTCTCTCTCTCTCTCTCTCTCTCTCTCTCTCTCATTGGCATAGTTCTACATTAAATCTCGCACACTGGTATACAATCCCTTTTTCTATCAATATCGACAATTCGTTGTTGTTGTGCGCTTAACGCCATTTTTCATCACATGGTAAGCAATTATACATTGCGACCAATATAACTGCTGGAGGAAGAATCCAGCAAGTACAACTGACCCACGGGAAGCTACAGGCAAGCTTTCTTACAAATCCACATTGGCTGAAACCGAGGTGATGTCAGTGATCAGTCAGTAAAGGCGAGCGCTTTAGTTCATTTCTTATGTTACGTGTTTAGGCTCTAATAAACAGTAACAAAGAAAAAGTGAAAACAACAAGTTCTGTTAAATTAAACAAATAATTTATTTCCCTAAAGAAAATTTAAACATGAAAAAATAATAAAAGCTTACAGTTAAATTTTAGAAGTCCTTGTTATGAAATGTTCTAAAGAATTCAAGTTCGAGTCCCAACGAAAAATCCAAAATGGAAGGTGATGATGTAAACTGTAGCCTTTATAGTACAGATGTGTCAACAGTTCTTTGCTGATTCACAAACAATATTCCGGTGTTTGAATTTCCGAATAAAATTTCAAGAAATATCTTTATCAAAGAATTATGTATGAGCACTCAAATACTTCAGGAAAAAGAATTAACAATTCCAAAAATTAAATTTAGACTCATCTGGTCACAACGAAAAATCTTTCAATATCCAAGGTAAAGAGCCCAACTGACTAAATTCTCTATAGACAGAGGTTATACAGTCAAAAAAGACGCAAAATAGAGACCCATATGAGGGTCACGTGATCAACTTCCAGAACAGTTTAGAAGCTATTTACATGTATAAGGTCACGTATTCCAGTACAACCTCTATCTCACTCTATGTATCCCACAATAAAAATAAATAATAAAAAAGAAGTTGTTTACTTAATTCTCAATCAAGGTCAGGAACTAGGTCAGCAAAATAACACAAAGTTCTATGTTTAGGTGTTTTCGACTAAACAGTCAGGTCAAACTAATTTCTGGAAAGTATCAAATTCCAGTAAACAAAATTACAATACTTAACATGTTATGAAATAAAAATAAAAAGATCTTTAAACTTTCAAACAATTAAATTAAATCAAATATAAATTAAATCAAATATACATAACACCATTTATATCAATAATATGTATTTAAAATATCTTCCGCAAATTTCTTATATTAAGGTTCTTCTTATAATCAGTGAACAATATCATAAACCTTTTGCTGATATTTCTTCGAGTGAAGATCCCTAGGAAATTAAAGTGTCTGAGATTTTCAAGAACAAAAGTCTTGCCTATAAAGTTAGCTACAAAAAAAATCTTTCAAATCAATCCGTGACAATATCCACTAGAAGATATATATATATATATATATATATATATATATATATATATATATATATATATATATATATATATATATATATATATATATACATACATACACACACACACACACACACACACATATATATATATATATATATATATATATATATATATATATATATATATACACACACACACACATATATATATATATACATACATATATATACATATACATATATATACATATATATATATATATATATATATATATATATATATATATATATATATATATATATATATATATATATATATACACATACATACATATAGATATACATATATACATACATATACATATATATATATATATATATATATATATATATATATATATATATATATATATATATATATATATATATATATATATATATACATTAAAATAACATGGTGTTTAAGGTGTTGGTATAAAGCAATTTGATATACCGATACTATTGGCATCTCAAATTGTGATCCGCCCATGGCGCAATAATCCGTATATATAAACATTCTAGCGAACGTATGCAGCTGACTCTAGATCAATGATACATTTTCACACATTAATCATTAGTGACGTATGAAAATAACTACAAAAAGTATTAATAATCCTCGTTTTCTAAATGAATTTAATATGGTACACATTTTCATCACAATCCTTTCTGATTTCTGTTCCCCCTCCCCTCTCATGCACAACGGACAAACTACGCAGAAATGGTGAGTGAGAGAGAAAAGGAATTTAGGCTGGATTTAAACCTTGAAATAGAAATTACACCAAGTAACCTACAAGAATATGGTTCGTCGTAACGGTACGTTTGCATTTTCCTTGGTAATTGGTAATTCATTCATTGCATTTTCAGAAGCTGGCAATGTATTATCTGGCAACATTCGCTTTCCCTATTTTAAAAACTGATAAAGATAGTCTCCTTAGGACTATTTCAGGATAAACTTTGGAGCATATTTGAGCAATCATTTGGGTTAACTATGTGATTCGATCATTTACAATTTCCATAAGTACAATATCCAAAAGAAATTCAGTATATGAAGGTAACATAGAGGTATGCCAACATTACCTCCTCTGTGCATGTTACAAATGCAACTTCACCTTTCACCTGTCGCTCTCAGAAGTTTATAATATCTTGAGCGCCCCATATAAGCGTTGATGTTGATTTTACAAAAAGGAACTACCTTAGGTTCGAATTCAGATTTAAGTTTGACGTAAGACAAACGGGTATAATTAACCTTTGTAAAGTATATTTAATTTAATTATCTCTGACTTAATATATATATATATATTTCAATTTAATTGTTTGTCAGTTTTAAGCTTTTTTAATTTTTCATACATAATATTGTAATGTAAATTTATTCACTAGAGATGATACTTTTTCAGAAAATAGTTTGACCCTGACTGTTAGTTTATAAACACTAGGTGTTGATCTAAATCCTGACCTTGTTTCAAAATTTGTAGCATCCACGTAAACAAGTTCTATTTTATTTTAAAATGATTGGTTGTTGTCGAGGTCATGATGGGATTTCGGGTTTAAGATGTAGACAAATATTTTCTTTATTTCACAGAGTAAAATGACTGGTTTTCGTCAGGGTCACACTGGTTAGACGTGATCTTTAGCAAGTATTAATTTCTATAAACTTCTAGAACATGATCATGTGACCCCCTTGTTTACGTTTAGAAGATATATAACCTATGTTTTAGAGAATTATTCTCAGTAGAAGCTGGGCTGTTAAACTGGAAGTTGTATGTTGTACTGTTTGGAGTTATTTCAAATTAATTGGTTTGGAGTTATTTCAAATTACTTGGATTCAAAAGGATTAATCGTGTCATTTTTCTGGAAAATACGTGTGCTCATGTAAAATTGTTGAACAAGGACAGTTTTGATAAAAATTCATTCAGCTATCAGAAGCCGGGGTGATAATTCCTGTTTTTACAAGGAACTGTAGAATTCAACACTACAGATTTCACCATACGTCATCCTCTTCCATCTTGGATTCTTCGTCGGGATTCGAAATCGAAGTCAATAGAACATTTTGTTATTATGACTTCAAAAAATTTATTCTTGGATTATTTTGGCTTTGATTCTATAAAACCGTAAGTTCATATTTTTTTAATTTTTACGGAATTTTTCCAAGGAAACAAATTATTGTATGTTTTCAAAGTTTGCTGTTTTCACTCTTTCTTGTGTTACTGTTTATTCGAGCCTAAATACGTGACATAAGACCTAATCGTCTGATCTCTGTAAAACATGTTTATTATAGCGCATTAAATGCATGAAAAGTGTCAAAGACGACTATATCAATTATTCCGTAATAAACTGGCTAGCTGATATTGAAAACGTGAAACGTCTACAACAAATTCTATTCAGATAAAACATTCCTTAATACTTTCTCTAGATAGATAGATAGATAGATAGATAGATAGATAGACCAGTGACGAGATTTGTTTGCTGGCGAAGGAAACAGAGATACCGATTTACAGACTACATAAAGATATTCACCTGGCTGAGTATCTAAGAATTGTGCAAATTATCAGTTGTTATTCGTCCTGAGCATGATAAAAAAATCGATTATCTTATCCTCTCAGAGAGTTAAAACAGTATCGCAGAGAATCGGTTGTTGCACGATTATCGTGCATTCCTTATTATTTGCAGCCTGGTTATGTTTTTGTTTTAGCAGGCCAACCTCCTGCACAAAGCAACATGGAAATAAAAGGAATGTTTTTCTCTGGTACCATCTGAAACACTGCAAAGAATAAAAAATTATTAAACATGGTGTGTCAACTGGTGCAGATATTCAAGCGCTTTCCCGATAATTATATAAGTGACCTGTCATATTTCAGGAGAATTACTAATTCATCTTAAATCGGGTTATCTCTCTGGAACAATACCATGAATATTGACATAATGAATTATAGATGTAAAAATGTTCATAAAAATTAGAAGAAAACGTTACGTGGAGTTACAAAGATCTGAAACCTTACATATTGTATTGCAAGAATTGTCTAGGTGACCGGATAGATTGGACAAACTATTTCCCGACCACCAATCTCTACGTGAAAATGTCCAACTTGGTAAAAAAAAAGTACACCTGGATGTTTGGTCAGTTTGGCAGCAGTTGTTTGGAATTTTTGATTTTCGTTTGCTGATTTAGTTGTTCCGCCCATTTGAGAAACCACTTCTAAATCACTTATGAAGTATTGAACTGTACAGACATAGATGGTTTGTGGTTTCTTATTAAGTCGACGACGATTGCGGTTGAAATACTCATCAAAACAACACATTCACACTTAAAACGTACCCCAACCGCAAGACTGAACAACAATCAGAATATAAAACGACATGGCAATGTTCTCTAAAATCATAAGGAAAGCAACGTGTCTTTCACATACATATTTTATGTTGCACTCCGACCAACAAATCTCTAACCCAAAACCCTAAACATAAGCTAGAATTTTATAAGTTATGAAGATGTATCAATTTATGTTGCTTTTTTAAGTTTCCATTATTCAGTTAAAACAGGTAGGAATTATAACTAAAAATGTATGATGCAAGACTTAGTATTTATCATACGGCTACGTTGACGGTTCGTGCAATTTTCATAATGTAAAATGTGTCTGTCGATAGACGAGAATACAAAAGGACTATTTCCGAGTCGGGTGTGGTCATATCTTTTTTCCCAAGCCGTATTGAAAACTTGATTGGCAGGTTGCACAAGAAGACTTTTGCTGTTGGTTTTCGAGACACTTTTAACAGATTATCGGCTATATCACGCCAAGGAAATCGGAGTTTAATGCATTTCTCAAGGATACAGAAATGTAGTAAGCCTGGTAGGTATTGAACCCGCAATCCCTGGATTACGAGTCTGACGCTCTACCAATTTGGGCTACTGCGGTTTGCTCATAAGAAAATAAAGAAGAACCCTTGGTGGCATTCATTACCGCCAGTGAAACTGATTAAAAAGACGTGTTTCTGGGTGCCACAATAAGATGTATCGATTTCTTATAGCAAATTCGTTTGAATTGTGCACAGTCTCTGCAGTACCTGTGATCAAGCTAACATTATGGATTGACATTTGTACAATCCCACTCCCTTTGTTTTGTTTCGCGGGGCTTATCTTCATCCACATTCGCTGTCTTGCTATTTCCATTCCACCTGCACCAATTATGAGGAATGGATCTAAACACCGTGACTACTCAAAATCAACACAAAAGCCACACAAATCCAAATATCTAGTTCTTTCTCCAATTTTAGGTACTTTGAAAGAATTTACTGTACGTGAAACTGGGTATCATTGGCGCATACTTTTCAGTCTACATGTAATTTATATGTAAATATGAACTTTTGAAATATTTGAATTCTCTGATGGAGGGCGCATAGCAAATTTGGTAAAGTTTAAGTAAATCCACAAATGGCAGTATGATCTTTATAAAGACTCTATGGTCTGACTAATAAATAGAAAAGAGCAAAAACCCACAAGTCTTGTAAGATTCAACAAATAATTTATGATGCATGACAGTAACATAATCCAAAATGTCGTTGTCTGAATTCGCTATAATTCCAATATTAATGCTTTAGTCCAGGAATATTATTAAGCGCTTCGTAATTCCAGTGAATGATAATTTCAGTAAATAAATACACAAAATTTAAAATTTGGGCCCAACTATAAGATTGATTTTACTCGAATATTAAGGCAACGATAAATAATCTTAATTAAACAAGTTTATATATCCCTCCACTTGACTTAGGTCATTATTACCATTTTTCTGGAAATACTCTGTCAACTTAATCGCAAATTTCCTTTCTGGAAGTTTCAAAGGTCAGAATGAATGCTATATTTTAACTCAGACTAAAGAAAACCAGTTTGCAATAATGATCTGAATATTTATTATACTCAAAGAAGAATATTAGGTATATATTATGTTTGGTTACAAAATAAATATCACTTGTCAGGTACACCATTAACTTGATTTTGGACAATGGTTAAGTTCAAAAAACAATTATATGCGTAACAATCATGATGAAAAGCCAACAGACAGTACAAATTAAATATACATAACACAATAAAAGAATGTGCAAAATGGCCGAATCAACATCAAAACAGTAAAGTCCGCATTTTACAGATAGTGCCCTTATGCACATGTTTGGCGCAAATTGAAATTTAAATACTACGATCATTTTAAGCATGGATATAGCGATACATTTCAATACATTCAATTCTAGTGCCGTCAAGATGTACACTGTCATGATTTCTAACGCACTAGAACAATATATTTTCACAATAAAACACTCGAATGGGGATAGGGGAATATAAAAGGTCTGAACCAAAATTGACGTGCTGATTTGCAGTTTAAATGCGGAATGAAACTATAACTGTCTCAAATCGTGCATGGTTTTATATATATATATATATATATATATATATATATATATATATATATATATATATATATATATATATATATATATATATATATATATATATCAAGAGACACAAAGTCACAGTATTTCTGGAATGTAATAGTTCTTATTAAGTTAAACAGTTTCCTTCTTTTCCTCTGTCTTCACTTTGATTTCTAGCTGCCCTATGTACAGTTGGTTTCGGCCATGACTCTTTTTGCAAATGACACAACCGGTACCAATAAACAACTGAAAGTTTGATATAGACTGCGTTCCCAGCACACATTTCCCACTTTTAGCTATTCTGCTTTTTATTATCCTTGAGAGATGATAACGCAGTTGTTGTTCAATCTCCTCTTCCGTATGTTTGTCATTTTTCCGTCTTTCTTCTGCACGTGAAACTGAAGTCGATCTACATGAAATTTCAAGTGCTAAAATCATCCATTTCGTAAGGGTATTTACTTTCAACAGTTTGCGTTAAATTTAATATGGCACTTGTTAAAAGAGGACGACAAAGATAATAACTAGGCATAACTATTTTGGTAAGGAAATACAATGTAATTAAATTTAATAATATTTTGTATATTAATCATCACACAACGGACCGCTCCGGTGGCCTAAGAGGTTGGAGCGTCCGTCTCGGATGCAGGAGATCGCGGGTTCGAACCCCGGCCGAGTCATACCAAAGACTTATAAAAATGGTACTAGCTGTGTCGCTTGGTGGTCAACATCAAGAGGTTAGTGTTAGCACTGGTCGGCCTGATGTCAGGATAATGTGACTGGGTGTGACATCATGCCCCAGCTCTAGACATCACTATAAACTGCCACATTCCAGATATCTTAGCGATATGACTAATAAATTGTTAAAGCTACTTTAAAATTTCAAATCACACACACACACACACACACACACACACTATTACCTAATGTTAATCATTTTCAAAGAATGTCACCAATTGTCATAGAATGTTACTGTTACCAAAAGGCACCAACTGTCCATGCGATAGTACATATGTATGCCTAGACGCAAGCTTACTGTCTTAGTTACTGTACACAGAAACCGACAGAGTAATCAAGTTGTAGGTTGCAAAGTTCTTTCTCTCTGTTTACTGAGGAGTTTTTCTACCTACATTATACCAATGGAAGAATTGATTTTACAGCTTTGATTGTGTAGGACGTTGCTACCATTCGAGCTGAGGCAAATACACTTTTGTCCCTATTTATATAGATGATGTACATTGCTTTGCACAAATTTCACTTTTGTCCCCATTTATGTAGATTATGTACATTAGTAGTTAAGTGGGATACCCTAGGGACAATGGGACTTACCATTAAAAAGACCCCTGGGACACTCTAGGGACAATGGAAATTTAACATGGAGAAAAATCGTGGGTCACTCTAGGGACAATGGGAATTTAACATAGAGAAAAATCGTGGGTCACTCTAGGGACAATGGGAATTTAACATGGAGAAAAATCGTGGGTCACTCTAGGGACAAGGGGAATTGAACATGGGGAATAGAGTTTGGACTTGTCTAGGGACAAGGGGAATTGAATATGGGATTTTTTTTTTTTTTTAAATTTTTTTAAAAAAAAAGGGGGTAGGCAATTGAAAGGCTATCTCTTTTCGAGAAATATGGCTGGCCCTGAAAAGGGCCTTTGGCTTTCTTCTGCTTCTTCTTCTATTTCCTCCATTTCCTCATCCATCCCCTAATCTTTCCCCAAATTCCTTTGTTCTTCCTTTTTTCTTTTTCAGGTAACCAGTCTGGGTGACCCATAGCCCTGAACTTCTCTTGTATCTTGATCCAATTGTTGTTGAGTTTGTCAAAGGTCTCTTTTTCCTTTAAGTTTTCCTTATCCTTTCGTTCTTTATTCCACTTGTCTTTGATCTTTTTCACTTCTTCCTCCATTACTTTTCTCATAAGTTGTTCCGATTTCTTAAGCTGGTCTAGGCCTTTTTTGACAAAGGACCACTCTGTCCATTCCATTACGTCTTCCAAAAAGCACCTGACTTCTATCACATTATCCATGGCTTCCTTTAAGTGACCAATCTTTACATACTCTGGATCTGTAAAGCCTCTTAGTCTTTTTACTTCTTCTTCTATCATCTCTTTCATCAGATCCATAGATAATTTTAGGTTGGTCACTTGTCTTCTGACAAAATCTCGGGTAAGTTCATGCTTCCATTCTCGTTCAATCCTTTCCACTGCATAAGCTCCATCCACCATCCAATACCAAATGTCTTTCAACTGGTTAAACAATTCTGTTACAGCTACCATCTTCCTTGTCTTTATTCCGTAGAATGGTTCCAACGACGAACGTGGTGGGTTTTTATAGTGAAAGCGCGGACATGATGGAAAACATCCCCCTAAAACATAAAATTGATCTTACCTAGATCATGACCAAACATCGCGCGGACGTGAAGGAAAACATCCCCCACTTTTCTCATTTCATATAATCAAACCCAAACTATACTCTCCACATACGCTAAGAAACAATAAACAAAATCCATAATCTACTATCCACACAATCGTACGTGAGCGGATACAAAACCCAAACTATACTCTCCACATACGCTAAGAAACAATAAACAAAATCCATAATCTATTATCCACACAATCGTACGTGAGCGGTTACAAAACCCAAACTATACTCTCCACATACGCTAAGAAACAATAAACAAAATCCATAATCTACTATCCACACAATCGTACGTGAGCGGTTACAAAACCCAAACTATACTCTCCACATACGCTAAGAAACAATAAACAAAATCCATAATCTACTATCCACACAATCGTATGTGAGCAGTTACAAACACAAGCACACAAACACATACCCTCGCACTATGAAAAAAGAGTTAGTGTTTATAATCACACTACTCTACCTACCTACACACACACACACACACACACACACACACACACACACACATTGGCAAATTAATAGTTATTTCTTTTCTAGAGTATTGGGTAGCCCTTAAAAGGACTGTTTTTTTTAAAACTCCAGATGCACCTATCTAATGGTTGCACCTTCCTGGCCTGGCGCCACACACGCATCTTCTTCCCCAGTCTCCTTTCACCTTTCTTCTGGGGAGCGCAGAGGGAGGATGATTCGCTTCAACACCCCAATCCTCTGTCTCGGGAATATTGTACGACATCCTCTCTTCTAGTTTCTTTTCCTCCTCTTCCCTCTGTCTTCTCTCCTCCTCTTCGTTCTTCATTCTTTCCTCTTCTACTATAGCCTCCGCGGCCAGTTCATTTAACAGGCGCCTGACAAATTCCAGATGTATCTGGAGTTCAAGAAGTTTGCTTATTCTGCTATTCATTCTTGTGTTGATCAATCAACAAGGGTAGCTAGACTGCCCAGCGAGTTTCAATTTATAGTGAAAGCGCGGACGTGATGGAAAACATCCCCCTAAAAAACATAAAATTGATCTTACCTAGATCAAAACCAAAAAAACAGCAACGCGCGGACCTAAAAGAAACACTCACTCACTTTGTTATGCTACCCATCACTATTTTAAAATTTTTTTATAAATCACTTCAATAGACTATCCACATACACAAAGCAATCCAATCTAACTCCTAATCTACACCTCAAACACCAAAAAAAAAGACATCATTTTAATCTACTATCCATACCAACCTACTTAACCACTTACAAACACAAATACACAATCACATACCCTCACATTTTTTAAAAAAAGAGTTAGTGTTTATTTTCACACTACTCTACCTACACACATTGGCAAATCGATCGTTATTTCTTTTCTAGAGTATTTGGGTAGCCCTGAAAAGGGCTGTTTTTTTGTTTGCTATGGCATTTTTTCTTTTTTAGTTTCTAAGAATGCGATGTCCTCTGAGGATAGACTTTCTGGCGATAGGTCTGCTTCTTCGGAAAGAGAAGAAGAACTCTTTGGTGTCGATACGACAATCGACAAAGCCTCTGTCAGCTTCAGGTTGCTGCTGTTGCTGTTGTTGCTGCTGTTGCTGCTGTTGTTGCTGTCTCTGAAGTCTGTACTTCTCTGTCCATTCTTCTTTCTCCCTGTTCACTTCTTCTCTGAAGAGCTCTTCTATCAGGTCTTCAGTGATTTTTAGCATTCTCACATTCTCTATTTCTTCTGGCTTCGGTATCAGACTGTGTCTGACCCTATGCAAATTCACGTAGGCTTCGTTGAGCTTAGCTAGTTTGGAGCACATCTTCGTAGGAGGATGAGTCGACAATGGATGGTTAGACTGGAAACAACCTGGTTCTTAAAGTCAAAGCGCGGACGTGAAGGAAAACATCCCCCACACGGTTTTTGAGTCGCAACGTTTAGTGAGTGTCATGAGAGGGATAGTAAGAAATGAAAGAGCATCAATCCAACATTCTTATAGCTAAACAAAAGACAAAGGCATTTTTTTCAAAACACAACATTTTTTATTCAAAAATCACTTAACACTAAACAACAACTCTAACATTTTTAACAATAATCCAACAATATAACATCAAACAATTTTTTCAAAACACAACATTTTTTATTCAAAAATCACTTAACACTAAACAACAACAACTCTAACATTTTTTAACAATAATCCAACACTAAAAGTTTCTCCACTAGGTAAAGAGGGATAACAGTCTTCCATGGTTTCTAGTAATCTAGGATGACTTCTCTCAAACTGTTGATTTCTATGGTATTATCGAATTCTGCATACAGGATGACGTTCATCGTTTCATCAGGGTCTCGGTCTTTAAACTGAATTTCCACACGAATCTGGCCGGATTTTATAGGGTGGAAATGTCCCTCGTCGCTGCCTTGGTCTGGAGTGAAATCGAAAGCCCACAAAGCGTAGCCTCCTGCATAATCCTCGTACGTAATACTGTGACTGGTATTGGTTCCTAACTGTCCGGTGGCTTCGTACAGGGACAAGTACGATCTCAAGTAATTCTTCTTGGTAAAGTCAGGTTCGAAAGGTCGGGTACACAAGGTCTTGCCATCGCGACTGACTTCGATTTTGGACACGCCAAAGTGTTGAAAGTAGAAAGGATTTTTTTCGGCAGCTCCGTTGAAGGCTGTATTCTCGACGATACCAACGATCAAACGTTTGGGTAACTGTCCTTGGAACAGATGATCTTCGATCATGGATCGCTGTCCCTTGGGAATGGTGAAGGTTTTCACTTCCACGCGTCGTATGGGATACTTGGCGGTCGTTCTGCTCAACGTCTGACTGATGTCGTTTCCCACTTTAGGTAACACTTCCACACGGCGTACGTAGAGTCTGGCTTCTTGGATTTTGGTTTTGTAACCGTCACTATCAGCCAATAAATGGAAAGCGGTACTGCTACGATTCAGTCTCAGGCGGACATCCACCCCGTTCAGCAAATACTTTTCTTGCAACCACATGTCCAAATGCAAACGATCCATCAGTTCTAAACTTGTGTCGGACACAAGGTTCCCGTGGTTCCCGTTCGAGGTGAATTTCAGGGAGGGATTAGGAAGCAGGTAACCGATGCAACTGCTCAATAAAATGGTCCACAATTGTTTGTCTCCTTGTTGCAAACTCAAATTGGCGATGGCTGCCCCGATGACACAATACACCACGAAGATTTGGCAGAAAAAGACGATTTGCGTTTTAGGCACACGTTCTACACACCACACCCACAAGGGTTGTTTTCGTAAATCTTGCACAGAAGAACTAGGTGAAGGAGGAGTGGTCGACGTAGCTGCGTCTGTGTGAAAAGGCATGATGGTCACGTCTTTTTATAGTCGATGACTTGCGAAGCGTCGATCCAAGAATCAAAACTGGGTGGATATCCTTTCCAACGTACTTTGACTTCTTTGACACGTCGTTTGCCCACTTTACGGGTTCTGCGTTCGAGAATGCTTTCGATGTCGTACACGTCGTCTTCTTTTTTGGTGACACGTTGTAACTCGGGCAAATAAAACGTTCCTTTGAGCACTTCTCCGTTCATGTCTTCCAGTTTATAGACGGCAGGATGACGGCCATGCACTCGTCCAGTGACGCGAAACAATTCGGTCGTCCAGTTAGGTAAGTAACCTTTGTCGAAAGTGCGTTTGGTTTTGCCAATGCGCACCCAATCTCCTACGGCCAACATTCCACTTTTCTTGGGGACAGCCCTCGTCGGGGACGTACCAAACAGGCGCTCAAACACCAACACTTCGTTGTCGGGAGTCACGTCTTGCGGGGCACGTCCGATGCTTCGATGGTAAGATTGGTTGTACGCTTGCACCAGGTGCGGCAAGATGTCGATGTGCTTCAGAGTGTGGTGATGCGTAAAATATTTCCACATGCGTTCTTTCAAAGTGCGTTGAAAACGTTCCACGATGCTGGCTTTGGTTTCGGGATTCTCGGTGGTAAAAAAATGAATGTCACGTTTCTTTAATTCTTTTTGGAAAGCTTGGTTCAGAAATTCGGTGCCTTTGTCCGTTTGCCATCGAAGAGGGTGACGACCGCTTTGTTTCAACACTCGTTGCAGGGCTCGCACTAACTCGCTGCTCGATTTGGAAGTCAAGGGCACGATCCAGGCAAATTCGGAAAAGACGTCGATGACACAAAACAAATATTTGTAGCCACGATTGTAGCTGGCCAAATGAGAGACATCGGCTAAATCGGCTTGCCATTGATGATCGATGCCTTCCACTCGGGTGCGACTTCTGGCAAACTTGCGTCGAATGGGTTTGTGTAAAGTGTAGGTAGCTTGTTCTTGTAACCATCGTTGCACTTGAGGTAAACGGAGACTTTTCAGTCGCGTTTTGGCAGCACGATACAATGTTTGAACTCCTGCGTAACCTGCAGGATGGGAGGGATCGTAGTAAATGCTGGCTAAGACTTTTTCCATTTTTTTTGTGTTGGTTGGTGTGTTAATAAGGCACCCACTCTTGGAGGATGCTACTCTTTTTCTCTTGGGGTATTTTCTTGGATTGCAATGCTTTGCGTGTGCGACCGGCAATAGGTGTTGAAGAGGAGGAGGATGTCTGAGCGGGGGATATCGGTTCTTGTTTCACTTCTGTCTTCACTTCTGTCTTCACTTTCTTTTTCTCTTGTGATGAAGAAGGGGTGGCCATCATCTTTTTAATCCATCCAATTCTGGAGGTAGGTGGTGTTGTTAACTTGCGTACTTTTTCTGGTGGAGTTTGAAACCCTTCTTCTTCTTCTTCTTTTCCTTTTCTGTCTTGGTCACTGGTACTGGTACTGGTACTGGTACTGGTGATGGTGCTGGACTTTTCATCAAGGTCTTAAAATCTTTCAGAGTGGGTAGAGCTGTTTCGTCTAAAGCTTTCTGGTGAAAGAGTTGCAGTCGTTGCAAGAGTTGACCGTACTTTCGCGATTTTTCTGTTTCGGACAAATCTTGGCGATCCATCAAGGACTGCAATTCGTGTTGTAACTGGGACATCTCGCTCAAATGGGGATTGGGAGGTAAATGCGGGGTGTGTTGTTCTTGCCACCGATGGTATTCCATCCATCGTTTGTAAGGCACTAAAGCTAGTTTTCGTCCTTCCATGGGGTTGTCAGGGGTCGATTCTGAGATCTTGGAACTTCCGAGGCCTTTTTATCTTGCTCCCACCAGTCCTCCCAACATGGTTCCCAAGACTCCTTTCAGTATGGGGCCTAACAAGAGAGGTAAAATACCTCCACGTTGCACTAACATCTTCTTCTTTTGACGAATGGGAATTTTCTTTTGAACCATTTGGCGAAGAACGTGACGATGTTTGCCTAAGCATTGTTTCTGGTGTTTGGACAAAGGGATCGTGCCTTTCAAAACGTTCAAACAACATTCGCACACGGTATCGATGACCTCTTTGGAGGCTGTTTGAATGAGTTTTTTTCGTAGGGGTGGAGAAGCTTTGGACAGGACAGATAACATGTCCCCATGTTTGGCTAAACGTGGTGGCAGTCCTTTCCTTTTCTTTCCTTGGGGTTTTCTGGAGGGTGACATCTTTGAGTCTTCAGGAGCACCAAAAAACACTGATACCCGACTTGGTCACAGGCCTTTTTTATACTGGAACGCGTCGCCACTGATTGTCTTTACGTCGTATTAGTTTGAGGACAGGCATGACACGTCGTGCAGGGGTACGTAACGGACTAAATCGAGCCAGTTCTTGTTTGGACAAATCCAGTAAACTTTGTAACATGCCCGATCTTTCTTGGACTTTGATTTTGGGAGAAGGTACTTTGTGAGCAGCAGCCACTGCCACTAAATTGGAAGGTCCTGCCACTGGGGAAGTTCTTTTGGGGGTCATCAACGGAGAAGTTCTTGGTGTGATCAACGTCTCCAAGTACTCTTCAGTTCTGGGTGTCATTAACGGAGAAGTGGACAAACGTGAGGATGCCGGAGACGCAGTCACTGCCGTGGTGGCAGATCGTGGTTTGCGAGTGTAAGGCTGTGACCTGGCCGAAGTGCCTCTCTTGCGACTAGTTTTCTTCTGTGGACTTTTCTTTTTCTGGGGACTTTTTTTCTGTTTCTTTTTCTGGGGGCTTCTTTTCTTTTACAGGGGTGGTAGTGGTGTCTGGTCAGAGGAGGGTCCTGCCACTGGAGAAGTTCTTCTCTTTGGGGACCTGGTCTTTTTCTTCTTCTTGGGACTTCGTTGGACTTTTGTCTTGGGGATAACTTTGGGGGCATTAGGATCCCATCTTAAAAGTGAGCGAATGATGACCCCTCCTAGAGTACCGCTCCCTCCAGGTTTCAAAATGATTTGTTTTTTGGTTTGAGTGTCGATGCGGGGATCGGCCAGTTGGACCAAAGCGACTTTGTTTCGATCGAAAAAGCGTTTGGTTTGATGAGGAATCTGAATGATTCCTTGGAGTAATTGACGTGCCGTCACCGTGAACCATCGTAAGACTTCTTTGAGACTAGCTTCTAAGACACGAGCTCGTGTTTGTGGATTTTTTTCTCGACTGATGCCATACAAGGCACGAATCAATTTGACGGGAAGATGCGACTGAAGGGACGTCATGTTCACACTGTGTGAGACAGACGAAAAAGGGTCTGAGGTTTTTATAGATTTTTTGATGGGGAGTGAAATGAAGTCGAGGACGGAGACGTGTACAGGACAGGCCCTCCGTCTTGGCACCAGTGGTGAAACAAGTGGGTACGAAATCGCAAATCCTCGGGGGTCGTAGGTTTCAAATCGACGAGTAAATAGGCGTGTGGCGTTTGAGTGGCATCGTCGTACGCCTGAGTCAGCCAAGGCGTTCCTAACTGTTTGGCTAAGACTTGCACTTGCGATTTATCTCGAGGGCTTTTAAACAAGACCACGTAATGCGCATTGAGACTGATGGTGCGATGGGCTTTACTTTGTTGAAACAAATTTTGGGTGATGTAAACGACACTGGCATTACGGTGATGCCCTTTGCGCGTGAACCACAGTTTAATTTCTTCTTCGTCTTCTCCTAACATGTCGTCGAAAATGACCAAATGGGTTTGACAGGAGTCAGAGACGATGCCGTCGTCTTCTTTAGGAATGCCTTCCACAAACACGATGGAATCGCCTTGACTTTCTCGCAAGAGGCTGTACGCCGATTGCCACTCTTTGTAACACCACACGATCCGTTGAGGTGGCCGATCGATCAAATGATGTTTATGTTCGATCAAACGTTTGACGAATTCGGTTTTGCCTGAACCGCTAGGTCCAGCAATGAGCATGTTAAAGGGATGGCGAAGATACAGAGCCTCCCAACTGGCACGATCTAAGTGTTCGTCGATGACTTTGACAGTAGAGGAAGAGGGAGCAGAGACATCAGAGGTAGCCATTGTGTGAGAAATGTCACTTGTGACACGAAAAACAAACAAGACAAGAGTTTATATACTTTTTCAGAACACGTTTATTGAATGTTTTTTTTCAAACATGAATACGAAAGACAAAAATACATAAAAGCCAAAGGCTTAAGTACAAGAATAAAGGCACATGATAACCATCAACGTGGAATAAACACAAGTGTCTGTACAACATGTTTTGGGTAAAGTTCTAACCAGTTCTATAGTAGGGGGTAAGGTCACACAAGTGTCCTCCCGAAAGGGTCTTTCAGGCCTGTCCACGACAGTCCTGTCATGGGTGACGGGTTAATCTGGCACCGTCACTAACACGGGTTGAAAAGTAACTTTTTTCCTTGAATAACTCTCGTGCATACTGGGCCACCTCTTGGGTCCAAGCCAAACCAATCTGGTTTCTTCTTCGTCAACGACATGGTAAGTTACTTCAATGAACAATGAACTATCGATCTTGCCTAGGGTTCCTTTTTATATACAGACCAATACCGACATGACCGTACGGCAACGTAAAGTGATTGGGAAGTCGCACTCACTTCTGGTATACAATTTGATAGACATTTTCCAAGGGTCGACTGACGATGTGGTGAGTGGATAAACGTACAATCTTGTTCGGTTGATAGGTGGTCACTTTAAAGTTTCCATCCTCTCCCGATTGCAAGGCTTCTTTCAATACCCCAAAGTTGACCACTCGACTGGTACGATGATTCAGAGTCAGTCCTTTCACTTTGCACGTCGTGTGCACTTCTCCTTGTTTGTCCCGGTATTCGTAGCCGTAATTTTTGGGGCCGCCACTGACGAAACTTAGAATCTTGTCGTCGGGATGCTCGTCTGTCCAGGCTCCTAAACGGTCTCCTTCGATGTCAGGGTGATGTTGAATCGGGTGATGGATGTAAATGCAACTGTCCGTGTCAAAGTACAGGACGCGTTCCCCTAACAGTTCTAAAGCTTCGTACAATTTTAAGCGAGCATGGGCTGTCACGTAAGCCGCAATGATGACATTTCCAAAAGGGTCGTCTTGTACAAAGTCCAGATCTTCTTCGTAATTGACCAAGATCAAATCCTCTCGAACGACGTCCACGTGTTTCATGTATTTGGTTTTGTCGTGAATCATCTGGAAGTAGCGGGAAGGTTCTGTCAAATATTCCGTCTTGGGTAAACACGGTCGTTGTGCCATTTTACCCCACAAGCAATTTAACATCACTTTGGCAAATGATCGCCTGCCTTCGTTTTTCTCGATGTGGTCTAAAGAGATGCCTTCTTGTTCGTAGTATTTCTCTTTGAATTGTATTTGGTCTTCGGGAGTGTGACACCAGGAAGGATAGCCGCTGGCTTCTTGCTTCAGTTTCAAAAAGGCATCCACGTAGTCAGCGAAAATGCCTTTTTGAGTAGGGTCACCCTTGTGGTACTGTTGTGTCTTGGGAAAGTGGCAAATTTCGTACACTTCTAACAATTGGTATCCCATGTCCAGAGCTTTGAACAATTCTACGCTGACCCAGGTTCCCGTCAAGGCCCGTTCTTCCTGGCTGTGATGACAAGGCTGATCTTGGTTGCACGTTTCGGCACAAGTACGGCACAAGGGAAACATCAGTTTGCCTTGACAATGGTGAGGTAAGACGGGATGGTATAGGTTCGTGGGAGGTAAAACTTTGCACTTGATCAAGCCTTCGTATTGTCGAATGTTTTTCAGGTCGATGTGTTCCGTCAGCAATTGCGGGTGCCCTACAGGAAAGCGACAATATTTGCACACGTAGGGATACAGCGAACACACGTCCAAGTATTTGATTTCTTCTCCTTTCTCTTCGTCGGCTTGGTACAGAAAACAGGTGGCATTGTTCCTTCCTCCGTACAAACTATCCCTCGGGTTCAGTGGGTCCATGAACTGGTAACTTTCCACGAGGCGTTTAAACTCGGGATCGGTTTTCATACGGTGATCGTATTTGTGTTCCCACATTTCCACCACTTGGTATCCTTGCTGTTCTAACTTTAGGCGCCGCTGACAAGTGTCCTGGTACAAGTCTTCCATGGTCCGTTGTAAAAACTGATTTTTAGTGTCACGGTCAGGGTAGCAGACGGGACATCCGTGAAATAAGCAACCGTTAAACTCGTACACGATCTTGGGGTTTTCTAAGTCCCAGCCATCGACCGAATACGTTCCGATGGTCTTTTCGCCTCCTCCGTTGCGGGCATGCTGAATCCACTTGTCTTCCTTGTCGCACAAGTAATGTAACCAACGTAGGGCTTTGACCGAGTATTGACGCTTGACATAGTTTGTCGTTTGAGGACTGATGACAGCCACGGTGTTTTCAGGCATGAATCGTTGGCGGTACACTAAGGAACACGCTTTGGCAATGGTGCAAGCTTCTTTCAAAGGATCGACCCCTCCGTGTTCCATGAACAGTTCTCGAAATTTTCCACAGCAACGTCGTAAAATGTCCACGTCGGAACGACAATACTTTAACATTTCTTCCTGAAAGTCGAAAGGGTCAGAGGCGTGAGCCTGGTACCAAGCGTAGAAAGCTTCTCGTTGTTCGGTACGCATGTTGTCGGGGTCGTAATAGTGAGCCTCAGGTAAATGGGGTAGAACGGCGTGTTGATTGGCTTCTGTATTGAAAAAGTGAGGAAAGTACCCTTTAGCCATTTCTGTCATTCCAAACGTTTTAGGCATTCGACTCAAAGGCATGGCCAAGTAACTCATCGAATCTTTAAACTGCACTTGTCCCACTTGCATGAAAATGATTTTGGCTCCGTTCAAAATCACTTTAGGACGTTCGGTGCCATGTTCCGTATAGTACCTCAAAAGAAACTGTCCATCGTATCCGGAGAAATTGTGAGCCATCACCGTGGCATGACGATGACAATCTCCGTAACGTTCGATGTCCTCTTGGCTCCACGTCTTGTCGATGGGGTCTAAGACCCATTGGGCAAAATCGGCTAACGTGTTTGGTCCCCGAAAGATTTTTTCACGCCCTCCGGGAATCTTGCTGCAGTGAGGGCAATGACTGAAGATAGGTTCTTGAATGCACTTCTCGCACGCTCGATGAGCCACGCAGAAATTAGGAATGTGAATGCCGGTCTCTTGCATGCATTCGAAATCGAAAAAGATGAAATTGCCTTTCTTCTTGTGACCGTCCTCTTTCTCTGGTGGGGGTTGGTATTTTTGCACGTAGCATTGGTGTTCCAAGTCCACGATGCGGTGACAAATGTGACATTTTTTCTTTCCTCGACATACGTGTGCCTTGGCATTATTGGTAAGTATGCCTTGTCCACAGGTAGGGCACAGTCTCAGGAGTTGACAAGCACATTTCTTCTGTGAACCTTGCGTCTTCAAATGTTGTTGGTAACAGGTAGGGCTGACAAACGTGCGCAAACAAGTTGAACAAGGCACTGGTTCTTCGCTCAGACAGGGTGGAGAGGCCAAACATCCTGGGCATTTCCATCCACAATGCTTGTGTTGCTCTCGATTGTTATAACCATAATCACATTTCTCACAATAATAACCGTATCGCAGGAATGCAGTGATACTGGTAATGGTATCCAAATGGTCATCGTGATGATAAAGGTGAATGTATTTTCCGTCCTTAAAATCTTGGCCTCGAAACAACAGAGACCCACGCATTTCTTGAGGGTGCACTTTCAAGGTGTAGCGTGGAGCTAGGGCATCTTGCAATTTTTGCATCTCAGGAATGCCACAGGGTGTGTCTTTGGACAGACCAGTTTGTTGCAACAGGAGTCCTGCTTCGTTTCGTTGTTTGGCTCGGTTCGATTTTCGAATGTTCTCCCAGGTTCTTTTCCATTCTGTCGTGTCGTTCTTGTTGGCATAGGTTCGTCCCACCACGATGGCTCGGGCTAAACACATCTGGTCATGAGGGTTGTTAATTCGGACGAGACTTGTTTTGGTGTTGCGAAGGTCGTCCACCAATAACATCTTTTTGCGTCCAGTCCCTTGAGGAAGAGAGACGTGAGCCATTTTCAGTGTGGCTTTACCATCGGTGATGTCAAACTGGTCATTAGATTGTTGTACGTGTTGAATCTTGTCCATGACTTTGGAAGGGGTTAGTTCTGCGGGTCTGCTAAACTCGATCCAAACAGGGGATTTCAAACCGTCGTGATCTATGGATAGTGTCAAGCGATCGTCTTGTTTGGATTGACATTGTCGCTTGAGTGCGGTGAGCAAAGAATCCCACATCTCGGTGATAAACCCTTCTGCTTTCTCCAAGGGTACGTCGGCCTTGAAATCTTTAAACTTCACCGTGTAGGTGTAAGCCGTGGTTCTAAATTTTCTAGAGGAGCGCTTTTCCGTCTCTCGAATGGAATAGTATTTTTCAGGGTTGACTAAGGGTGACGAACTTGGTTTAGAGGTTTCAAATTCTGGTTCACTCATGTCCTCTTCAAAATCACTGGCATGAATTTGTGCCAAGATTTCAGCTCTGGTACGAGGCGATAGATCACGTTTCTGCCTCTTACTTTCTTCTTCTTTCTTCTCGAATGAATGGGATCGTTTCATATTGAGTGCAAAACGTCAAATGACTCAAGTTTAAACACCATAGACTAATTTATAGTCATGGCAAACCAGCGTATATAAAAAGGGTGTGTGTCTTGTCCTTTCACTATTCATTTCACTCTCAAGCCGAGCACAACGATGGAAGAGACTACCCAGATGGAACGTTTCGTCAGAGCTTTGCGAGGGGTCATTAGAAAATTCTCTTCAGACCAGCCCACGGACTACTCTCCTTCCTTTCGAGATAAAAGTCAAGATACTTGCTATATCTGTCAGAAGAAAGGGCATTGGTCTTCAGAGTGTCCAGACCGTCAAAAAAGAAAAAAAACAGGGGCTAAAAAAGACAAAAGTCAAGATACCTGTTATTATTGTAAAGAAAAAGGACATTGGTCTCCAGATTGCCCAAAAAAGAAACAAGAGGAGTCAGAAGAAAAGAAGGATTCTTCAGAAGAAGAGAGGGATTCTTGGAAGAAGAGAGGGATTCTTGGAAAGAAGAGAGGGATTCTTGAGAGGAAGAAGAGGAAGAAAGAAGACAATTCTATTTAAAAGAAGCAAAGAAACAGGAGAAGAAAAGAAGAAGGGAAGAAAATGAGGAAAAAACGGTGAAGAAATTCAAAAAACAGAGAGACTAAACAAGGAGAAAGAAGAAGTCAATGAACTTTTAATTAAAGTATTCTGTGGTGAATTGTGAATTGGATTGTAAAAAATGGATAAAAGAATACATGAATGATATAAGGTAAGTGTCTTTGAGTTTTGATTTTAAAATAAGAAGCTACACTCACGCACTCATACAAAAAAGACACGTACTATAAGGGTAAAATGGTTTGGTTTTTTTTTTTTGTTGATTTTTGAGTTATTGGCAAATTGAAAGACTATCTCTTTTCGAGAAATGTGGGTGGCCCTGAAAAGGGCCTTTTTATTTTGGTGTAGGGGTGAGTTTAACCAATCAACTTTAACTGCCTTAAGCCTTTGCCACGGCCGAGGCATACTTCTGATGATTGGGTTGAAATCACTAAGGGTGGTACGATAGGCTTAGTCACAGGGTTGGCGTGTTTAGCTCGGGAAGGTCGTATTCTCTTCGGTCGTGATAAAGAAGTCTGATACATTTGTTTCAGACTTCTTAACTCCGCTAAAATGTCCAACAGTACCGTAGCCGTTTGATTTTCACCCTCTTGTTTCTTTGCTGCTACTTCTTCTTGTTGTTGTTTTTTTCTTACCTCTTCTTGTTGCTGTTGCTGTTGCTGTAGGAGAAAAGCTTGTTCCGCTTCCTTTTGTCGTTGCATAAATTTCTCCAATTCTTCTTTCTGTCTCTGTCTAAAATTCTCCACTTGCGGTAATGAAGAAGGTAACGAAGGTTCCGGAACAAATTCTTGCGAGGTAAGAAAATCCACAAAATTCCAATGTACCTCTTCTGAAAGTAAGTCCGGGTTCCCTTGGGCAGTCTCCCCTGTTGGTGCACCCCAATGGATCGTTTTCTGAGTTTCCGTCATGCTGAATCACTGTCGCATAGATTGACTGCACACAAGCGCTAACGAATCTATATAGACCACGTGACGTCACAGACTGCTCTCTTCGGATTGGATGCGAGCTGACTGAATTTTGTAACGCGTGTTCGGATTGGTGAATGAATTCAATCCGTTTCAATCCTTCCTGTACCTATAAATAAGCGCAGTTCACTGCATTGATTCACCTATTCTCGTCGCTTCAAGATGTGGACCACAGTTGAGTCATCCACCCTTGTGTCTTCCATGATGTTTAGGACGGACATGCTCATGTATGTCAGGTCCAAGTGGACTGTTGTTGATAGGACAGATACTAGTCCATGGATGAGGAGAGTTTACATAGAAAGACAAGGATGTCTCAAGAGGGTACTTGTGTATGGACCGGCAGTTAGAAGGAGTTTAAGAAGAAGAAGAAGAAGATGTGACAGATGCCATCTATGTTAATATTAATATTAACATAAACCCAAAGGCCCTTTTCAGGGCCAGCCATATTTCTCGAAAAGAGAATGACTTTCACTTGGCTAGCACATTTTTTAAACTTTAAAAAAAAAAAAATCCCATGTTCAATTCCCCTTGTCCCTAGACAGACCCAAACTCTATTCTCCATGTTCAATTCCCCTTGTCCCTAGAGTGACCCACGATTTTTCTCCATGTTAAATTCCCATTGTCCCTAGAGTGACCCACGATTTTTCTCTATGTTAAATTCCCATTGTCCCTAGAGTGACCCACGATTTTTCTCCATGTTAAATTTCCATTGTCCCTAGAGTGTCCCAGGGGTCTTTTTAATGCTAAGTCCCATTGTCCCTAGGGTATCCCACTTAACTACTTACATTGCTTTGCACAAATTTCAGCTTTGTCCGCATTTATATAGATGATGTACATTGCTTTGCACAAATTTCACTTTTGTCCCCATTTATATAGATGATGGACATTGCTTTGCACAAATTTCAGTTTTGTCCCCATGTATGTAGATTATGTACATAGCTTTGCACAAATTTCACTTTTGTCCCCATTTATATAGATGATGTACATTGCTTTGCACAAATTTCAGTTTTGTCCCCATTTATGTAGATTATGTACATTGCTTTGCACACATTTCAGTTATGTCCCCATTTATGTAGATTATGTACATTGCTTTGCACAAATTTCATGTTTGTTCCCATTTCTGTGGATTATGTACATTGCTTCTTATATTAGTTTAAATATTTAACTTAAGTGTGAATATACATTAATGTGTGCTTTACACGTTCATGCCATCGTTTTCTGAGCCGAAAGCACGAATATGCGTCTAGGATCCGTTAAATCCAGAAATACGCCACTGTCGAGCTCCTTTATCTACAAATATTTTCTTCATAACCGCAACGTTTCAAACCGCAAACCTTGGTATCTGTATTACAATAATTCCCTCCTGTAACATGCTGTCGTGCTTACTAGGCCACGTTTGTTCGTCCGTCAAATCCTATAACATTTTAATGACTGTAATCCTATCTGACTGCATTAGGGATTATAATACGAATTTGTACGTGGGCGTATCCCGACTGCGCAAATAATTTATAAATTTGAGTTTTAATTTGCTTTTATGATTACAAAAAGTGTATTAGTGTGAATGTTTTACTGTGCAAATACTCAAGTAATTTAAGTAATGAACACATTGGTAGTGATGGAATTTGCATTTTTCGATGTATCAACGCGATACTGATGTTACTAAGCTGTCTCTAGGCGTCAAACTATACGTACATACGCTACTTTTCAGGAAACAACAAGAAAAGTTACAAAGTGTTGATTGGCTGGGTTTTGTGTCGAATGCCATTTTACACCGTATGACAGGCTTTACGTGGCGGCCAGAATATCTGTTAGAGAAAGAACGTGTTTCAACATGTTGGGTTGCTAGTAAATCCGACGTTCTATTTATCAGAGGTAATTTACTGCTCGGATGCAAGAAACACCATAATGTTCTTTAGGCTACGCCATTTAGCCAGTGTATGAAGCTCAAATGAAAATGGGGACAACCTATGATTGATCATGTATTTTGATTGTACTCTGAGAATAGTCATCATATCTGCAGTAGTTTGCCCCCAGTGAGTACCGGATATTACACCAAGAAGATGAGTAATTATTTGCTGTTTCAAAATTTTGGTGTTAGGGATGCAGTTATTTTATTCTTAGCGCATGCGTTGATGAGCAGACATAATCACATGATCACATAATCATATCCCTCTTCCCCATCGCTTTTTCTTGAAAATCGTATGAGATCGACTTTGTTTATGATAAACAAGGAGACGAGGAATTTGACAATAAACAGATCAAGCACATTTGTCCTATATGTTTGTAAATACAGTTTCCATCAATAATCGGCAGTGTATATCAGTTAATTTGCATTTACGGTAATAGGTTTGTGTGAGTGCGATCAATGCGTACAAACACGGTAGAATAACAATTCTCAAGTATTGCCCTGAACCCGACTAGCCTCAGGAAAGTCGGCGTTGAACAGGTGAGTTCTAACCTGGTTACGCTTAGCTGGCTGGAAATTATGAACTGACGTCATATACAGACATTGTTGTATAGTATACAAGCAGTGGATTTCCGAGTCTTTGGATGTTGTGCGATTAAGGGTGTGTATGTATAGGTCGGGTGTGGCTGTTTATAGTTGGACTGGATTAGGACAAATCTGAATGATTGTCAGTAAGTTATTCTTGTGCCTATCTCGAAAGTCACGAGTTACATTGTGTCTCTCAGGTATTTAGTAACTTGGTTGACTCACTGGCGCTTTGAATCTACAATTGGTACAAAAAGATAGCTGATTTCTTTCGAAAAGGAGAAATTGAACGCAAAGACACGCAGGTTAAGGTGCTTGATTTAAAAGAGTCTGTATAAAATAAAATGGGGTTTTCAACGACGGTTAAGGTAGCCATGTGGATAACTGTGCTTGCCTTCTTTTTAGAGGCAGTTGGTTTTGCTATTCCCTTCGTTTTTGGTTTTGTACTACCTGTTGGCGATACAACCTTGTATGGATTCGTCGGAATATGGTACATTGTGGCATGTGTGAAAGGGAGGGGCATTGATAGTTGTGTTTCGCAAGCCATATCACAACAGCTTGGATCAAGTAATGATGCAACCATTAATGAAACAAACGTAACGATCCTAGCCGCTAGTAGAGCCAGCGTTCTTGGTAAGTGCACGTTTTGAATTTCCTTATATATAGAATTATAGGAATACAAGCAGCCTATGATATCAAATATTTAAGAAAATGTTTACATTACAAATCTGAAATGTATTATTGATATCACAAATTCAGCTTTAGTTTTCACTTATGATAAGCAGCCACATTTGTGATAAAGAAAATTCATCATGTACAATGATGTATCTCTATGCAGAATTCGCAGTAGTTCCCATTATAGTTAAAGCTGTTCTGTGCATTTGCTTGTCTTACAAAAATCACACACACACACACACACACACACATATATATATATATATATATATATATATATATATATATATATATATATATATATATATAACGGTTTCTGCTCTGTGTATGTATCTGTCATCAAATGAGTAATTTCAGGATCGTATTATGACGACTGACCATATTATATGCTCACGTGATGTTCTATCCATCAAATTCAAGGATTTTTCAACTAGAGATATTCATGTCGATTATTAAGGTACATGATTTTATGTTGTATTTAAAACCGTGGCTAACCATGCGAGAGGACTGAGTCATATATAGATTATCTGATCTCAGGGAGGCGGTACTTGTAACAAACAATTGTTATGTACGTCACAAAAGTCCTCACATTGGATTGGTAGTAATTTAATTTAGCAGAAAAAACGTTTCGGTTATCGTGAGCAAAAATTTCCCTTTTTGAATTAAAAAAATCCAGCTTATGATAGTTCCTATCACATTGTCCTATCTAACTGGCAAGTTCGGATGTGAAAAATTGGTCTGGCTGCCAGTATTAAATTGTTTGCATACGTCATACAAAGCAACATATAATCAAGAAACCCAAATGTTTCTGTAATATATTTGTCATATGTTCTGTAGCCACGAACTTCGGAAATAAAAGTAACTACACCTTGAGGGACTATCCGTATCAGATACTTGACTGACTGCGCTTATACTTCGTGGTACTACAAGGCGTTTCCGTAAAAATAAGTTAGAAACAGTAAAGGACAAGGACTAACTCCACACACCAACAAATTCCTTTCGAAAACATACAGGCATTTATTTTCTCAAGTTTTGTCGCGTTGTTCACTGTACTAGAAGTACATCAAGTGTGTTGTGGAAACTTCCTTGCACGATCACTACAGAAAAATCAAGTTGGTACGACCTGTCTTTGAAAAGATAATTCATTAAAAGTTTCAACATGCACAACAGAAACTCGTTCTCTATTGAAAGACTTTTGATATTGCTACACGTGTCCCTCAATAAAGTTAAGGACTAGTTTCAGAACTTCGAAATTTGTCATGTCTCTATAAAACCCTACCTTTTAGTATCCTTTGATAAGACACAAGGCTGTACAGTCCCATTATTGAGCCTGGACTTTTTATCCTCTACATGTTACATTACTTTACCTGTACGGTCGGTTTGGATTCCTTTACAATTTGATCCAGCTTCTAACAGTTGCTGAAGAACTGATTCCTGGGCATCAGTCTAGTCTCAGATTTGAGAAGCAGGGGATTGAACTCACTACCATGGATAGCTTGTCAAGGGTTTTAACATCTACACTACACTGGCAACTGACAAGTTGTTAAAAATAATTAGTTATGTGTGAAAAACGGGTTGCCTACTATCACGACAAGATGATTGTATTTATGTAAATTTAAAAAAAAATTGCAACAAAGTGGCCATGATGACCCGAACCATCTTCTGTAATTGATTCAGTTATTACATATATATGGGGCTCAATCCAAAATGAAGTCAAGATATGATAAAAATTCGAAGGAAAGGAGCTTTCAGCCTGGTGATAGAGTCCTGGCTCCCTTGCCAATATCACAAAATCCTCTTTAGGCCAGGTATTATGGTCCCTTCACAGTTGACAGGAACATAAATGATTTAAATTACATAAATACTCACGGAAGGCGTAAACAAAATCACCTCTGTTACATTAACTTGTTAAAGGAGTTTATTTAAAGAGATAGTCTGGTTAAACGTACAGTTAATTTAGTTGTACCTGTCCCACTCAGTGAAGATTTAAATGAAGGAATATCATCGGATTCTACTGATATTGGAGTGACAAATCTTCGGAATTCAGAAATTATGAAAGCTCTGGACCAGAAACTCACATTTGCGAGAGCAATAAAGAAATGAACTTAAGCAGTTATTATTTGAATATGAGCACTTATTTCCAAATCTGTCAAACAAGACCCGTACAGGATGAACCCTCTCAAACAGGAATACTTGTAAAAAGAAATTCAGGATTTGCTGGAAAAGGATTTTATAGAGCCCAGTAAATGTGACTGGAGTTCACCAGGCATACTTCTTTCAAAACCAGATAAAACTTTCCGTATATGTACTGATTATAGAAAGGTGAATAGTGTCACAAAAACAGATTCATTCCCATTACCAAGAATCAGTGACTGTATTGATAAGAACGGGAATGCCAAATATGTCACCAAATGTGACCTACTGAAAGGATTTTGGCAGATTCCAATAACGGAAAGAGCATAGGAAATTTCGGCATTCGCGACTCCAAATGGACTTTACCAATATAAAGTAGTGCCGTTTGGGATGAAAGGGTCACCAAGTACATTTCAACGCCTCATGAATATGATTACTTCTGGTCTAAACAACTGTGATGCTTACGTCGATGATGTCACCATCTACAACGACACCTGGAAGAACATATAGCAACATATCGGAAATTCTTTGACAGACTCACATATGCATGTTTGACAATTAATTTATCTAAAAGCGAGTTGTGCCTTTCTAGTGTAACCTTCCTAGGACACATCGTGGGACATGCACAAGTTAAACCTATAGATGCTAAGGTCAGGGCTAGCTCTGAATTTCCCGTGCCTATAAATAAAAAGCAACTGATGCGATTTTTGGGTATGGCCTGATGCTATCGAAAATTTTGTTCCAATTTTTCTATAATTGCTGAACCCCTGACAAATTTATTGAGTAAGAAAAACAAGTTCCTTTGGACTGAAGAATGTCAGGATGCTTTTGAACAGTCTGTTGATGCAAGTAATGTTCGGGTTGGAGCAATTTTGATTCAAGAAGATGAAAGTGGTATTGATCATCCAGTGTGCTATTTTTCCAAGAAATTACATAGGCACCAAAGGAAGTATTCAACAATCGAGAAGGAATGTTTGGCTTTGATATTGGCAATACAACATTTTGAAGTTTACCTTGGTTCAGCTCCTTCCTCGATTGTTGTAATTAGTGACCACAACCGCCTTACTTTCATCGGCAAAATATGAAAAATAAAAATCAAAGACTATTAAGGTGGAGTTTGTTGTTACAGGAATATAATCTTGACATCAGGCGCATCAAGGGAAAGAAAATTTAATAGCAGATGTACTTTCCCGTGTATAGAAATGTATTATTTCATGAACATTGTTTGTAATTCATAAGAGTACTTCTTATGTTTTTCTTAAAACTCGTGTATAATTAATCTATGGTAAAATGAAAGCTTTATCATATAAATCTTTCTTTTTTATGGGGGAAGGTGTTACCTGTATCTGATTTAATTCGTATTTATTTTAATTTAATTGTTTGTCAGTTTTAATTATATTATATGCTATTATAATGTAAATTTATTCACTGGAGATGACATTTTTCCAAAAAAATCAGTTGACCTGAGTCATTCTTTTGTAAACACCAGGTATTATTCTAAATTTTGACCCTGTTTTAGAATTTGTAGCAACCTTCGTAAACAAGTTTTATTTTATTTTAAAATGATTGGTTTTCGTCAGGGTCATTTTTGGTGTACGTGACCCCCCTTTTTGATTTCGTAATTCCGGTTTTTCCACTACTGCGCAGTTTTTGGCTTTTTACACTGATGTCAAGTTATTTTGTTGTAGCCAGATTTTGAGTTATACTTTTCTTCAGATCAGTTGGATTTCAGAAGGATTAATTCTTTTTTCTCTATAAATATTTTGAGAAGTGCTCACAGAGAAATTTTGAAAAGACATTGCTTGCAAATTTAATTTGGATTTCCATCACCGCAGTGTCATTATTTATATTTCACCAAGGAACTGTAGATAAGCACAGTGCTGACTACAGCATTCGTCATCGTCATCCATCTTGGATTTTCCATCAGGATTCGAACTTTAAATTATTAGATTTATTACTAGGACTTTTGCAATTTAATTCTTGGATTATTCTCGGATTATTTTTGGATTTGATTCTTGAAACCGTAAGTTCTTCTCGGTTTTCCTTTTTACAGAATTTTTCCAGGAAAAAAATTATTTGTTAAATTTTATAAAGCTTGTCGTTTTCACTCTTTCTGTGTTATTGTTTATTCGAGCCTAAACACGTAACACAATGCAAGCATGACCAAATAGTTCACTTGGAGTGGGTGGAATATGCGATTACTTCAAACGAGGATTTTAAAATATATGCTTTATCAAATATGATTTTATATTTCACGAGAGAGAATGCACTAAAAATCAAGTAAATTAATGGGAAAATTCTAAACCTACCACCAACAAAATGTTGTAAGCCAATAATAATATTAAACTTTCTTTGACGAGGGTGTGGTCCTCAGTGTTTTAATTGGTTATGTTTTAAAATAGCCATACTTAAAAAAATTCGCCTCCTACCTGTATGTATGTGTGCGCATGTCAGATTTTTATTATTTAAAAGAAGAAATAAGACGTGAACGAGACCAAATATTGGTCTATCAAAATTGGACTTCGCTCCTTTTAGAAAATGTTCATGGGGTCTTAATCTCGATTGAAAACCGAATGATGTGTTGAAATCGTCAACAAAGTATATAAGATGGAGCAGAGTCTTTCGTATCGGAGACAAAGGATGGAGCAAGCCTGGATTGTTCGACAACGGCCTGGACAATGCTAGGCCACAATAGCTACCAACATTAAGTATATGGTAGCCGAGACCTCGCACTTTGGTAGCCCCAGACCGCCCAGCGCATTATTTTATGGACCCCTGTATTCAAGCAAACACTGTTTTATGAACATGTAACAGTAAACAACAAAGAAAGAAATAGGGCAAGTTAGTTGTGCAGCAAGAAGCGTATCAGATTAATTATCCAAGCCCTCATTACTTAATCTGTATTGTACTTAATTTTGTAGTTTTAATTCTTTATGACTGGCATTGTATTTGACTAACAATATACAGTATGAATAACACTGACTTTGATGGTATGTCTAAAGATAAAAAAAAAGTTTACTTGACATATATACAAATATGTAATTAGTACGTGCTAAGAATGCATTATGGACGAGTTTCCTCTATTATGCACAAACACATAACAGTTGAACTTTCATTTGTTATGTCCTACTTGCATTAAGTTGTTACTGATTTGCATACTTATCGTTTTGCCAGTGTAAATCTGATGAAAAGCACATTATGCCATTTTAATCCTATCTAATGTAGTTAGGCAAAAAATGTTTCCTGTCGGCCGACCGTCCCTGTTTCTCTTTTTCCGATCCTAGCATTCCTCCACCCCACCCCATGGTAAGAAAAATCACAGAATTATATATAATGTTTATAAAAAAAACGACTGCCTAATTTTAGAACCAATGCAATAGGAAACACACAACGTTTTCTGGCCTTGTGTTTGTTAGCAACAGTAAGTTTCTTTTTAACAATACATTTATGCGTTGTATAGTTTTAGGTGTGAATAGGTCCAATGTTCCGTGTTTTAAAACACGCTTAATGCTATTTAATTAGTATACATGTTCCAACTTTTTCCTGTCTCACACACACACAACGTATACACGGCATAGGAAAATATTTGCAAGAGTTCTCGTTCCTGTACGCCTTATACTCAACGCAATTCACTACAATTCTCCAATACACTCCTTACACTTTTACTAATGAATACATGCAATTTTTGTACTAAATTTGGTAAAAACCATGAAATTACAACGTTCTAATGCATGTCTCCTTAGATAAATATGTACTAATCGACAAGAATGGAGAAATTGCTGTTTCACACATGGCGTCCAGATGAATGCTCATATTATTTCCTGGTTTCTAGAAGTCTATTTCATTAAACAAAAAAAACTGGTTTTTGTTTTTGATATTTGCAATGTCTAGTTTTAATTTTAAAAAAAAAACAACAAAAAAAAGGAGAAACCCTTGTTTACATGTTTAAAGAGATGGAACTTAATAAATTTGAGGAATTTACATCACAGTTGTCTATTGAAAACATAGACTCGCCCGTGCTAATATGGCGACCTCTTATTCAAAAAAACAACAAAACAAAAAACTCCCCTTTGATTCGAAACACCAAGTTGACAGGGTTTGGGACCCCTTAGCGACAATCAGGTTTTAATGTGTAAACTGATGAATTAAATGATTAAGTGTTCAGTTTTGTGCAGTTTTAAATATACTTAATTCTTTTTGTTTTTAATATCGGTTGGAGGGTAAAAAGAAATGGGAGTAGAATATTATATTATATTTTGTTTTTAAATACAACCAGAACCACACATTGTTTTATTTGGCCTTAGCTGAGGTAACTGTAATAATGCCTGAAAAATTACAAGAAGTTTGACGCTTTCTGACTCTTAGTTTCTCAGAGGTCTGACTCACAAAGCTGTGTAATATCTCGTTGAAAGAGAAACGTTCTCTTAGTCAAAATGACGCCTACGTCACTGAAACGTGTATTGTAAATGCGAACACCATTAAGAAATAGAGCTCTGTGTGAAACTGCACAATAACAATGTTCGTTATATGTGCTAAGCTAAGAGGTACGCGATATTATTATATGCTCATATTTGTCTCCGTTAACTTTACATTGTGAGAATTGTGAAATATTTTACGATATCGCACACCTTCATATTGCACTCACGTTCACGGCGCGTGTGCCCAATAGTGTATTAATAGCTACTTTGTAAACAAATCATGTATACTGATGTATTAGACGCTTTACGGTTTGGTTGATTAAATTTGTTTCTGAATGAGCTATAGCAGATGTTTCGTGAACTGCCACATACCAGCTGCTTTGCAAAACTCAGCGTTAACTTTTTTTGTTACAATGTTTCGGATTTAGGCAAACCATAGACGCCAGACAGGTCATAACATTTTTGGGTCCCTACAAATAGCATGCAAGTGACAAGACATAAACGTGTCTCGTTTAGCTGGTAATAAGAATAGCAAAATATATATGTACAGTTTTACATCCTGTGTTTCCTAAAAATGCACTTTCTTAGTTCTGCAAATCCGAATTACATGAGCCATGTCATTGGTTCTAAAGCTTGATTATAAATTTCGAAATTGTCCTGTAATTTCGACTACATTACAAATGCAGATACGTCCTCCTTTCTGCACTAAAAATGAAATAAACATTATGGTCCGTAACCTTTTTTTTTAAATATTTACAATTGAAAGACTTAATATTTTTCCCACATCATGATTCCAAACATTCAATGACAGAACAGAAACACACTTGCAGATGTCAACACGCTTCTCCCTCGCTGCTGAAATCGGATGTACTTAATTGACACAGATAAAACCAGTCATTATCACGAAATTTAACATAATTGACAAAAATACAAAACTCTATTCATTTCAGAATAAATGGAAAGGTTGTTGCAATGCTCATTCAGTCACAATATGACTCAGCATTTCAGTTTTAAGTAGATCAAAACGCTATTTTTTTTTTCGAAAGTGGTGTCTATTGTGCGACTAAGTTCAGATTTATCTGGGCGGAGTTATGTGCTCATTAATAGCAATGTTGTCGTGTGCTGATGAAACAACGCTTGAGTATTTAGTTTGGAATATTCAGTTACTGTGTTTCTTGTAGTGTATTTTTTGTTTATATAATTAAACCTTAGGTAGAATAAGAAAATGAGCATATAATAACAAAGTTTACTGCATTTGTATGGGAAAATATGAACTCGTTTTGTCGGTTGGATATACTGTACTCCCAAGGTCGTGCGATATATTTCATCCGAAAAACTCGTTCATAGTTATCTATACAAATGCAGTAAGCTATAAGTACCGAATTGCTTGGATTACCGGAGGATTTTTTCTTACGGTGCTGCGCAACGGTTCCGGTACTTGGGATGTTTCGGTTAGTAAGAAATGTGCGGAAATTCCCTTGTAATCGTTTTTACGATTTTAATCGTATTAACAGCATGTTTTCATTATTTATGTTAAAACAATACTAAATTATCATTTTGTTTTGCAAAACTGTGAATCTGTCACAATTTTTTAAAATGAATATTACAAGAATAATTATATTTATAATCCTTTACTCGCATGTTTGAAAGGTGTCACATACCACCGCGAGGTTCCAAATGGAATGTTGTTTGAATATATTGAGACAAAATCCAACTTCTTGAACAATTTAGGATTGAGAAAAGCTATAATAAAAACAATCAAACCACGTGTAATGTTTTAAGTTCTTTACTAGCGTATGTGAATGTGCTGAGCATATGTATTCCTTTGTAAGAATGCTGATCACCCTGCGATATTCAGAAGCGCATTGTTTTCTGTCTAAGCGTTACGTAATTTCTCAAGTGGAGTAAATATTTTCTCGATTGCTGAGTTGGTATGTCCTTTTGTTTACTAGTCCTTTCTGATAAATATATTACCAGGTGCGGGCATCCCATTCAAGTTTCCTTATTTTATCAATTGTGTAGCTTGTACAGTTGTAGGTTTCAGCTCAAAATGTCCTATTTTTGTCAACAGGATCTCAAATGTAAGCAGGTTGTCTTTCACAATATCGGCTATAGTGTACGCTTAATCATCCTACTTACAGTTTTAGAATACAACTTATACAGCAATTAACATATACATAGATAGCAAGTTCATCTTCAAGGTACTGGGCATTTAATGGGAGGGTGTGTGTCTGTGATTTTCTTTTGAGCTGAAATAATTTGTTTTCTTTTGTCTCACGATAATTAATATAATGGATATAATATGGTGTTATTTTGCTTTAAATCAGAGCAAGATGTTTTTTTTTTACAGCTATTGACAGATGGACATTAAGCAAAAAAGTGTCCTGCCCCAACACACGGAATTGTCGGTTCCTATTATAATTTCTGTATACTATGACAATTTGTGCGATATGTTCATAAATACGTTTGATGGGTACGACGAAAACTGTTATAATGTGGTATTTCCGTACTTACCCAGATACGTAATACAGTATACCGAAGTTATACTAAGGATCAACAATTTAATTCTCTGGGGCAAGTGCCTGTTTCTTTTTTTTTTAATATCTAGCTCTCATATAGCTGAAAAAAAATGTCTTGGTCTGATTTATAGCAATATACTACCAATGTTAGATCTATTACGTTATTTTTGAAAACAAACATATCGTCTCAAAGGAAAACCACAGCTCACCCCCTCCCCCCGCTCCGAAAATAAAATAGAAGTATTTGATACCAGGTAATTTTCCATCTGCATGTTAGTTGGCATGTAAGGTGTCTTCTAAGTCTTACGAAAATTACCCTTAAAATACGGACTTACGGCAAACTAGCAAAGACTACGGGAAAATGATGGTTGCCTAAAAATCCGGATAATTGGTTCATCCGTGTTTTGTTTGGATCCGGGTTTCATCTTAGAGTTAGTGAAATTAGACAGGGAACCAGACTAACTTTACAGCAGCACCCCAGACGCTTAAAACTGCACAAATTTGTTCACGAGAAGTGTCTGCATGATCAAACTGTTGATTATAGAACTTTTTAAAATGGCGTCCAAAAAGTGATGCATGTTTAAGACGAAAGGTTAAAAAAGTATCTAGAAAAGTGTTAATAATCAACACAGAAGAATAAAAAGGAGTATTCAGATTCTTGTGAATAAAACCTGGAAAGGACACAGTTACGTTTATTGGACATCACGTGCCAATTTGAGGATGTCTTGTGGCGGGAGATATGTATGCCGTCGTCATGTGAATTAGAAAAGAATTTCCACGAATTGTCAGATTGAGAGATAGCAACAAGCCATTGAGCTGTATAGGGTTTAGAACTGGAATTTGTGCAACTGTACTAGTGGTAAATAAAGTCTACGCGTACTTAACGCACTTTTCAGTTGAACAGAATGTTTGTCGCCGATGCGTCGAACTTTTAATTACGTTTTCAAGCTTTACAGTAGCAGTTATTTATATTTTGTTACACCTTACTGAAAACTGGTCAGTCTTACGGAAAAAAATCAGCTGCCTTACTGAGATGGAGTCATCAGGTTTGGCAGGTCTGCTTTACGGGCCCGGATATATATCCCCGGTTGCCCTCTCCACTTGTCGGTCCTGAAGGCAAGATGACACAATAGCAAACACATCAAAAGCTCTGAATGAGTTACAGCTGTTAAGGCTTGGATATTATAAGTGCATTTCGTCGGTAAACAGGTCAATTAAAAAAATTGAAATAATAATCATATTTTCATGTATATTCTATATTGAAGATTGAGATAAATTCGAGATAACTAATTCTTGAAGTAAGAAAACATCTGTGTACACCGTAGCCATTATAAATATTTTGATCGATTATATCGATCGGTTGAGTTCTTTGCATGTAACAGGTTTCGGCGAGCTTACACTGTAATGCTGATGCATTCCTGGGCGTGGTGCTTTCTACTGATTGACAGCGGAATTGCGATCGTTGCCTTGTAATGGATTTCCAATGACATCGACAAAGTGACAGCATTCAAGTACTGGCTGTTTCGCTGATGATGTGGGGAGGTGGAGGAGGAGGAGAGAGAGAAAGAGAATGCAAAGCAATTCTGCTACATGAATTGATGATGCTTTTTCTTCATTCCTTGTGCCCGTCAAGGCATAACCCAGTTTCGTAGCCACCATTACACGCAGAATTATATACCTCGATATGCAGGTGTATTTGAGCAGTACTACGCCCTTAAGCTAAAAGGTAGGTCACTGAAACTGTGACCGGCTCTTAATAAAGGCTTTAGAGTTAAACTCCGGCCGAGACCAACATGGGTCGGCTGACGTGGTGTGTCTGCAGGCAAGGTATTTTGTATTGTCATAGCCTCAACACTATTTTGTCTTTTATGTGCTCATGCGCCGTTAAACACCAATCAGACAATCATTCCATTATTTTTTTGTAGAAATGTACATGTAATTTCGGATCCTCCTAGTTGTTATTCCACCAAACTGTATGTACATCTTAAGAAAACTATCCTCAAAACTATCTCACGCAGTCAATTAAAAATTTATTTGCTTTAGTCGATATAAGATCAGCAAATACGAATGGCCGGGAAAATTAGTTCGACGCAAACAGCGAGTACAACAATGATTGAATTTTCTTTCTGAACCAAACGTGCACCGCAAGCACCATAAATAGTTTCGACCGTATAACTTATTTATTTATTTAGCTAAGCCAACTATTGATTTGCTTGATCTTTAAAATCTATGTTAAAGAACGCTCCGGTGGCCTAGAGTGTAGAGCGTTCGCATCGGAAGCGGGAGGTCGTGGGTTCGAACCCCGTCCGAGTCATACCTAAGACTTACAAAAATGGTACTAACATCTGCCTCGCTAGACGTTCAACATTAAGAGGCTAGTGTTAGGACTGGTGGGCCTGGTGTCAGGGTAATGTGACTGGGTGGGGCATCATGCTACATGTCTGCGGCATGATGCTCCAGTGCTAGACATCACTATAAAATGCCACACTGCAGACATCGTAACGATATAGCTGAAACATTGTTAGAGCTACGTTAAAAATCCTAATTACTCACACACACACACACGTTTAAACTTATCATGGATGAAGTGATTCTCTTAGATTTAGTTCCCTCTGCTTTTTTGAGCCCACAGTATGATAGGCTTGTGTCCTATGTCAGAACGGGTCATAAGGGAAATCTGAGGTAATTTTGTCACTCTGTGGTTGAGCTGCTGTATCTCAGTGGTTTAGGTTTTGGGCTCGTGACCAGAAAGATGTGGCTTCTATATAGCCTTCAAATTGTCCTTCTGTCATAAATAACGTCCAACCAAAAATCCCAGTCAGCCAGCCAAAATAATAAGTTCATACGAATATTTTTCAATATAAATTCAGTAAAATAGTATGTGTGCGCGTGTGTGTGTGATTTGGATTTTTAAAGTAGTTTTAACAATAATTGAGTCTTATTGCTACGATGTCTGCAGTGTGGCAGTTTATAGTGATATCTAGCACTAGAATTTCATGTCGCGGATATGTAGCATGATGTTCCGCCCAGTCACATAATCCTTATACCAGGCCGACCAGTCCTAACACAAACCTTTTAAAGCTGAGCGCCAAGAGAGGCAGCTGCTAGTACAGGGTGGGCAAACTACGGCCCGCGGCCCGCCAAGGTCTTTCATGCGGCCCGCCAAGGGTTTTCGTGCGGCCTAGGAATCAAGTCATCATTCGCACTGACTCTGTTTATGTTACTCTGTTTATCAAATAAATGAGCTTCTTTTGAAGTTTAAGAGTTCAAATATTAACAACATATTAACAACTGAAAATTGATTATGATGTTATTTAGAAAAACCTTTTGTTGTTTGCTATTTCAGATATTAATTATTTTACTTAATGAACTATACGGCCTGCAACAAGGTGTAAATTTGTTTATGCGACACTTGCACTGGAAAGTTTGCCCACCTCCGTGCTAGTACCATTTGTATAAGTATTTGGTATGACTCGGTCGGCGTTCGAACACGTGACTTCCCGCATCATCCAGTATGGACACTACATCGGTCATCTTTAAAATTGTGTTATCGATACTCCCTTTGCATGGAAGTTCATATGACAATGGGGTTTTCGGCTAAATATCTTTGATGATGTCAGAATGTACCTAAATGAAAACGGTGCCGTCCAATTTGGTCGCAACTGCAATCCTATTGTCATATGTTATCCAATATGGCCAACACATCTTAAAATTATTGTTGCAGCTATTACTCCTAAAAGAGAAGTCATATCATCGAGTATTTTTCACCAGAAGTTTTCATGGATGTCCAGTTTGTTCTTAAAGTAAAATGTTGCCAATCTGACTTACAGCATGGCCGCTATTGCAGACATCATGAAAATCTTATTATCTGTACTCATTCTAAATGGAAAGTCATGTCGCCTAGGGGTTCGGAGGGGGGTTTCTAATCGGTCCTAAAAGTGATGCAGTCCGACACACGTTATGAACACCATCTCAAAAATACTATTATTGCTACTCTTACCGAATGGATGGTCATATCAGCATGAGGAATTTGCTGAAAGACTTTTTATGATACCTAGTTGGTCATGTCCTTACTCCTCCTGAATGGATGATATTAACACGGGATTATCAACATTGAACTTGAAATAAAATCTGATCTTAAATGAAAATGGCGCCAATCGGACATTCATTATATATACCACACATGAGCTAATTTGTTATCACTGAAAAATATTCGAGATCAGATGGTTTCAAGTCTTAGCGGGGCCCCGAGTGGCCGAGTGGTCTAACGCGCTCTTCGTTACGGATCACTGCCATCTCACCTCTGTCTGCGTGGGTTCGAGTCTCGGATTCGGCTAATGTGGGTATGTAAGAAAGCTTGCCAGTAGCTTCTCGTGGGTCGGTGTTTCTTTCCGGTGTTTTCCCGGGTTCTTCCTCCACCATTAATACTGGCCGCCATGTATAGCCTATCGTGTGCTGACAAATGGCGTTAAACCCCACAACAACAACAAGAAGTCTTAGCTGTTAAAAGCATGAAGTGGTCCTATCGTGAATTTCCGGAAATTCTTTTTGGTCAGTAGAGCGTCAGTCCTTCCCAGAGACTACTATGTCAATGAAACATATTTAGTATAGATTAGCTAATACCGGATTTCATATTGTTTGCGATAATTCAGTTCATATGGTAATGCTTGAGTGAAAAACAACAAAACAGATTCAAATTTTATGTCGGCGAATCGAAAACGTGTTGATACCAAGGTTATCATTGCCAAAACAGCGTTAGACATTCTCTATGAGGTTTACACTAAGAATCGACCGTCATAATAAAACTCGTTTGTTGTTGTTGTTGTTGTTGTTGTTGTTTTAGGGTTTAACGCCATATTTCAGCACAGGATAGGCTATACATGGCGGCCAGTATAACTGGTGGAGGAAGAACCCTGAAAAGCCAGGGAAGAACCACCGACCCAAGAGAAGCTACTGGCAGGCTTTCCCACATACCCACGCTAGCCGAGCCTTGGACTCGAACCTACGCAGACAGAGGTGAGATGGCAGTGATCCAGAACAGTGAGCGCTTTAGACCACTCGGCCACTCGGGGCCCCTAAACTCGTTGAAAAATACCGATATTTGCTCATCTAGAGCGTACAATACATTGGTACAAGTAATTATGTGTTACTGCTATTTGAACATTTTGTACTTTAAAATATTGACTCTCTGGTTTTTGGTATACAAGCAGCTCTATATGGTACAAAATGCTTATCTTTATCCTTCGAAGTGGCATTTTCTAAACGAGATTTCATTTTCTCATATAAAAATCAAAGATGGTCTCTAGATTAATTTCCACTCCCCACTATACCTCTTATTGTCCTCTATGCTTTCGGTACTGGTATATTTGAAAATTACTCCCAAAATATCAAATATCTTCATTTTGATTTTATATATCCAGTTTTCTTAGTCATATAAATTGTTTTATTATTTCGCTATTAATATTGATGTGCTTGATTTATGTACATCATGATGTCGTTGAAAATTAATAACATCAACCCCCATAGAAATTAAAAGAGAAAAAACTCGATATATTTGATTTATCTGCAATTAGCGTTCCCGAACGCCGTATATTTACTCCTGTTAATGAAAAATAGTCCTGCATCACATGGTTAACAGTGGTACTTGTTACAAAGTTAGGCGGGGCCCCGAGTGGCCGAGTGGTCTAAAGCGCTCACCGTTACGGATCACTGCCATCTCACCTCTGTCTGCGTGAGTTCGAGTCTCGGATTCGGCCAATGTGGTTATGTGAGAAAGCTTGCCAGTAGCTTCTCGTGGGTCGGTGGTTCTTTCCGGAGGTTTCCCGGGTTCTTCCTCCACCATTTATACTGGCCGCCATGAATAGCCTATCTTGTGCTGAAAAATGGCGTTAAACCATACAACAACAACAACAAGAAAGTTAGGCTTTAGCTCCTCATTTGGGGGCCCCGAGTGGTCTAAAGCGCTCACCGTTACTAATCACTGCCATCTCACCTCTGTCTGCGTGGGTTCTGGTCTCGGGCTCGGCCAATGTGTGTATGTGGAAAAGCTTGCCAGTAGCTTCTCGTGGGTGGTGGTTCTTTCAGGGGTTTTCCCGGGTTCTTCCTCCACCAGTTATACTGGACGCCATATATAGCCTATCTTGTGCGGAAAAATAGCTTTAAACCCTACAACAACAACAAAAAGCTTCCTCATTAAAAATTATTAACGGGCTTTTTGTAGGACGTGAAATGTGAATAAAAACTGGTCTTTTCATTATAACTCATATTTTTTTTATGCCCGACCACGAACGATAAAGAGGCATATTCATGTTGTTTAACCCTTGCCCGTCCATCCATCTGTCCGTCCTTCTTCACCAGTGTCTGTCACGTTTTGGTCACGATGATGACTTCATGATGAGGCAAATGAGGAATAGTGGGCATTCATACTCAGTGGACGCATTTATAGTTTATACTGGTATCGAATGAACTTATCAAAATCGTGCCATATTGATACTGAGTCTTCAATTAGGGATAGTACATCTCTTATTAGGTACCCTAGGCTTGACCTCGACTAACGCTTAATGACGGTTTTGTACATGCATACATGGTGGTATTCGGGTACTTGAACCTTGCATAAATCACAAGTCCTTAATCCTACTCTATATCCAAATAAGGCAGGTAAAAATAGTTGTTGTAAATCAATATAGTTATTCATCCATGAGATTGCAAGGTCATGTGTGGATCAGTCCTTCATTCCTTGATTCAAATTTTTCTTGATCGAACTACTCTAGCCAGTTTTTAAAGTTATTGACGAGCAAGCGTGTTTCAAGTGCGACCTCGTGAATTAATTCAAAATAAGTAATATCTGGAGGACTAGTGGTCTCCATGCATTTCAAAGAAAAACAAAGTGTGATTCCGTGTGTCCGTCCGTGCGTGCATAATATCACAGATTCATCCATTATCTCATAGCGTGTTTAAAAATAGATATCAAATAAGTCTTTATACCGGAATGGATATCATTATAAAAGCACCCAAAATGGGACTTTTCCATCACATCCTGAATGAAACTGAGCAATATGGCATTAATATATTTTTTGATTGTCCGGAGAATTTTAAGGGTCTTCCGCTCTGCCAGAAAAGGAATTTCACCCGGCTAGCGCAAGATGGACTTCGAACTTTAGGAAATGTCATAGGCGCTGACCGATTAAAATTCAAGGTATTTCACCTGCATGGGTTTGTTTGCGTCTGCCTTGCACGTGTGGTGGTGGTGCTGGTTTGGAGGACGTCTTTCAAAATAAAATTCACATAATGAAGTACACGAGACTACTTTTGGAGAGGTCAGTGGTCATTGGCCAAGCGATAGTCTCAATTTTTAAAGTACTTGCACACAAAAGATGAAGTGGTTAAAATCCATTGAGAGTGTGGCAAACGGCCGTAAGAGGATAGCTGACTGCAATATCGATTTAGCAAAACATTCATGTTTAGATTAGAATGATAGGTGTCTGAAAGGCAATATAAGAACAGGCAAACCACGCATTATATATTTTGCTCCTTTAATGGACGTAATTCTTTGAAAAACACAAGGCATAGAAAGGGCCACTAAGTTTAGTTTTACCACGTGCACGATTTATGAGAAATGCAGTGCATTTGTAATTTATAGTTATGAGCAAATGATGAAACCGTTTCCAGAACAGAGGAAACTCGGTCTATTTGATTTCAATGCTGTCAACGTCTACAAAGAAAATAATGTTTTATGTAAACAAAGAGTAGGCCAGTATCACGTGGTTAACAACGGTACATACTACAAAGCTAGGCTACAATAACGTTACGCATGTTTAGTGTTGGAAAGCATTGAAAATGAGCACAATACATGCCTTGTTGCGGTCCTTTGCAGAATCTGCTTTTATTAATGACGGAAAAATTATTTTTTGTTAAAGTCTGCTTAGATGCTTTTTGTAAATCTTTCGTGCAGGTTGAATTTATTGCTTGAGGAATAAAGCGATGTCAACATGTCATATTGACACAGAATACGTGTCTGGGGTCTTATTATTTTGAAATCTTAAATCGTCCAGTACTGGAAGGAAATCAATATATGCCACTTAGATATAAATATAAGTGTACTTGAATAATCTTTTGAATATATGTGCAGTTTAATGTTTTAACTAACGCATTTTACAAACAGATTTTCACATGGACATTCCAGTTTTCTCTTGTGCACCTGAGATCGTCTGTACTTATATGAGCAACTGAACAACGTTGTTTCAGATTTGGGGATACGAGCTGGTTTGCGACATGAAACATTCTACGTTAGGTTTCCTCATTCACGTTATTTTTCACTATGCTGTTTACAAATTCACGATTGTCAATACTGGCATCATCTTTGTAACTCGACATGGATTTTATGCCAGCCACGAAAGGGTAAAGGGCTTGTTATTATTGTTTTAGTCTTGTTCCTCTGCCCGCATTAGTTGGTGAAAGTTTTCGTTAAAGTTGTTTTCTCGTTCAGTTTCTTCTTCGATGTTAGCTGTAGAGTCATACAAATGCGGATGCTGGCTATTGATAATTTAGACATGACATCAACCCTTGCATTCAAACCAATCAAACACCGCTATTTGACTTGTTCGAGTAGACACTCTCAAGAAGGTGATTGACTCAGTTTAGTTTAGTTTTTATTCTTTTATATCTTTGTCTTTGATAGCGAAGAAAATCGTTATAGCCTGCTACTTTTGTATTAAAACTAAATATTTATAATCAGTAACATGTTAAAATGTATTCCCAAGATTTTCCCTGATGCATTTTAAGAAATTCTAAGATGACGAAATTAGACACTTGTAAGGCAAGATGAAGGATAAGATCTGAGTAAACCAAATGTTTTCCCCTACCGGAACCGGACATCAAGCCTGTTGTAGCGCGTATGTCAAAATTATCGCTCCATGACCTATGCACATAATTCAAGGTTTTATTGCAATCGCATTAAATTACTAAAATCTTTTCATGGTCTTAATCATATAATAGAATTCCAGATAGAAGCTTCTTGTAGCCTGAGCAGGTCATTATTAGTTCTTGACAGGTGTATCTGGCCGTGACCTCGACCAATACTTGATCGCAGAATGTGGGTGTGTACTATGGTCTGGACACCCGATCTGCAGGTGTATACTGGTTCGTGAACCTTGCATATATCACATGTCGCTAACGCATCGAGACAAAATAGCAGAGACGGGAATGGCTTATGTAGATCGATATGTCTATTGAGACATGTAATTGACATTACACGCATCTATTTGTCATTCATTTGTTGATTCAGGCTTTTCATTTTTAACTGCTCAAACCAATTTAAAAATTCGTGGACTAGAAAAATGCGTCTTAAGGCTTCCGTCATGAAATCGATCAAGGTTAAGAAATCTCTATTAGACCTATCCTGCGTGCCCGTGTGCATGTATGTCACGAAATTCAACCTTTACCAGACGTTTCAAAAACAGTATTAAAATAGTTTTTGTCGGTATATATCTTTACGGCCTATTCGCTGACATCAATTTTAAGATATTGATAATTTCACACTTACGTCTTCACTGGCATTCAGTTAATCAAACTTTCGAATAGACGATTGATTCTGTTTTTATCAATTTAGACTTTGTTTTGATAGAGAAGAAAATCCTTCTTGTGTGCTATTTTTGTTTTAAAACTCGATATTTATAATCAATAACATGTTGAAGATGTATTCCCTTTTTCCCCAGATTCATTTTGGGAATTCTACCTTGACCAGATTAGACTCTTGTAAGGCAGGATGAAGGATACAACCCGAGTAAACCAAATGTTTTCACCTACCTGATACGGACATCGAACACAATTAATTTTACTATGTGTTCTCTACATTTGTTTCTCAATACTAAGCCTTCCACTGTGCGACAATCAATACAAATCGTCTGTTAATCTAAAATACCTTCAAAGATGACTTCACGGTGATGTTCTTGTCAAGGGTTGACCTGCATTGTTTTGAGAGGCTGGACTGTCAACAGAGCAGCATGTAAACAACACAGATTTCACTTCTAAATCATAACCAAGACCTTATTACTCACTGTGCACTATCGTCGAAATACACACGGAAACCACACTCTGAGCTCATATTCTTAAGAATAAACAATTACCTTTAAATCCTACAAAAAAATGTATGAATATAACCCGTCTATCACCACCAAAATGAGAGAGGAAACAATGTTCTAAAAATATCCTAGAACTACATTCGTGGGTACTGAACTAGAAGTACTAATTGTGACCTGATTCCATACGGACATCAAGCCTGTTGTAGCCGGTATTTAGAAATTATCCGTTATGTCATTCACATTAAGTTGTTTGCGTCACCTCTGACATAATCAAGTATTTTCTTTGGGGGAGGGGTGCTATTTCTTTACTGTATTTTTTGGGTGGTTGCGTGGGCGGGGGTGCTCTTTCTTTACTGTAATTGAGTCTTTCTAAGTAAAAACACATCCTATATCAAGAAAGCAAGACTGCTTGTTCTGAAAATTTGAACATATAAGATTAAATAGCCCGTCGCAATTATGTTTATTTTAGGAGCGAGTACGGCATGGCTAGCGTTCCAGATCATCATGACGGTCGGGGTTGGACTGTGTGTACTTGCCTTCCTCGTGATTCTTTGCAGTGCATGTTACAGAACTACATCCAAGGGATGGTTCATCTTCGCTTGCATCATGCTCTTTTTCTCGGGTAAGTTAATATTTAATATGTTTTATCTACATTATCGTTTTTTTCGTTTTGTGACCATTACAGCTGAGTACACTGTGTTACCAGAACTGCAGACTAAAGTGAATACGCTTTGTGGATGCGTATACATTCATATATAACCTATATTTCAATAACCAACTACCACCCACCCAATAAAGAAAAGCTGTATTTCTTATCAATACGTTTACACGCTTAAAATACAATTTACATATTCTGTCAACTTTGCAGCGAATAAAACCACGTTCCCACCAAAGTATTTCTATCAAAGTGTCAGGGTACACCACATAGTTTCCTCTGCTTTAAAACTAGTTTTGTCTTAGTACATTTGAGACTGGTACCCATATTTAGGTGTTGCTAAATAAAAAGACAATATTGCTACCACAAAAAACTGGATGAAACTTATTCTCCTCTTTAAATTATTTGAAGTCATTTCGTATCCGTTTCCACTGGAATATAATACCCTAGTGGTAATCCCGCGCCAAACGGTTGAAATCTGACACGATGACGAGTTTTATTCAAATACTTCCAGGGGCTCTGGATAAGAGGGGTTCATTTAAATAGGGGTTAGCGGTTTTTTGAAAGATTCACTTTGCAAAACACCCGCTTTAGGATGCATCATAAGGCAGCCTAAAAGTCTGAGAAAACTCACTCTTGCATGCTGGAGTCGATTGCCTCATTTTATACAAGTGCGTGAGGGATATAGATGATCAAGAAACGTCGAAACTATATTGCGGCACACCAGCAGGAAAGGCAATCACTGGAGGCAAATATGTGATTGATTGTATTAAAATGTGAAATGTTGGTATGGTCATTTTAAATGTTTATAAATATTCAGCTGTGTACATATGTGTGCATTGGTGTTTAATGGTGCTCAGCACAATAATGGCTTTACGGTACCAGTATTTAAAGGAGGTGAATAATTTTGTAGTCAACTTTTAGCAATATTACGCGTCTTGTTAGAAAGCTCTAGATAGGTATACATGTCTCAAATGGCTCCTTAGTAAACAAAAGTCATATCTATAGGTAGATTACAAAGGAGGAAAATCCGAATATATTGCGTATTGCTGTCTAGTAAAGTTGTCTTATTTCGCATTTAAGTGGTAACAATTTCTTACTCACAACAGACTATATTCGAGTATAGAGGCTGCAAAGTTTACTGCGTATCTCATACGCGCATTACCAGAGCAATACCATTGTCAGCACTCTGGCATTGACCAAAGGTCTAGTTTGAACTCTTGACATGCTTGTTAGCATGATAACGCAAGCAAATATGGATTTTTTTAATTTTTAATTTAACCAACATTGTGGATATATTTGCAGAATACCACTAAGGTATCTCGGGATATTTAATGTCTAATATTATTCCAAAATGTAAGCAAACTAACCATGTGATTTTAGGTTGACATTGTCTGAGACAAGTTCAGTGATCTGATATCAGGTTCAAGGTCAAAGGTCACGGCAAAGAATTAAGTTCTGCACTTGCGGCTATTAACTAAAACATCAGAAAATAGTTGTGTTTTTTTATATTACATCTTGGTATGTTGGAGTTTATCAAGAATATACGAGATTGTTTCAATACTCAGCAGTTAACAAGACGAAACGATCTTATCTTGAATTCTTGGAAATTTTTTAGGCCAAAAGAGCGTCCGATCATTCGGGAAAAATTTATATTTTCCACGCACTCTGTTTTGACCAGGAATGATAAGGACGTACAATATTATTTAAGAAGGTTTAATGATGTAATAAAATAATTGCATAAATTGAGTTTTTTTACATTTTTATCAGTTTGCATTTAACTTAATAATGTTGGGACCCTAAAGAACTTTCTATTTGATCACTTGCACTCCCAATTTTTCCAATCATGACGAACCTAATTCCCATAGACTGAGGTCTACAGAAAGCCCTGTAAAATCAATGACAAGTAACATCGCATTTTACCTGCCCAGCTAAATTGTCAACTTGTCCCGGTCTGTTAGACTATTATTTTTCCACCACTGTCATTTAGCACATAAAACGATGTACACTTCTTACTCTCATTTGTATAGGTACTGTATTTTCTATTGTGAAAGTTGTTTTATCATAACCGACAGCCTCAGGTGTACTGTGATGTGTGCGAGTACCATCCTTTTAAAAACATGTACATGTTTGCCCGTTGGCACTGTAATCTTTCATTTACCTAATAAACGTCGACATACTTATTGTTCCTGTGATAGTCCCCGCTCGTTGATGAGCTGATTCACTTTTTATATATAGATGTATTGCTGACAAGGTTGGTTTAAGTTTAAGCTTTAAATATGATCAGACTATCTACCAAGTATTTGAATAAGATAAAGGAAATTATATATTCGAGTCAATAGAGAACTCAAACATAATATAAGGAAAGAAATACTTGTACTGGATTAAAAACGATTAGGAAACCTAACTATTTTTGTTGTGAGGTTACATTTTCAAATATTCTATCGTATATATATATCTATCTAGTTTAGTAATGATTTTAATTTATGTATTCGTTTGCTATTGGAAATAATTCAATAAGTAACGAATCTACTATTTTTGTGATTCTATGTATTTAATCGCATTTCATTTTTGTCTTAAAATCTTCAGAAAATGGAGGAATAAAAGAATATCATCATCATCATATGTTACCAGTTTGGTGGTTTGTTAATTTGTTACGAAGTTACTTAGATCCCATGATTAAACATAAGGGAATACAGACAATAAAAACACTTAAATTTTTATGTGTGGGCAGCATTAGACATTGTTTTTGTTTTAAAAGACTTTACTTTTCCGAAACTAAGCCAGAGTCACCATAATTTTGTATGTATAAACTAAACAGTAGCACTAATTATTACAGGACACAGTGTCATCAAAATTGTACTTGCCCAGCAAAATTTTCTTGTCACCGGCTGCCAGATATTATAGTTTTCCACCATTGTCATAGAACACTTAATGGTTAGTTTCTTTTTTTAGAAATCATTAAAATGAATAATGTTAATGCATGTTTGTGGAATATTATGTGTAGATTAAAATCAGTTTGACCGGTAAAATATTCTTCATCCAAATCCGCAGATTTTATTGTTAAAATAATATATGTTGAGTTCGTTTATCCACAATTGCTAGATGCAGTAAGTTGAACCACAATTACCAGATGGAGTAAGTTGAACCACAATTACCAGTTGGAGTAAGTTGAACCACAATTACCAAATGGAATAAGTTCAACCACAATTACCAGATGGAGTAGGGGCCCCAATCGGCTGAGTGGTTTAAAGCGCTCACCGTTCCAGATCACTGACATCTAACCACTGCCTGCGTAGGTTCGAGTCTCGGGCTCGGCTAACATTGGTACATGAGAAAGCTTGCCAGTAGCTTCTCGTGGGTCGGTGGTTCTTCCCAGGGTTTTCCAGGGTTATTTCTCCACTAGTTATACTGGCCGCCATGTATAGCCTATCTTGTGCTGAAAAATGGCGTTAAACCCTATAGCATCAACCTGAAGGAGTAAGTTCAAACACAATTACCAAATGGAGTAAGTTCATTCACAATCACCAAATGCATCACCTGATCCAGACTACGGCTCGGTTTGCAGTTTTGTGTGACGTGATTCAAGAACAACCAAACAGCCATTACCGAAGTGTATTGATTGCACGGTCATTGCAATTAAAAATGGCTGATTTAGTGCAGTATACGGTAAAAATGTGTGATCAAAACAGAGACAGGAGTATTGTTGTACCTTTCTAAACACTCTCCAACTTAAGAATGAAGCAGAAAATTAGGATACTCTGATATGGCGTTCAACTGTAAAGCATTGTGAATAGATTTCTGAATACTAGGGCCTTCGGGTCAATGCTCAGTCCAATAGTATATTACGAATGATCGAATTATCACAGATCCATCTAGACGTTGAAGAAAGCTTTAGACATATTTAGGCAGCCACCAGGAGAGAGAGAGAGAGAGAGAGAGAGAGAGAGTATTAAATAAGTTATTCCTACGTAGTAATCATTTTTATTTGACTGCAGTCAATTATCTTCATTAGGTCGTTCCTTTACAGCTTTCTAATGGAAAACAACGTAAGTGTGAAGTAGAAGATGTGGGTAGGATTTAAAGAGTTACAGTTAAGGAGTGCGGGGTCCTTGATGTACCATTTCAATGAATTGTGGTTTACTTTGAAAACATTTTGTTGATAATTGTGACTAAAAAGGGGAACCAGATGTATTTATTTTCGCATTGTGGCTTATTTAATAAAATCAAAAAGCAAATGAATTATATGGTGATATAACACTTCTCCGTCTGACTCGTTTCGTGTTTTAAATTGTATTGCTACTCATACCATCATTTTATACCATGTCGAGGAAATGGGAACTAAGCATCTTTCTCAAGAACACACCGTGACAGTCAACCCGGGCTGTTCTGTGCAGGTATAGAACTCGTGCTCCTTGGATTACGCGTCCAACGCTCTACCTACTGATGTACCACTGTTCCCTTCTACGTTTGAGTGCGGTTTTTCCCATTTATCTTTTTTTTTTAGCTCAAACAATCGATAACCATATTGGCCTTAATTGTAGAATAGGCGTGTAAGCTTATTAAATTTCCATAGGGTCACTTTGTTTCAAAACATATTCTTTACACTGTAATCGCTAAGTTAGCGTGTTCTTGGTTCTAATGATACGTCATTTCCGCATACAAATGATATGTTATGCAACACCAGCGCTGACGTTGACATTATCAACATAATTATTAATAAACAATGCAGTATAAATTTATAATGGCAACGAATATGGAGTTTTCCGACAGCAAATATATTGGCTACCATGTATAGACTATAATGTACTGAAAAATAGCGTTAAACCCAACAAAACTAAACTAATGATCATTTGAACACACACACACACACACACACATATATATATAGATATATATATATATATATATATATATATATATATATATATATATATATATATATATATATATATACATACATACATACATGTTTGCCCGCTGGCTATATAATATTTCAGTTAGCTAACAAACGCCAACAGTTACCACATCATTCTTGTGATATGTACGCTCGATGACAAGCTGATTCACCGTTTCACATACAGTTGTATTGTTGACTAGGTTGGCTAAAGATATATATATATATATATATATATATATATATATATATATATATATATATATATATATATATATATATATATATATTATATATACTTTGTTCTCATCATCAAAGTAAAGAATAATATTCATCTTTTCCACAAAGACAGTAACAGCCCCTTTTTATTTTCTGGCAGTGTTTGGCCAAGGCTATGTAATATTAATGTCAGTTGACTCTTAACAGTCGAGGTCCGGCGCGGTGGCCTATTGGTTAGAGCGTTCGCCTCGCATGAGGCAGGTCGTGGGTTCGATCCCCGGCCGAGTCATACCAAAGACTTACAAAAATGGTACTAACAGCTGCCTTGCTTGGCGCTCTGCATTAAGAGGTTAGTGTTAGGACTGGTCGGCCAGGTGTCAGGATAATGTGACTGGGTGGGACATCATGCTACATGTTTGCAATATGACTGAAAAATTGTTAAAGCTACGTTGAAAATCCAAATCACACTCACACACACACTTAACAGCCGAGTACTTTACGAGCTCAATCTCACCCTGTACATTAATTAAACACTATTTCAACAGCAGTCCACGTTCAACTGTCTAAATATATTAAAATACACGAATATGCAAATTAACAGTTATTAACAATATCCTTGTTTTAGTATGGACCTGGATATCGGTTCTCTTTTCAGTTTTTCTGCTTTTTTATCAAGTGTTGGTGTGTACCATTGAAATTATTTGACCATTACCTTAATTAATAATAATTAATTTCAACAGCTTTATCAAGATGTTCTATTCGCGTTGCGAAATCATGCCACAGGGCCGCGGCTGCTTTGAGGTTACGGCTTTGTACTGGAGACAAGAAGGGTGGTGCGGTACGATTTCCACCATTGGATCAGCTCTGATCGGCTGCCGTAATGTGTCTTTGTGCAAGGTACTTAACATTACTTGCCTCTGCAAAATTTAACATTTTAATATGTGGCCGTGCCGTAAAACATTACAATAATCATGTACATGACCAGTGTCAGCTTGCCGCTCTGAGTCCATCCGCCTTAGGTTAGTTAATCCTTAATTTACTTAATCATCACATGATACTGGCAGGTTGTGTTTGCAAAACCATGGTGCGAGTGATGGATGACAGACTCCTCGGGTGATATGTGTCCCGCGGGCTGCTGTTGAGCCTTCAGTGTAGTTTCGAGCGATGGAGAAGGAGGGAATGCAAATGACCATGAGGTCGGTCTTGGGGCATTCTTTGGAGAGGTTTCCATTGGGAAGGTTGCGTATAGTTGCCATATTTATTGACTTGGAGAGGACCTGTGGCATCCTGTGACTGTTTGGCGTAGATTAATGACCGTTTAGCCTCTGTCTGGTGAAGACTGTCATCGGGATGTGGATGTGCCACGGGGTGGTATACTTTCGGTCACCCTTTTCAGCTTCAGGGTTGGTAACACGGTCGAATGCCTTGGTCCGGGAACATAATGTTCTTTGTATGTCGAATACCTTTTTATCTGTTACGGGTCAAATACTGCGCTGTTCAGAGTCAGCTGCAGGTATTTCCATTCTTAGGTATTTGATTTCCATTCTTAGCTATTTGATTTCCATTCTTAGGTATATTGGGCTGTGTGAACATATCCGCCTGTATGATCATGTTTATGGTAGCCCAATACTCAGTCTGTTAAGGAAAAGAGCAACATTTAATTGCTTATTGTTTACTGTAGGCCAGCTTTCCTTCCGGATATTGTTTAACTCTGGGATAACTTGGAAGAGGCGGAGGCAGATTGTCCTGCATTTGGTGAGAGAAGTGGCAAATACGGTTTTTGGGTCGGATCAGATTGTATAATTCCGGTTTTACAGATCTTTGGTGGAATCTGGGATCCCATTTTGGCGGCATGATATAGATAATAAAGTGTTTAAAGTGCTGTTTAAAACAATCAACAGAGCATTATTTCAAAGGATTTATTGTAAGTTTCATTTTGCAAATCATATTTATATTTGCAGAACTTTACCTTTAATCGGCTCCATATAGCCATTATTGTGCTGACGTGCCAATGTTTTGCTTGTAATGTCAGTGATCTTCACAAGATGATGAGCCGAAACAAAATACTAGCAAATGTTTATCTAAGAGCTTATTTTCCAACACGCCCAGATTTTCAGGAAACATTTTTAAGGCTTACTCTCATCCAGGTTTATTACAAGATAAATTTTGTACAGCAAATGGTTTTCACGATACATATATTGGCCCATACAATATGGAGACAGAGAATTAAAAGATATTGTCAACTCTTGAACATGGGTATATAAATATACCCTGGGGTCTCAGATGTCGATGTTATAAACCGGTTTCAGGATGGCCGTTTGTCCGCGAACAGACAGTACAGAGGGAATTTCACCTTGTTACTAAACCACTGTGTACTTTGTGCTCTCAAGCTCTGGATTCTATATATCTTAAGTGGGCTGGACACCACTTTTCAAAGGAAATAATTTCGTTCGCTATGATAGTCACTGTATGAAGTTCGCCCATATCAGCCGTATAGAGGAAAAAAATCTAAATTTTGTAAGTGAGTTGTGCAGTAACATATTCAGTTAGCTCACCTCTATGAAGCAGAAGACAGTTCTTGTACTAACACCGGCATTGGCGTCGGCATCTCCGTTCGCACATGCAAAAACATATACATATACAAGTAAACTCACTCTCTCTCTCTCTCTGCATATCAATCGTTCGTTTTCCCTATGACCTAGGTAGTAGTTTGTCATACCGTACCCTCTGTGTTGGCTAAGGGCGCTAACTTCGTATGTATAATATACATCAGTTCCATAGTCTTAGTTTTTGCTAGCTCAGGTTTTGTATATGGTATACCTATTGTTATACCTGGAATTGTGGAAACTTAATGGAGGATGCATATACAAATTCTTCACAAAAATAGGTCACTGTGACCATTATTTCATGCTCACTGACTTTGGTTATATTTTATAAGTTCATTTTCTAAAGAATACTAGTTGAGATGATGCAGCTTGGTGAGCTCTGCAACCTCGTCATATATGTAGGTCACTTTGACCCATATTTCAGACTTCATTGACTTGGGTACAGTTTTGTGTTTTAAGCTTTAACAGGATCAGGTGAATGGACTGTACGCTTTTGATCTGAGACCTTAGTAGTAGTGGTTAATCACAGTTGTAATGGCTAATTTCAGTTGTAGTGGCGTAATCACAGCAATTACTGGATGATGCATTCTTGCATTAATGGCTATTTCTCCAAGTTTACTCAAAACCCGAGACTTTCTCCCATTTAAACATGGCCACTAGGGGGTCAATAGGTTCTAAAGCAAATTTTATGAAGAATGGTTAAACAAATAACTTATGGTTTTTATCAACTTAACAAAACACGTCAGCTTTGATATTATAAAACAGATTATTCTTTTTTTATTTTATTTTTACTGTTATTCCCTGTCATTATGTATGTATGTATGTATGTATGTATGTATGTATGTATGTATGTGTGTGTATGTATGTATGTATGTATGCATGTAGAAAATGGGCCATCAAACATCAATTTAGTGTGAACTTATTTTCTGTTTGATTATGTTTGATTCATGTTAACGACGGCCATTGCAGGCTACTTAAGCTATGGGATGAAATACATACTCGTGGAGTATACTCCTATTTAAAAAAAAGGTTCACTTAATGGTTTTATTTTCGCAATATCTGATTTACTTTGCAGCTATTTTGTATGAACCTATTCAAATATCATACCGCGTAAAATATGCTGAACCCAAAATTAATTGGTAATTGATGAAGTAATCATTAGTCAAAGTTACATACGAGTATTTGACATTCCAGCACAATAATACTGCTTGAGAAAAAAAAGCACAATAATATGTGTATTGCTTTTTATCAATGACCTTTGTGATGATACCTGTTGTGACGTAATAATGGTTTGAAATGTAACAACACAGAACAGCCAGATCGGACGGAAAGCGATAACTGTTTCATGTCTGAAAACTAAGTACGGGACCTGCATGCAACAATTTTTAACAGCCAAACTGGACGCTAGACAAGTGTTTCTTCTCTGTCTTTTCTTTCGTTTTAGTCAGATATGTACCATAATATTGATATGGTTTTATTCCTACATGAATAAGGATCTTTGCAAGGTTGTATGTCTGTATGAATCATGATTATTTCACAGGTAATGTATACGAATCATGATCATTTTAAGGTTTTATGTCCATATAAATCATGATCATTTTAACTGTTATGGCCACATAAATCATGATCATTTTAAGGTTTTATGTCCATATAAATCATGATCATTTTAAACTGTTATGTTCACATAAATCATGATCATTTTAAGGTTTTATTTTTATATATGATCATTATAAGGTTTTAGGTCCATATAAACCATGATCTTTACAAGGGTTTATGTCTTAATATGGTTGATGTTAGTATGAATCATGATCATGTCAAGGTTTTAAGTCCGTATAAATCATGATCATGTCATGGTTGTATGTATTGATATGGTTTATGTCAGTATGGATCATGATCATGTCAGGGTTGTATGTCTTGATATGGTTTATGTCAGTATGAATCATGATCATTGCAAGGTTTTAAGTCCATATAAATCATGATCATGTCATGGTTGTATGTATTGATATGGTTTATGTCAGTATGAATCATGATCATTGCACGGTTGTATGTCTTGATATGGTTTATGTCAGTATAAATTATGATCATTGCAAGGTTTTAAGTCCATATAAATCATGATCATGTCCGTGTTATATGTCTTGATGTGATTTATATCACTATGAATCATAATCAGTCCATGTTCTTATGTCTACATGAAACATGATCATTTCTACTGTTTTTGTCTATTAACCATGATCTTATCAAGGTTTTATGTATAGATCATAATAATTTTAGAGGTTTTATGCCAATAGAAATCATGAGCATGCAGGTTTTATGTCTGTATGAGTAATGATTATTGAAAGATTTTTGTCTGATGTTACGTTTTTTGGCTCCAATAAACAGCAACACAAGGAATGAAAACAACAAACTTTGAAAAAATTAACAATAACGTATTTCCCTGGAAAAAAATAATGTAGAAATGGAAAACAAGAACTTGCGGTTTTAAGAATCAAATCCAAAAATAATCCCAGAATAGGTTTACGAATAAAATTTTAGAAGCCCTAATAATAAAATTTCAAGTTAGAGTCCAGACAAAGAATCCAAGATGGAAGACGATGACGTATGCTGTAACCTGTATTGTGTTGATGTCTACAGTTTCTTGTAGAAACAATAAATATCACTCCGGTTTTAGAAATCCGAATAATTTTTTTAAGAGATGTCTTTGTTCAAGAGTTTCATATGAGCACACGTATATCTCCAGGAAAAAAGAATTAATCCTTTTAAATCCAAATAATTTGAAATAACTCCAAAGACACAACAGTCACTTTCCATTGTAAGAGCCCAACTGAAAATATTTCTCCTAAGCAATGGTTATATCGTATTCTAAAACGCAGTTTCGAAAATCCCCAAGTTGCGAAATCGAAACGGGGGTCACGTGATCATGTTTATATCACGTACGCCTAACATGACCCTGACGAAAACCAATCATTTTATTCTAAGAAATAACAATAAAAAACTGTTTACATCTTAAATGACGTAGTCCCATTATGACATCGACAACAACCAATCCTTTTAAAATAAAAATAGAACTTATTTACGTGGCTGATATTAATTTTGAATCCAGGTAAGGATCTAGGTCAACATTTGGTGTTTATTAAAATGAACAGTCAAGGTAAAACAATTTTCTGGAAAAAATATGAGTTCCTAGCAAACATTATTTTGACATATAATTAAAAAAATAAAAAATTTCAAGATTTTAAAACTTACAAACAATTAAATCCGATATAATTAAATCAAGTAAACATAACACTGTATGAATCGTATTAATTTCACGGATTTATGTATATTTGAATCCTGATCATGGTAGTATTTTAGTTGATGTCTCATTGTAATACTACTCCCTTCATATCATATAACTGATGAAAAAAGCATTTTATAATTATTGTACGATATCGTATAATTTAAACGCCTTAAAAGTCTTCCACAGAAAAGTGTCAGTCCCATAATATGGTACATACTTTGATTATCAAGGAGTGTTGTTTAGTTGCGATGTCTTTCACCATGCAAAAGTCTATTCATGCTACCCACTACGTATATTAAGGACATTCCAAGTTATTTGACTGCATTTGTTTTCTTTTTCAGCGCTGATAATTCTTGGAATGGTAGGCTTGTTCATAGCTGCGATGACACTAGTACTGTTTGTTTCCAGTTATGGAGTTGGAAGTGCTGCGAATTTCCCTTGGTCCATGCTCATCCTCGGAATCGGTGCAATCTTGTCCCTCGTAGCTTCCATAATCTTTATGGTGATCACGTGCAACTGGAGCCGCCATAAGTATCAGGACAGTGACACCGAGTCAGAACATGAAGTTCCAATGTCTGATATTCAGAAAGAGGGCTACGAAAATCGTGGTTACGACCCACGAAACGCACCCCCCGACTACAATGGTTACCCTAGCCAATACGATAGACCGTATGGACAAAGTTACGTACAAAGTCAAGTATATCCCTCTAACTACGGATCGTCTCAGTACGATAAGCCATACGTCAAGTACCCTTCGCAGAGCGACAACATGTATCGGCCATACTCTCAACATAAGTACTAGACTGTTAATGCACACTTGTTTTATAAAATAGATTGGCATTTCTGGACTTCGTATGTTACACGTTGACAGCTTTGCAAAAGTGTAGGCTGTTTGACTTGAACTATTGTTATGCAAGGTACTTCTTATCTTTCTATAGCATGACAGTTATTTTTTTTATATATAGCAAAAGAAGAGCAGACACCTATTAAAGCTAGCCTTAACTGCAACACTTTTTGTTCTTTTTTCGCAAGGGGATAAACACTAGAAAAGGTAATACGTGGAATTGTAATATTCAGATTTGATTCTTTGATTGGAAGTCTAGCCATTCACCAAAAAAGTCTTTTAAAAAATGGTATTTCTGCAAAGACAGTTCGGTTTGTGTCATGTAATTCGAAGATCTTCAAATATAGTGATACTATAATTATATTAGGAGCGTTGTATTATATAGTGGAAAGGTTCTTAGATGTTGCAAGTGACTCAGCCGTAGTAAAAGCACTATACATTGCTACATTTGTGGTGTACGCTGGGACAAGGCGGTTATCTCTGCCAGAGCGTGATATAGCATTCAGAGATTTATTGTGCCGCAAAACAGCAAAGGAAACCAAACGAAACCAAATATTTATGTGGCAAGGTTTGTGTATAACATAATTTAACCACATTTAAACGATGATATTTCTTTTGATTCAGTCGCCCTACCTGAACGTTTTAGTATAGCCTTTATTAGTGTGCACCCACTGCATAAAGTATCATTGTGCGGTAAACACGAATCAGTCACCTTCTTCTTGGCGAAATGGAGGAGAGGGCTCGTTTTCATTTGCTACCCAATGTTGTCATATTACCTCAGATATAATTAAGATGTACACATAAAACCCTGACATATAGCGTCGTTCATTATTATAAGCTCTGAGTGTGTATGATGTTAAAGTGCGCTTGCGTGGTCCTGCATGTGTATGCAATTAAGGCAATCAAAGTTATTTAACAAAGTTTTTAAAGATGTTAGGATTTGTAGTTTATAATAATTTGATGTATTCGTGCAGCAACACCTGCTTGTGTTTGACAAGCGCACATAAAGGCGCTGGAATTCCAACTTTGTATATTCAAAAAATGATTCTGTCTATACACACTAATATTGTCTAGTCGTGTTTGTAATAGTTCTCATGTATTTACATATACAATAAGTACTATACACAGATAGATATTTAAGTATTTGACCGTGGGTGGTTTTTTTTTTTTTTTTTTTTTTTTTATCATGATATTAATTTGTTCCCCCAAAAACCAACAATTTACTTAATATTTATTTGGAAAAGTACGGTAATTGTTATTCAATAGTAATACCCAGCAATTGATGCTGTTATATACATCAGACCTGATGCGCCTTACAGCACCCAATAAAAGGCGATCATGTTCACACTGGAAATGCCTTCGATTTAAAAACAAAATAGACAGGCTTATAAAACATCAATCACTTTGTATTTTAAGAAGTTTATATTTCTTGCCTTAATTTTGTATGCCTTTTGGGGATGCCTTAATTTTGTATGCCTGTTTGGGGATGCCTAGACTTACCAAGCTCTATATAGCTACGACTGTGCTGATGTGCCATTAAACCTAAACACGAGGTAATATAATAGAATAAGGGCTGTCATTCCTACTGACCTGCATATTTATCAGGTAAAATTCGGCCTATCATCAAGTGATTCTTGAACGTTGATCATATCTTCCATCACTTTTTTGTATCCCAGGATCTATGATGTGTGGTCAAATCTACTGTATATATGTGTTTTTTATGTTGCATTCTGTTCTGTGATATATAAAATGATTTCTTTTAGGAAAAGAAATTATTATCCAATAAAATATTTATATCATCGTTCTTTTTTTCTCCGAGAATTGAAACCTCTCAAATATTTTGTTTTAACCCAAAAGACATTTACCCTTTGGTATTTACATACATGTAAACAAATTTATTATTATTTTCGTTTCCTTTTTGTCTTTTTTGTGTGGCTGAATTTATGATGTTTCACCGGCTGTGCAACGTTCTGTCTGTCTGCCGTCAACAATAAGGTTAGGGTTTGCGTTTATGACATTTTCTCAGACACTTTTATATGTAGAGTTACGGGAATTAGTATGAAAATGAGGAGTACTTCAGCCATCGGTGAAAACTCGGTTATTGTGGCTTAAATGTCATCATTTAGTGATGTGTGCTTGCCTTTTGTTCAGTTTCTCTTGATTAGGATTTGCGTTTAGCTCGGGTTCTCAGACACCTTATTGCAGAGTCGTAAAGCAGGGTGTACAAATGCATCACGAGGAGGAGAACGACGGTGAGCTGTTTTAACCTTTAGCTTTGTTTTTCAGATACTCTTATCTGCCGAGTCACTTAACTTGGTTTGTAAGATGCATGGTAAAGAATACTGCACCCATGAGTTAAGACTTATTTACGGTGACCTATAATTTATATTCGAATGACTCACATTAACACTTGTGTTTATTCGTGTTTTGTTTAGTTTCTCAGACAATGTAACCGGCAGAGTCATATAACTTTGTATACTTTTGTTTTATGAGAATTACTGCACTGTTCTATCAAAAGTGAGTAAACTATATTTAATGCTAAAGTGATCTGCGTGAGCATTTTGCATGTAGCTCACTTTCTTGTATAATATAACTAGATTTCATTAAGAAAACGTAAACAAATAATATTTATAGTGTTAAAAATCTGGATTTGGACTGTTTCGCAGTTTTTATCATTCCTACGATCACCCGATTTAATGTCTGTGCTACTGAAATGGCATGGAACCGACAAAGTAAAGTGCACCTGCTTTCTCCTTTCAGGAAAGTAAACAGCCCTGGTATTTTCCCCCATTAACCTGTTTTGTACAAATTAGTTCATTTTAAATATGGACAAATGTAGAACTGTACTGATGTGGTTGTCACTTCTTAAATTACAATTCTTCTTATTATTATTATTCATGATATTATTATTATTCATGATATTATTATTATTATTATTATTATTATTATTATTATTATTATTATAAGCAGTATAACGACCTGTTCAGATGGTTAAATTTCATATATAATATATACTTGGAGACTATATCAACTATTTTTCCATAAGACAAAATGTTTGCAATTCCAGAGATTTATTTTGCGTCACTATTAAGATGCAAGGAAAATAAGTTAAGAAAAGGGAACAAACATTAGAAAACGAAACGTTGTTTTCCATCTTTTAAAGATACCGTATGTACTCGTTTATAAGACCGCATTATTCGCCTGCAGACGTTAGTCTATGCAGTTTGTTAGGAGTAATCAGTGGAACAAACAACGTTGACCCTGATCAGCAGGCGCATTATGCCGCGGATCTTTGTGATATATATATATATATATATATATATATATATATATATATATATATATATATATATATGCATAACAATCGTCAGAGCATGCATATGTATGCACACTCCTTCACGATATTATGCAGTATTGTATAAAGTAGTCGTAGATGATTTCATTATCAAAACTAAAATGTACATACAATTTTAATCCTATAAACCCGCATCTGATTGGATGAAATTGACTTGACGAATTGTTGGGTGCGGGCGGGAGGTTGTATGTTTATTTTTCAACACCTTCATAATTATTTAATCAGCCGTCCTACTTTAGCAATATTTTTTCTTTAAATCTTTTTTTTACGGGGTCCCGGAGTGGTCTAAAGTGCTTTCCGTTACGGATCATTGCCATCTCACCTCTGTCTGCGTGGGTTCGAGTCTCGGATTCAGCCAATGTGGGTATGTGAGAAAGCTTGCCAGTAGCTTCTCGTGGGTCGGTGTTTCTTTTGGGGGTTTTCCCGGGTTCTTCCTCCACCATTAATTCTGGCCGCCATGTATAGCCTATCGTGTGCTGAAAAATGGCGTTAAACCCCACAACTACTACTACTAATTTTTTTAAGCATGAACAAGATACAAAAACGATAAAATTTTGTCCATAAGGCTAAAGTCTGTTGTAAATATTCATGAATATCGTCATTATTTGTAAACAAAGCTTATTTAATATATACAGGGATTAAGCATATTTCATTAAAATAAATAATTTACAAAAAAAGTATGCATCGTTTTGTATTTCTTGCATCTTTATGTATGAACACTTATAAAAAAAAAAACAAAAAAAAAAAAAACACGTTTTTCTAAAATATGTTATTGAAGCCCTCCCCCTTCACACACACACACCGGGTCATGCATTAGATATTTGTTTTGTACAACCATTTATTTCCAGTGTGCGCAAACACAAAGAAGTGTCCGTGCATGCCAACAATCAGAAAATGCATTTGCACGTCATCACATGGCGACAAAAAGCTAGAAATATAAATGATTACACATTAAACCATATCCCACCCTTTGTAAGACGCACTGGAACAAATTGTCTCGACAGCGAAGTTGTTAGTGGTTGTTTCAAGCTAAAGCACACCGTGACATAGTACAGCAGGGGTTAGATTACCGTAGCCAACATTTTCATAAATGCTATTGTGATACCATGGCAAAGAGCCTCGACGGTGACCTTTGCGTGATGTTTTTAAGAAATATCGCTACTGGCGTTTTGTCCATACTTTATTTTCGAACATCACTCGGTGTTGAAATGATTTTTATTATTACAGGTTTAATGATCTCATCGCGTTTTAATAAAAGATTAGATATGGCTATACAAGATACCATAAAATTTGTTGTTTTGCATATCAGTAAATCTCTCAAATGGTATTCTTCTAAAATGCTCAGACTAAAGGCTCGATGCGATGAAATAACGCGAAAAAAATTTGAGTTAACAGTCTTAAACCATTAAGAGGTCAAATAATGCTGCATGTGGTTGGATGACCGAATTACTTGTAGTTTGATGTCGTCAGAAGCCGTAGTCATAGGACATGCAAATAACAGTAAGAAATACAACAACTAGATGCTACTCGCAGCCTCGAGGGACTGGTACAGATGACATGAATAATTTAGACAAAAGTACCGTTGTTCAGTCCGGTAAAAGAATGCCTCGTTTACTTTGGTAAAAATGGGTTGTTGTTTCACTTAAACGTTTTGTGTCGTGACTTGGATCCAGCAGGATATGGTATTTTTCTTTGAAAAGGTAGCAATGAGTTTGTTCTTCTAATTGTGAAGCGTAACATTTGATAATTGATTTAATAGGTTATTTGTGCAATTTTGAAGTGATGAAATCCAGTACGTAATTCAGATGCAACAAAAGGATTTTTTTTTTGTGTTGAAAAATAACTCCGCCGGGAGATAAATTGCATGAACGATTTCAATTTGATGGACAGCAAACAAATAATGCTGAAATAGTCCCTTGATAACCACCAGCCCATATATCCAAATGGTAGGTATTTAGGTTATCGGCATAAAGGCATGATCAAACGTGTAAATCTTGCCGTTGGATTACAGTTTGTTGAGAGTCGGACGCGTAATCCGATGATCGCGGCCTCTATACCCGCTTATACCAGCCCGGGTCGGTTTCCTCAGTGTTCCCATAGAAAGGCACATGACTCCCATTTCTTCGGCATGATATAACTAATAATGCACCATTTAAAAAAATCAACCAACCTTACGTTATTAAAAGTAGTTTTTACATGATCAATCCAGTATTAAGAGGTCGTTGGCACGAGCGATTAAATGACATTACCTATACTGAATCTTCGTATATTTGTGTATTTTTGTGATTAAAATTATTATTTTATTATTATAAGTATTTTGTTCATAGTTAAAATGATTACTAACTGATCATGTAAAAATAACCATACGTGGTTTTCTATCCAACTTTGCCTGAGTACTAGTGTTCAGATTCCCGTTTTGTGCTGATACTAATGTCGGAACTAGTAACTTCTGCATGGATCACATGTTACTGGTTTAGAATAAATTCATGTGTGCCGAAAGTGAAGACATAATATAGATACATATAACAGTTTTAGACTCATCTACTGTTCTTATTATAAAGGATGGAAAATGCTGTATATGAATTTATAACAACGAAACGAATTTGTAACAATTACAAGTCATCTTCAAAACACTATACAGAACCTGGAAGTTAGAGAGAATGAAAAAAGAACTTTTTCATACCGAACAAAGCTACTTTTTCCAGGCTTGGAAGGGTTCAGGCATGAATTTTGTATAAATCTTTGCCAACATTAGTTTTTTTTTCTTTCGAATATTGGTAAATTTCTAAATAATCTGTACTCGTTGTTATAATTTGTAAAAACTGTTTTTCATTTTTTTTAAACTGCCCAAAAACAAAATCTATCCCAAAAAGTTCTACTGTCAGTCTAAATCACCTCCGTTACTTTTCCATTTAAACATAAAAATAGTTTCTTCATGGTATAGTGAAGAGGACACCAACTAATGGTGACATAATATCATGATGCAGTTAAAACATCCCCCATTTGCACATGTAGGTTTGCTTGCTTTTCACGAGATATGTTTTATTTTAATAAGTAGATTCAGCATTGTCTGTCACGTTTTCTGCATATGTAAATTATAAATGTTATAGTTTTGACACCAAAATTGTATTTACGTAAAAATGTTTTAGATGTCAGTATGAATACCCTAGTGTATGTATGTATCATCATCGCAATCTTTAAAATATTTTGTACAGAATAACAAAATATAATAATTCGAGTATAATGAAAAAAATCTAGTTGCAATAATAAAAATTTTCGTACAAAAAACAAGACAAAACAAAACATTCCCTAACCCATACCTCGAGACAAAATTCCCAAACGAAACGAGAAAAAAAGAACAAAAAGAAAACAAAAAAATGAATGGAAAATAAAAGTTGTGACTCGATGATGAAGTTGTAAATATTAAAAACTGTACGCACGCACAACAATTAAAATAATAAATATCTGACAGATTTATTCAAATACACTTGTTTCATATTAGCCATATGCTCGACTTTACCATCAATACATGCACAAAACTATAAACTAAATGTATAAAAGCAACAAAAAGCCCGTGATAACTGGAGCAGTTGTCTTTCCACAGCACGAAACATCTCCATTATTTTTTAATGTAAAGTACATCTCCCTGATGTCGATGTATTAAAATCGAATTATTACAACATAGACTTTAAACAATTGAGTTTGGGCAGTAACTTCACAATTCCACCTCGGCAAGATACATTGCTGACAAAAATGAATACTTGACCGTTAATGGCCCAGAGGATGAAAATAAATCGAGGACAAATATAAATAATTGACCAATAATGGCCAGAAAAATGAAAAGAAATCGAGGACAAACACAAATACTTGACACATAATGACCCAGAAGAGGAAAATACATTGAGGTCAAAAATGAATATTTGGTCGATAATAGCCCAGAAGACGAAAATACATCGAGGACAAAAATGAGTAATTGTTAGACAATAGATCGAGGAATAAATACTTAACCGATATTGGGTCAAGGAATAAATGTTTGACCGATATTGCGTCAGAAAAACGTTTCGAGAAGACACATTAGCAGATTATAATGTAAATATAAATATAACTTTGGAACAGGTACTGTAGTGTATTCAAAGCGCATTGCCAGCTGATGGAATGAATCATGTGACAAAGAAACACCTACAGGTTGGACATGCTTCTTTCTGCAAGACAGTAATTGCCTAATAGAAAATGGAATATCCGGATTCACTCAAAGTATCGGATCATATGTACTATTCATCCCCAGTGCACTGGTTTAAAGCAAAACATCTATTGTACATTCTGTTTCAAGGTTATCAAACACCGCTAAAAAGTTACATAACGAGTGAAAATTGACTACAAGGTTTTAAGGGACGATATATTTGTGTTACCGAATGGCATGGTTATAGTGTGGTTAGATACAGTAATTTACAGAAATACCGTGACTCGCATAAATAGCGGGTTAAATACTGCCATTAAAATCGACGTAACACAGAGGTATCCCAAATGGCCAATAAAAACCTCATAACAGTATGATAATGACCGGCAGTGGACAATAAGAAGAAAAAAAGTAATCTGATTGCAAATGGTGGATAATTCCAATCATAAATTCCTTCATATTGTAAGGTGTGATGTTTTACCCCAACCCCTTGTATTATACATGTATTTATAAGTCTGTAAGTGGAGCCAGGTAAGCTTTGTTTTTCCAAGTACCTAAGTTGGCTAATCCTCTTACGTAACCCAGTCTTTGTTTGAGCTCTTGAGTGGAAATCTGGCGGGAATCTTTGTACATGGGAACACGTGACGTAGACAACTTCAAAGAGCCGGAAGCCGACAATGGTAGGCTGGACAGTACATGGGGACACACAGACTGACATTTTTATGATTGACAGTTCGATCAAATGACCAGAGTCCGTCGCCATCCAATCGGGATGCGTTGTAGGTGGGACTTGATTCGAGAAACTGGCATAAGACTTGTACAAGCCTGAAATTCGTCAGTTGGTGTTTAAGAGTCGCAGTGACACACACTCCGTTAGCCATTCGTAAAAATTGGCGGAATTTAGGAAATTCATGAAATAGCTTCGATCAGGTAAGTTTGATGTTACGTTGATTCTGCTTGATACGACTGCTGTTAATTGAAGAGAATTTGTCGTATGTATACATTTTACTTGTATTGAAGTATGAATAGTTAATTATGACCTTAATATTTTGCATTTTTTTTTCATGACTTTAGCTAGTACCTTTGTTTACGATTGATTACGATGTTGATTCGTTGCATCATTATTCATAATGTTACTATGTACACCTTATTTGTGAGGCGAAAATGTTCTCTTCTTTCGCTAGTAATATGTGTGCATATTATTTCGTGGATTATTACGTTTACGCCCTTTTGAAAGGACGATTTGTATTTGTGAAGAATTGTATTGCTCGCTAGCCGCTATAAGAATTAATATTGTAATTCTTTGCGTAGTTATATTTTGGTAGACAAGAAATTTGTTTACGTAATGATAGATTTTGCCATTGAGTAACGGATTGCCGTTTATCACCATTTGAATGTGAATATTGTGGATTTGGTACGCTTGTGTAGGAAATATATATAAATATATATAAATATATAGATAGTCATATTACTAATCGTAGTAATATTTTAGTACAATCATATTTGAAATATTTTGTATGTATATACTGATAGGGCTCAGTATGTAGATATTTGAATCCTTTGTGTGATTGTGTTATGGCGCCATTTTTGTAAGCGGCGGAAGTGTATGGGAATTTCGATGTGTGCGCATGCGCGACCCAAATGTCCCGCCTTAAACTGATGGTTCAGTTCAGTGACGTAGTGTGAGGGAAGATTTTTATAACCCTATGCTAATGCATTATACCTTTCAACAGGAAGCTTTCGGGGGACGAAAGAATTTCAGAGAATTTCGGGGGACGAAAGAATTTCAGAGAATTTCGGGGGACGAGAGAAGTTCAGAGAATTTCGGGTGACGGTGAGAGATACCGAGTGAACTTCGGGTGACCTCAAGGGATACCGTCAAGGGTTCCGGATACTAGAAGAGGAACCGGAAGTCAAGACAACCACTACACCCCCACAGTGGGCGCTTCGTCCGGGATATGAATTAGACATATATATTATTTTGGGACTTAAAGTTATTGGTAGAAGTATTAGTGAACAGTGTGAGATATTTTCCATTCTTTGTATTTGAAATTTTGTGATTTTCTCATCTTGTATTTTTATTGTCATATGTGCAGGCTTTGTAGATCTTCCATTCATAGCAGTACGTGTGAAGCAGATATCGAACAAATATCTTACCTGAACGAAACTAGTTGTTGTCGACAGGTAAGTATTTAAACTGGTATTACAAATATCTGTATATTGTTTGAATTTTGAGACAAGGTATCACTTTACATTAGTATAATGGCTACCGAACGACAAATGATAAAGGAATACCGCGCCATGGGGTCGGAAGATCTTGGATACGAGGGAGATCGCCTGGCAACCTTTATAGAAGAAAGGATCAAGGAATGGAAGGCCGAAAAAGCAGCGGAAAGAGAAGCCCAGTTAGCCAAGATAGCAGCGGACCGAGACGCCCAGAAAGAGCTGGAGCTAGCCAGACTCGCTCACACTCTGGAGATGGAAAAGGTCAGAGTTGAAGCTAGGACCAACGGACGGGACGACGCCAGTACAAGCTCTGGAACAACCGGTCGACCTTTCATCGACCACCGGATAGTCCAGATCAACATGTCACGCTTCAATGATAGGGAGGAGGCTATTGACGATTTTCTCGTCCAGTTTGAGAAACTCGCACGCGCTCATCAGGTCCCTGAACAGCACTGGGCCATTAATGTCTCAGCCTTTTTGCAAGGTGCAGCTCGGGAAGTCTACCACGGCTTAACTGCAGAAGAGGCTGATGACTACACTGCCCTCAAGAAGGCGCTTCTCTGCCATTACCGGCTGACCGCCGAGACTTACCGGAAACTTTTCCGGGACTCGGTGAAAAAGGTAACAGAGACCCACTCTCAATTTCACAACCGTGTTCGAGGTTTATTTGAGAAGTGGATGAAAATGGCCGAAGTCGAACGCACGTACGAAGGGCTACGCGAGGTAATACTCAAGGAACATGTCCTGGGTACTTACCGTCGCGAGTTGACAGTTTTCTTAGCAGAAAGAGAACACCGGACGCTCGAAGAGATCGCTAACATGGCGGAACGATACGAGCAGGCGCACTCGAAGAGTGGAGGTTCCGGGGTTGCTGACCGACCCCGACCCTCTGAGTCGCGTCGTATGGGGGAGGTTGAGCCTGCTGTCCGTAACCGTCAGGGCGACGGGAAGGTCGGAGGGGCACCTACAGGTAGGGCTGCCGCCTATCGACGTGGACAGGCCTCACCCACGAAACCAGGACTTGCAAGTCGGCGAGGGCCGCCGACATGTTTTAATTGCAAGCGCCTGGGGCATTTTGCCAGGGACTGTCCCAAGGGCAGGCAGACCCAGGTGAATGTCGTAGCTAAGAAGGAATGTGTGCCGGAAGCGAGTCGCAACCCAGCCAACCTTGCGGCCGCAACTGTCAATGGTGAAGGCGCCACCATCTTGTATGACACTGGGTGCAGCGTCCCCGCGCTTGTCGGCAAGAAATATGTCAAGCCGGAGGACTATACAGGGGAGGTAATAGAAGTTCAGTACGCGAACTGCGCGCGTGACTCATTACCAGTAGCTGTCATTGACCTCGATTCACCATACGTGAAGGGGAAAATTGAAGCTGCTTGCTTGGAGGGGATATCACATAACGTCATATTGGGTTGCCGTTATGTGTTACCCCAGCCGAACCCCGAAACCTGCACACCTATGCCAGTGAGTGCTGTTGAAACCAGGGCCATGAGTCGACAGCCGAAACAAAAGCCAATCCAAGTTACATCGACACCGGTTAGTAATGTTATTCCAGCGGAGTTAAGGAAGCTGCAACAGGAGGACGCAACTCTGGTGCAGTTGCACAAACACGCAGAAGCGGGAACAGAAAGGGAAACTCCGAACGGCGCGGTGAAGTTTGTCTACAAGAAGGGAATCTTGTATCGCCACGCCAGGAAACACAACGAACACTTCAAGCAAGTCGTCGTGCCAAAGGAAAAGCGTTGCGAAGTACTGAAACTTGCACACGAGAGTCTCATGGGTGGACACATGGGAATTGCTAAGACGCGTGACCGTCTTGTAAAAGAGTTTTACTGGCCAGGGGTCCAGGGAGACGTAAAACGGTTCTGTCTCTCCTGTGACAAATGCCAGAGAATGGCACCGAAAACGGATCAGCGACCCATCCCTTTGGGGAGTACGCCCCTTATCGATGAACCATTTAGACGTGTTGCCATGGATTTAATCGGACCGATAAAACCCGCGTCTGCGCACGGAAATCGATATATTTTAACGGTTGTCGATTATGCTACACGCTATCCGGAGGCCGTTGCGTTGCGTAACATTGACACGGAAACCGTCGCGGAAGCTCTGTTTGCGATCTGGTCAAGAGTCGGAGTGCCCGACGAGATCTTGACCGATCAAGGAACACAATTTATGAGTCGTGTGATGGCGGAGGTGAATCGTCTCATGTCGATTAAACACCTCACGACTACACCGTATCACCCCCAATGTAACGGATTGGTCGAACGGTTTAATGGGACCTTGAAAAACACGCTCAAGAAATTGTGCGAAGGCCGCCCCAAGGATTGGGACCGGTATATTCCGGCCATGCTTTTTGCATACCGGGAAGTACCGCAAGCGAGTTTGGGGTTCTCTCCCTTTGAACTCTTGTACGGGAGAACCGTACGCGGCCCAATCGCCGTACTGAGACAGCTGTGGACAGACGACCACGCTGTAGAGGAAGTACGCACTACCTACCAGTACGTCGCGGACTTGCGCAACAAACTGGAAGAGGTTTGTTCTCTCGCGCAAGAAAATCTCAAACGAGCTAAGGCGCAACAGGCGAAAAATTACAATAAGCGCGCAAAACCACGTCAGTTTGAGGTAGGGGACAAAGTGTTGTTGTTGTTGCCCCAGGAACACAACAAGTTGCAAGTTTCCTGGAGGGGTCCATACGTCGTCACCAAGAAGGTCGGAGGTCAAACCTACCGGATACAGCTACCGACGAAAGAGAAATTGTACCATGCCAATTTGCTCAAGAGGTACCGGGAAAGGGAGACCGCCAGCGATTTTGTTGTCGCAGCGATAGTCACCGAGGATATCGAAGGCGATACGGAAGGTGCTAACACTGTCCCGAGCTGTCCATTAACGAGGGCCGAGACTCCGTCGGACGTGGAGTGTGACCCCATGTTAACTGAAGGGCAGCGGAACGAGATAGAGACCTTGCTGGCCGGATATTCCGACGTGCTAACAGAAAAACCCGGGAGGACGACGCTTGTCGAGTTCGGGTTAAAGACGGTGGACGACCGACCAGTTCAGCGTAAACCCTACCCCTTGCCCCACGCGAAACGACAAGTTGTAAGGGAAGAAATCGAGCAGATGATTGCTCTGGGAGTAATCGAACCTGCCGACTCTCCGTACAGCTCACCAGTAGTCTTAGTGCAGAAGAAGGACGGAACCCATCGGTTCTGCGTCGACTACCGGAAGCTGAATCAGGTGACAGAATTTCAAGTTGAAATGCTACCTGACCCCGAACATATCTTCGCTTCGGTCTCGAAAGCGAAATATTTTTCCAAACTGGATTTGTCCAAGGGGTATTGGCAAATTCCGGTAAGGAAAGAAGACCGACCGAAGCTTGCTTTTGCTACTCCCGACGGGACATACCAATGGTTGGTGATGCCGTTCGGGGTACAAAACGCGCCCAGCGTCTTTACCAGAATGATGCGGAAGTTGTTGGAGCCCTTGCGCGATAGGGGTGTCCACAACTTCATGGATGACCTCTTGTTAGCTACAGAGACATGGGGTGAACACCTCGCTCTGTTAGCTGACGTTTTGGAGCGGCTACGTCAGGAGGGCTTGACAGCCCGCCCTTCCAAATGTCACATTGGTTTCAGGACATTAGACTATTTAGGACATACCCTGAGCCAAGGCACGCTGTCTCCAGAGAAGTCGAAGGTGGAGCAGTTGAGAAACGCCGCACGCCCCACCACGAAAACGGAAGTGAGGTCATTCCTGGGACTGGCCGGATATTACCGGAGGTATGTCGCTAATTTCAGCGTGATTGCGGGCCCGTTGTCTGACCTAACCAAGAAACGGACCCCGAGTAAGTTCGTTTGGACAGATGCGTGTGAGCACGCATTCCAAACGCTAAAGGATAGACTTACATCCGACGCAGTTGTTCGTCTACCGGACTTGGATAAAGAATTCGTTCTGCGCACCGATGCATGCGACACGGGACTGGGAGCAGTACTGCTCCAGGTGCATGACAAGACGCTTTTTCCTGTCGCATACGGCAGCCGGAAGTTGTCTGCTGCCGAGAAGAATTACTCAGTATCGGAGAGGGAATGTCTCGGAAACGTGTTCGGCATATCACGGTTCGAGCGATACCTATATGGACGTAAGTTCATATTGGAGACCGACCACCAACCACTCGCCTATCTGGCGCAGGCAAAGTTGTCCAATGGTCGATTGATGCGATGGTCGCTGTTTTTACAGCAGTACCAGATGCAGATCAGATACGTGAAAGGATCTGAAAACGTAGGCGCAGATTTCATGAGTAGAAGCGCCGAAATGATATAGATCATTTGTTATATTTTCGTGTTCATACTCAGTTTAGCATTTAGTTCATTTTGCTGATTTTGTTCTTTATATCGTGTAACACTTTTGCTTTTTTAGTTTGAGTGAATAAAATCCTGATTTTATTCTCAAGCGTGGGGGGATGTGATGTTTTACCCCAACCCCTTGTATTATACATGTATTTATAAGTCTGTAAGTGGAGCCAGGTAAGCTTTGTTTTTCCAAGTACCTAAGTTGGCTAATCCTCTTACGTAACCCAGTCTTTGTTTGAGCTCTTGAGTGGAAATCTGGCGGGAATCTTTGTACATGGGAACACGTGACGTAGACAACTTCAAAGAGCCGGAAGCCGACAATGGTAGGCTGGACAGTACATGGGGACTCACAGACTGACATTTTTATGATTGACAGTTCGATCAAATGACCAGAGTCCGTCGCCATCCAATCGGGATGCGTTTTAGGTGGGACTTGATTCGAGAAACTGGCATAAGACTTGTACAAGCCTGAAATTCGTCAGTTGGTGTTTAAGAGTCGCAGTGACACACACTCCGTTAGCCATTCGTAAAAATTGGCGGAATTTAGGAAATTCATGAAATAGCTTCGATCAGGTAAGTTTGATGTTACGTTGATTCTGCTTGATACGACTGCTGTTAATTGAAGAGAATTTGTCGTATGTATACATTTTACTTGTATTGAAGTATGAATAGTTAATTATGACCTTAATATTTTGCATTTTTTTTCATGACTTTAGCTAGTACCTTTGTTTACGATTGATTACGATGTTGATTCGTTGCATCATTATTCATAATGTTACTATGTACACCTTATTTGTGAGGCGAAAATGTTCTCTTCTTTCGCTAGTAATATGTGTGCATATTATTTCGTGGATTATTACGTTTACGCCCTTTTGAAAGGACGATTTGTATTTGTGAAGAATTGTATTGCTCGCTAGCCGCTATAAGAATTAATATTGTAATTCTTTGCGTAGTTATATTTTGGTAGACAAGAAATTTGTTTACGTAATGATAGATTTTGCCATTGAGTAACGGATTGCCGTTTATCACCATTTGAATGTGAATATTGTGGATTTGGTACGCTTGTGTAGGAAATATATATAAATATATATAAATATATAGATAGTCATATTACTAATCGTAGTAATATTTTAGTACAATCATATTTGAAATATTTTGTATGTATATACTGATAGGGCTCAGTATGTAGATATTTGAATCCTTTGTGTGATTGTGTTATGGCGCCATTTTTGTAAGCGGCGGAAGTGTATGGGAATTTCGATGTGTGCGCATGCGCGACCCAAATGTCCCGCCTTAAACTGATGGTTCAGTTCAGTGACGTAGTGTGAGGGAAGATTTTTATAACCCTATGCTAATGCATTATACCTTTCAACAGGAAGCTTTCGGGGGACGAAAGAATTTCAGAGAATTTCGGGGGACGAAAGAATTTCAGAGAATTTCGGGGGACGAGAGAAGTTCAGAGAATTTCGGGTGACGGTGAGAGATACCGAGTGAATTTCGGGTGACCTCAAGGGATACCGTCAAGGGTTCTGGATACTAGAAGAGGAACCGGAAGTCAAGACAACCACTACACCCCCACATAAGGTTATGTCAGAAAATGTGCTTAAAACTCCTGCCTCGTGTTTACTAATGTCTTCAGATAGAATTAGTAATTCAAAGTACTTTGGGTAATATCAATCCGTGTTATATAATTTTATGACTTTAGACCGATTATGAAACAAAGTAACTACCTGTCCGTGACTTAGCCATTGTGTTACGGTCAAGTTCGCGGTTAATTCAAAGAGAACCTTGTCGAGGTGGTGAAAACCTCTGTTTAGCAATCAGCTAGTGATGTAACCGGTTATCTTAGGCTTAGAGACCGGAAAACCCAACATTATAAACTGTCAGTGCAATACCCTAGGCAGTTTGCAAAGAAACCACCGGTAACCAATCAGAACTTAGATAATCAAATTTGGGGCGGGTTTCTCACGGAATAAATGGAACATTATCAGAAAGTATAACAATATACAAAGGAGACTTACAAATTTATAGAAAGAAGAAACATGGAGAGTGAATTCTACTCACGAACAAGAAAGCGAGAAAACAGGGCGACTGCCCACAATGCAATAAAGAACTTGGAAAAGTACTTAAAAACAAGGAGAGTAGAGACAGAAGAAGGGTCAATGTTTGAATGCTACTACCAGGAGGGTACGTAAGAACTGGACATGAGGAATATACCTCGAGAGAAAGTACCTGCTGCTACATCAACTATAATAATAGCCCTGTACGCTAGAATCCCGGATATAAAACAACAAATACATTCTATTAACATGAAAGGCTATGACTGATAGATAATAAGTCCTTGGGAGAACTTGCCGGTCCCACCTTATGGAGAATTAAACATCTCAGGAGAGACGGTAGCAGTAAAAAAAACAACAGTACCACTCTTAAAAATAATCAAGAAGCAGACATGAAAACTCCATTTATCCGACATCGCTATCGATATACCTCTAGAAGACAGGGTCGACCGTTTCAAAAACAAATTTAGCGTAAAAGTGGAAAAATCAAGATTGGCGACCGTCCCAGGATTCTCAGTACACAAGGGATTAGAATACGGGAAATTGAAAGACAAAACTTAGGTGAATCAAGAGGGCTTTCTATCTACATGGATTCCTGACAAAAGCTTGGTATAAGGGATGCATACACCACAACAAGTGTAACATGTGGAGGGCCGGGACACACTCCACCCCAAAAACCGAGCTGAGGCCCACACATGGGGAAGGGAAAATGAACAAATCTACACTGCATCGCTGGAAATTCCCCCAACTATTAGGCATCAGGAACAACAACAAGAACCACCAAGACAAAAACAAAAACAACATCAACAACAAAGTCATAAATAAGAGGCAGCAAGACAGAAACAGCAATAAGGGCAATGAAGAGACAAAAAGAGAAAAAAAAATTAGTGAAACATACCTTCTGTACGATATATAAAAGCAACAAAATATAAAATTCAGACGAAGACAAAATATATAGCACACACAACAAGTCGGGCATGAGGACCTCCCGAAATGGTCTGGAAAGATCAAGCAGGGAGAGCATTCTCTAAAACAACAGTTAAAAAAGCGAGGGAAAACGGAGTTCTAGGAAATTCGGACGAGATTTGGAACAAAGGATTCTGAGTTGAGATATCTTCGCCCGAATCTATCTCACTTTACTAACTGGGAGTTGTAAGAGTTATACGTTATTACGTGCATTTAATCTAGTAGAAAGTTAATCTTCTGGCATATGGAGAACTTGGCCCATGAAGAACTCGCCCGATGGAGAACTCGCCTTGGGAGAACTCGACCCAACTATTTGGAGAAGTCGCCCCAGAGTGGTTGGAGAAGTCGCTCCAAATGATTGGAGAAGCCCCCCCCCCCCACGTGTCACCTAGCAGCAGAAGGGGCGAATCCCACAACTTTTCAGGCAAACAAAGGGCGAAATAAACCCTTTATAAACCCGCGATGACGCTTGTAAACGTAATTGTCGCCGTTGTTGCTGCGTTTTGTTGTCGTCGCCCCCAGCAGAGGGGGTGAATCCCACAACTTTTAGGAAGCCTCCAAACGCCGAAATGGAGGGCTAACCTTACGCCGTTGTAAACGTAATTGTCGCCGTTGTTGCTGCGTTTTGTTGTCGTCGCCCCCTCTGCTGCTCTCTATCCAAAAATTTTATCTAACCCGACTCGATACCGTGTTCGAGGATGATGTAAATTTATTGTTATAAATCCGTGTGGGGTTGATTGAGCATGACTAAATAAGTTTCTAAACTTAATTATGTCCATGTCGCCGTTGCACCAAGTCTGATGTATATTTTGCAACGTGTGTGTGTCAACTCTGTTGAACACAGCAAGAATATTACAGTTATCCCTAATCACTTTAGGAATTTGTGTATATCGTTGGGTCACATAAATCACATCAGTGTTTTGTGTCTACCTCTGGAAAATATCCTGGCAGGATTTGTTTGTTTATCCAACATTACGTCACCGTACACAACTAAATTCTTAATACTCCCATCGATATCATCTACGGACGGAGCTTCATCAATGTCCGTGATAAACTCAATAATATCCTCACCGGTTACAGATTTTGCATTTTCATTAAAATCTTTTAACACGTTATAACAACGTTGATCATCTATGGATGGAGCTACCAAATACAATTTGTCCCACTTAATCCATTTCATTATTAAATTTAACAACAACTGCGTCTTACCACTCCCAGATGGGCCAATTATAATCATACGAACAGAATTTGGTAGTGCTGCGTGATGCTTATCCTGTTTTCGTTTCCTTGTAGCAGAAAAGTCAGCGATCTCCATTAGAATAATATAATATAAATATGGATTTATATTGTGTGAAATGTAGAGCACGTACCACAACAAGTCATCTAACAACTGTTATAACAAAAAATAACAGATCTGCGGTTTCGGGCAAGTGTGAGCGATGCGGTACACAAAAGTTTAAATTTATTCCCATGTCAAAGCCAGCATCAAGTAAAAAAAAAGACGAGGTGGTGATATTGCCGCCAAGTTAGGAAAATTACCCGGAACTCCGTGGGCTAAATACCCAGGAGAAAAACATCTTCCAGGATATAATTACTGTGGTCCTGGAACCCGACTTGATTCAGGCTTGATGCCTTAAATCAGCCCAATCCAGGTGTGTATCCGATAAATGCTATCGATAAAACATGTCATGTCCATGATGTAGCTTACCGAAGTAAGGATCTACAAGATAGGCATCTCGCGAATGTGAAATTAATTTACGCGTTAAATGCCATCACTCATAAATCTTTCAAAGAAAAGTTAGCTAGCTGGTTAATAAAATCTGCAATGAAATCTAAGCTTGTATTAGGCGCTGATAATTAATTATAATGGAGTCAATTTATTATTCCCCAAGAGGATACTGGAGAGGTAGCGCAGCAATCGGCAAGCTTGCCAACGCAGCAAAAGTCACACGTCATACTGCAGCAGATTGGTTATCCAAACAAGCAATATGGCAAATTTACCAACCACCGCCTAAACAAATTCACTTTGCACATTTTGATGTTAGTGTGCCAAATGAAGTTCATCAGGCTGATATATTATTTCTGCCACATGATACCGTTCGTCGCAAAATATACAAGTACACGTTAACTGTAGTTGATGTTGCAAGTAGATACAAAGATGCGGAACCGTTAACGACTAAAACAGCATCTGAGGTTGCTTCTGCGTTTGAACGAATTTATCAACGAGGTGGTCTACGATGGCCACAGCTGCTACAAGTTGATCTTGGTAAAGAATTTCAGGGTGCAGTATCATCAACGATGAAGCAACATAACGTCACTCACCATCAGGCGAGGACATACTGCAATTCACCGTCATCAGGCAATTGTTGAGCGATTTAATCGAACACTTGCTGAGCGGTTATTTGGATATCAATACGCGAAGGAATTCATTCACCACAAGAGATCGCGCGAATGGGTTGCAAGATTACCAAGCGTGATAGCTGCATTAAATAATAAAATTACTCGAACAACCAACATGAAACCTGCCATCGCGGTAACTAAAAAACATATACCTGTACAACGAGGTGTTTTTTCAGCACGACCAATGCTGGGTAGTGTCACTGTGAGATATTTATATGAACCAGGTGAACTTGAAGGTGGTAAAAAAAGAGCGACTGATCCCATTTGGAGTATTACTACACATAAGATATCTAACATATCTAGATCTACTGGTAGACCAGCAATCTACAGGCTGGATTCGACTGCTCCTCAACTTGGATTCACACGTGAACAATTACAAGTAATTGCCGAGGACACACAATTACCGCCCAGATCACTTAACTAGCACCACGACTTCGATTACATTCAAGACAGGTTAGCATCACATTTTGTCGTGTATGACCAAGATTGTTATCTTTTCTGTCTACGGTAAATTGTTTTGGGTGTTTACTCGAATACTGCCACAACATTATACAATTACAGCTCGCACAGTGATTATTCTGCTGCTGTTTTAACGCGTTAATAAATTCAACATCAAGGTCGAAATCGCGATTATTTTTTTTGTCACTCTGTTTGTAACCGGCTAATTTTTTTCTTGCTATATCATTGTTGTTTTCATTATTATCAGTCACTGACTCTTCCAAGACAATTCTTCGCAGTTGAGATATTCTTCTGACTCTGGACACAGATAAGTAAACTAAATTTGACCACTCGATTCGATCATCAACGATCCAGACAGTTGTATCACTGATAGTCAGTCCTTGAGATGAATGCATCGTCATTGCGTATCCTAGCGTCCACGGGGATTTGTTCAATTTATGTGCATCTTCAACAACATTGACATCAACTGTGACAATATCATTCAATACTAAATTCTGTTTCCTTGACTCTGTCAAGTTCCCAGGAATATCAACATCTATATTCTGTAACCGCGTATCAGCTGGTATATAACACAATGGCACTGGCAGCATTGGAAACTTTTCTTGTTGTAATTGAAATAACTGCTGTTGAATTGTGTCTCTGACTATCTTTCTACTTGCCACTATCAAATCGCTTGGTCTCCACGTTTTCTAAAAGTCGCTCATTGAAGTTTCAGGAATCATCTCGCGCATGATTTCACATTGAATTTTATTCGGTTGTAATCTGACTAATGTTTTAAATTCCTTCAGCTTTGCATCAAGTGCTCTATGATCATCAGACACTTCTTCATAATAATCAACAAAATCTTTTAACCACAAATGCGGAGATGGACCAACAAAAGGTGGTGGCTGACCGTGATCGCCGCACATTATCACAGCTGTATTTTTTGTCAGCAGCCAATCCAGGAACAATTTTAATATATCTAACGACACTGTGTCTATTTCGTCCCAGATTACTTTCTCAGGAATATATTTTGTTCCCATTCGATCTGAAGTCCATACACCGCCGCTGTACTTAAAAAACCCGTGATAAGTGCAAGAATTAACTCCTCGTTGTTTCATCTCCCTGGCTAGTCTGTGTGTAGGTGTTAGCACAATCTTATCTGAATTTCGAAATAATTAAATCGCTCGAGTTGACTTACCAGACCCACCCGGTCCGTTCAAATAAACGGTTTTGTGTCTAGTGATTGGATCATTCACAGATGATGCAGAAGACATTTCTGATAATTCTGATTTACAATAATTATCTTTGATAGCCACATCAGAGGATTTACAATATCCATGTAACATTTCCTTTTTTATTCTCCACGAACTCCATGATTCATCATTACTTGGAAAACGAGCCAGTGATTCTGAATATCTTTTATTGATATAAAATGAATCCGTTGCAACTCTAACTGCAGTGTCAGGAAATCGATTTATCATTGATAGCAAGTTTATAGAAACATAAGCCAGCATCGAAGATCTTAAATGTGTGTATTGAGGTGATTTTCCATTAATATAACTTACAATTGTGCCTAACTTTTTCCTGTCGGACAAGAAAGCGTCCTCCCGATTACAAAATATATTTCTCTCAGCGGCATCAGCAATTATAAAATTTGATTCAGCGTCATCGATAATCAATCGTGAATGATGTAGTTTATGATCATTTGCACCACCTTGAGTAAATTTACCGATTATTCTTCTCCCGAGATCCTTTGCTGTTTTTTCACTATTGCTGAGTTTAATCTTAAGAACTTTAGGAGCCTCACCGACAGTGACATCCATGGGAGTATTTGGACTCTCTCGTCCATATTCTTCAATGACTTCATCGGGACTGATATGCTTCGGTGTTGGTAACCAAACCAAAGTCTGCGGTCGATATGATATGATTGCTTCACTGACAGTCAACGATACCAGTATTCGGCTGTCAAGTATATATCGCAACAACACTATTGGTGCCCAACACCTTTCACTAAAGTGTCTGCCAAACCAAACATAACAGCACGGATGAAGCTCTTTAGCAAATTCAAACGACGTCACACGAGCAAATCCTGTCAGGGGAAAATTGGGTAAAGGACCGTTTATAGCAACTCGTGTCATCGAGTTCGTGGGATGTCCAAATCTTTTAAAGTATTCGTTACACTCGCCCATCCCGAGAAAGCTTCCCGGATAACACGCAATCATATCCACGGAAATCATCTCGCTGTGGTCATACTCGGTATTCCACAAACCGCCGTGTCCATACTCGACACAACTCAATTGTATGTCTTCGAGAAACTCACTTCGGGTTGGCATCCACAAATTTCTTTCTCTGGCGGTGTGAGCGGCAACACTTGGAACTGTAAAACAATTAGTTAATAACTGCTCAGTGTTTTCTTTATATTTCTCTGCGAGTTTTTTCATTTGTTGTTGCAGAGATTCCGTCCGGTATAATTCACCGCTGCGTCTTACAAATTGATCATACTCGCCATCTTCGGAACTTTTAAACAATCACATCGACACAGGGTAAGCGTTATGATCAATGATATTCATTGGAGCTCTGTATCGATTATATTTCGATTTGTATAATACTTCCTCTGTTATCGTTGTTAGGGTTATGGGAAATCTTAATGCTTTTTCTAGCTCGGCAACATCGTTTATTGACGCTCCTGTATCCTTGACCTTTTCAGCCCAAGCTGCTATCTTGGAACGTCTTAGATCAGTTAGACCGTTTCCGCGCATCGCATTTTTAAAATGTTCCATTACTCGCTCGGCTACACAATTCAGCCTTGACAATCTCATTGGGGTGAGTTTATTGATTTTTGTTTTTTTTATAGATAGATTCCATAAATGACCGCGGTCACAGGATACGCTCGAGCATAATATGGTTTATCAATCCCAGTCAACATTCCTGGTTTGGAATCTTTACTTAACAGAATGGTTTTTCCATTAGCAAGGACAGGGTCATTTTTGTCACGGATAATCCACGTATCGGAATCTACTTGCACAATAAATTTTATTCTGAAAAAATATTTCTGATTATCAAAGAGATAATCAATAATTGTTTTCGCTCGTGCATCATTCATTGTAGAGTCCTTGACAGAGTTAGTGTCGCGTATAATTTTAAATGTGGACTATACGTGAGATGCACCGTCGTTACGAAATTCTTTTTTGGCATTCCTGATAATATCAAACAGATCAGTCAGGGCCCGTCTCCGCGAGTCAGGGGTTAGTCTGTCAAGATCGAATCTAGAAGCTTTCCCGGCGCCAATGGCAGATAATCTTTCAAACTCCTCCATGTTATATTTAAGACAAACATTTAAATAAGAAATATTATTTATAATGAATAAATGCAAGTGGCTTCAAGTTGGATCCGTAATTCCTTGCAATAAATCCTGCAGAAAAGAATTCTGCGGGGGACATTCCAAAAGCGTCCGAAAGGGGAGTTTAGGACCAATACCGTGTCTGCGATGTGGTGTTGGGGTCAGGAGTAAAACACAGTTATGTGCAAGGTGCGGAGGAAAGAGATACCGTGAACTTAAGCGATATTATAAAAAAAAAAATAACGATGTTGCGCTAAAATGTGAGCGCGATTATTTAACTAAGTTTTCAGACAAATTATAAATTAGACGAATACATTATATATATAAATGAGCCAAGAATTTGTCCCACATCCTATCATTAAGAATTACGAAGCGAATCGTGAGGGAATAGTTAGGCACTGTAGATTGAAAAAACCAGTTGGTGTTGTTAGTAATGCTGGTTATCTTAGATTTACTGTTGGGAAAAACAGGTATCATAATCACAGGGTCGTGTTAGAGTGTTTCTTTGGAAAGATCAAAGACGATCTTGTAGTTGATCATATTAACAACAACAAACGTGATAATTCTCTTCAAAATTTACAGACTATCACACAACGTCGAAATGTTGCACGTGGGGATGCTGGGGGAAAGAGAGAGTCTAGGGCAGTTAAATCTTTCAACATAAGTACCAGTGAAGAAAAAATATTTCATTCAATGAACTGAGCTGCCAAGTATTTTGATATTTGTGCGGCCTCAGTACGAAAAGTCGCAGAAAAAATATACAAGTCTGCCATCTCAAAAAAATATAATAAACAAAAAATTGTTTTTCCTTATTGTTAAAAATCCTGAAGTTTTTAATATAAATGGGAGATAACTCCGTTAAGCATATCTCAAGCAATTAGTTCCTTCCCTTTGTCAAAGTGAATGCGCAACACTCCCTGAGATTGTGCAATACCCAGAGCGGTATACAATTATTTTTTTTACAATTGCGTTACAGTCTGTAACACTTCCGCATTTGTCAGTACAGGTATTTTTCATAAGCAATATGAATTCAGAATTTAAAATCCAGTTCAGAATTTAAATTCAGTTCAGAATTTGTTAACGATATACACTACAAACGGGTAAACAGTTCTCCGTGTTACCTATACGATCACAACAGGGTCTTCAATTACTTCCCGTTGATTTTATCAAGAATTTTATCAAAAACTATCACACGGGCGGGTGTACAATAAATATTTTTTTCACAGATAAAATCCTTGTTTTATTACATTCGTTTGGTTTTATGGTTCATCTGTATTTTTTCTGCGATTATATTTAAGAAAACAAGTACAAAAAACCGAGTGAGCTATTTTTGAACTTCCAAGTATCAGTCAGTTTATATACTTTAGCGTCCGAATTATGTACGGGGTTTTCGAAACCCAACAAAGTTGCACAACTTTCCGCGTTATCACCCTGACGGGGTGACATTTTGCACCCCGCGGGATTGATTTTGGGGGAGGGTGTGCAACTTTGTTGAGCGTAGAATATAACCCCATATGTCTGTGCCGTCCTTATATGTTGTACTGTCCAACTGTAAGCTTGCTAAGATGCGGTGGCACTTTAGAAGCTTACAAGTGTAAATACTATATGTTGTACTGTCCTACTGTAAGCTTGCTAAGATGCGGTGGCACTTTAGAAGCTTACAAATGTAAATACTATATGTTGTACTGTCCCTATATGAAGCTGCTAGCATATCATTTGGGTAAGCTAGGGGTTCAACACGGGGAATGTTTCGTCTTTCGCAAACACACCCTCTGGGCTTTCTAGACTGTTATTTGACAGGTTAGGGGCTCACATGGGGGTTGTGTTTCCGCTCCTGAGTTTGGTAGCCTATCATTTCATAAGCTAGAGACTCAAAGGAGATGTGGTGTGCAATTTTTTTCTTTTGAATATATAATATTGTATATATGAATTACGAAAATATCAATGGTGTGATTGTTGCTATTAAAAATTAGAAGAGCGCGGATTTAATATATCACTAAATCCTGAAACAATTATGTCCGATTTTGAATCACTACATGAAGCTAAATGCGCAGGGCGTTATATTCTGCCTGCTCAGTACCGATTTATAAATGTGATACAGACAAATTTATATAAATCGCTGGCTACAGTAGAAGAAGCACAAATAAATGAATTTGTTTCATTGTCTCGTGCAATTGAAAAGATTCGGTTGGAATTAGCTCAAGAATATGAAACAAGGAAGATAATAAATACTCGTGTAAGGAAGTTGAAAAATTGTATGTCCGCTGACAAAGTCAAGGATGAAATCAAAGCTGACGAGGAAGTAAATACCTCACCTTGATATACCTAGAAGTCGAGTACTTGGAAGTGAAATTGAAAGTAAAAAAAAATGATATATATTTTTTTTTACTTGCATCAGTCTGAGTTAGATAATCTTTCCCTAAGTCGGTGGGGTTTAAGGCAAGAGTGAGCATAATTGAGAATTTGATCTCTGTCGCATACAATTGAAATAATATGCTCGCGTCTGAGACTATCTAACTGTTGCTGTGTTAGTAAGAAGTCTTCGTCTCCGTATTCGTCAATAATGAATTTAACGTTAATTTCTTCTTGTGCAAATGCAGCCCTAACTGCTTGCCCGAGCGCTTGTTTGTCATACACGAAAACATTTATGTGATGGTACATATAGATTTATGAATCTAAGATCTAAATACGGGTATATACTCTAAAATTTGATGTATACCGCAGTGCGCGACCACAATATGATCTTTTTTTAGTCGCTGTAGTTGTGTATCAGTCAGTATAAAATCGTCATTGCCGTATTCATCAACAATTATTTTTTCCGGGGTAACTTTTCCGGTACTGACAGCTTCATCAAGAAGTTCTTTGTTATGTATGAAACATTTTACGCGGTGGTACATTATATAATACTCGATTGATTAATTGTGAAATCGTAAATGATTTTTCAATAAAAAAATATATATATATATATATATATATTTTCTGCAGATTACTAAATTCGCATGATTTTTACTAGTAAATACCCTATCAAAATTAGCAAATCGGACGATATCTATGATTTTTACTAGTAATTACCCTATCAAAATTGAGAAATTGGTCGATTTCTGTGATTTTTACTAGTAATTACTCTATCAAAATTGAGAAATTGGTCGATATGTACAATATATATATATATATATATATATATATATATATATATATATATATATATATATATATATATATATATATATATATATATATATAATAAAATATTTTTACTGAAGACCGAAAATCGTTTCCCAATTATAAGTCTTTAAGACTTTACAAGTAAATTAATATGTAGTTTTTCATTTTGCAAATCAAGAAGTGACCACTCTGGTCTGTCAGCGCAAAATTTATTCTGGTCAGCCACGGATTGTGACATCGCAGATAGACTGGATTGATCGGCTCTTGTACGATTAAAAATCCAGGTGGTTCTTTCGGGGTGAATGAATAAAGAATAAAACCTTGCTGGGCTTGATTTGATACTGTCGTGTCCGTGCTGTAACTGCCATCAGTGATATCACACACAAGATTGACCGCGACCACTTCGGTTATATTTACGATGCCCTGAGATACATGCCGACCTTCTCCTTGTGAGTTATTGTTATGTCTGAGGATAGTTACCGGTGGTGTTATCTTTCTCCATGCAGCGAGTATTTTAGGGAAGTTTTCATTGATTAGATCATTGACAGATTTTCTTAGCTTGGGAACATTATACCCGGGAAATTTAAAATTTGGCAGAGTGGCTTCTGTTAGCGAGTAATTGGCTAGAAAATTTTTGTTTAAAGGAAATTATGTCATCATCAGTGTGATCAATTGTTGCCTGAATTACTCGCTGGTTGATATATTCCATGTCGGATACAAGCTGATTTAATATTTCAATCCGCGTGATGATTTCGCTGCGTGAACTTGTTATATCAGAAAGATGTTCTTGGAAGCGCTGCCGTAGTAGCTGTAATTGTGTTTTATGTTCTTGATTAATGATTTTTAAACATTCAATAATATAACTTATGCCAATACTAAAACCACCAGTCCCTCCTCCGGGAAAGCGTTCCTTAATAAAAAGCCACTGATTATAGCCCTCGTCGTGGAAGTTTAAATTACTACCCAATTTTGATCCTTTTATACCATCCAGACGTTGTTTGTATGACGGGGAAACTTCGTGGTATGATTGTTTGTCAGTGACATAGTCAGACTTTTTAGGTTCTGGTGGTATTGGCGGCGCCTCGGGTGGATTTTCAGGCCATCTTAACACTGTTCTGATCGAACTATTATATATATCCACGGCGTAGTCTGGGGTGCTTATTTCGATGGCCGAAGACATCGCTGGCTCATGAACAGTTATCGCTATTTTGGATTCCTTTGTTGTGATAATTTTTATTCGACGTTGTAATTCCTCATTGATTTCTTCCATTTGATAAGCCCCGGTTGGTAACCCAATGACATTCCAGTCTGGTGTGCCATCGGGTTTATTTTTATATGCAAATACCAGTGAATTATTTGCTGTAATCCACCAAACGATTTTGATCTGATATTGGGCCAACTGTGATATACTCGTAATTGTGCCAACGCGATCTCGCTTACTGGAATCGCAGTTGGAAAATTAATACTGAATTCTGGTTCAGTTGAGGTTACTGTTATTAAAGAAATTCGCGCTGGGCTTGTATTTGCGACTATCTGTTGAAGTAATTCCGTCATTATTTATCTTTTGTCGCTTCAAATGACCAGTGTAGTCTTCATACATCTTTGTCATTTCGGCGAATTCGGAATCTGATATTGTTGTATCGTCAAGACTTGATGATATCACCGACGACAATTTCGAGTAGGTGCTCGTAGCCGCGCTGTTTAACTTTTCATATTCGTGCAATTTTGTTAGCGCGCATGAGGTTATTTTTTTCGCGATAATATTAGCAACTCTTGCAATTGTCGTTGATGTTGAAACTGTAATTGTGACCGCGATTGCAGTTGTCACTGGTGTTAGCGCTGATAATAATAACTCCTGTGGATGCGGACACTGAATACACTATTGTGTCTAGGATGATTACACACCGCTTGTATTTTTTTACCTTTGCTGTACATTCGTTAATAGTATTTTTTAACTCTGACTGCCATTCGCGTGCTTGATCGTACCTATATTGCTGAACATCTGTTGACTCTGACGCCATTTTATTGTTTTACGCAGTAACCAATTGAGGAGTTTCAGCTACAAATTCCAAACACCACCAGTAAGATGTTGCGGTTAATTTCTTGTCGGCGGATTCCAGTATAAATGTTTTTTCGGTCCCCTTGTTTAATATGATAGTTACAACCCCGGAAAACTTGTCGGTGGAATGTCTCCAGGGATACGTTGTAAATATCTCAAATTTAGGGGCGCTGAACACAGACAGTCTATACACTCCAGTAACTGTTGCTGTATATTTAATAGTATTATTTTGTTTAGACCATGTTGCAAATCCAGATGATGCTGTGTATACTATGTTGGCAATATGCCCTGGAGTAACTCCAGATGGGATTTTAATCAAACCGGTTTTGTTAACGATCTCAGGAATCCCCGCTACGATATCCTGTTGTGTTTGTTTGATCGTGTCAATGTTAGTTTTGATATCAGAAAGTTTCATATCGACGGTGAGTGGATCACCAAAGAATTCCTCTCCGGTTTCATAAATTTTTTTAAAGTTTCTGCGAAGATTTGCAAACGCGTTTACATGAACATCATACTCGTCCCGCAACGTGGATAGTTTACCGTCAACGGTGTCAACATAATTTTTTGTCGCTGCATCTTCCGGGGATGTTTGATCTCTTGAAACCACTATTTTATTTCCGTTCATGCTGAGTTCACCTGTCATTGTATCGCCGGTCTTTTTTACTGCAACTTTCTGCATATCATCTCGCAGCTCCGCAATTGATATCAGCGAATCTCTGATTTTTCCGCTATCAGTGAACACAGGGATGTTACCCGGAGTAGCTCCAATAACCCTACGAATTATTTCATGCCATTTGATATCGCTGGTTTTTAGTTTTCCGTGTCGGTCCTGAAAAATAACAACCTCATCTGGGTCTATCCCGGTCAGACTTAAAAGATTATCGATTTCATCTTTGGTCGCATATTTTGATAAATCTATATCGGCGCGCTTCCTTAAATATCAACCATTATTTGATAGGAAACTGTTTAAATCGACCCGTGGTATACTCGTGCACAACTTTGTGAGGTGGTTTGGTTGACGCTGATATCGCATCAATAACATTTAATACTTCACGGCCACATATCGGAGGATAGGTCAGTGTTTGTGTTAGCAGCGTTGAGTACCAAACTTTTGACCCTGACGCGGGGATGTCTTTTGTATATTTTAGAAATTCAACTGGCGGTGCTAACCCATACGAATCAAATAGATAATTCCACGTGGATCGATCGCGTAAGCGACCCAATGAGTTCCTGGACCATCGCTGTTATCGAGATTAATAATTCCAGTTTCTGGATTATTCGGTTGTCGTGGTAGCTGATCTCGCATAAAGACGCCTCTGAAATTTTTTATATTTAATTCTTTAACAGCATCGAGCAAATCAAAATTTGACATCGGTGTTAAAACCGTTTTGGGTACCACGATGGTGGAGTTCCTGGAAGTCTTAGCCCGCGTCCCTTTTTTTGTATCCTTTTCCAGTGGCTTTCTTTAGTGCCATTCCAGCAGCTGTTCCAACAGCTCCTAACGTGGCGGTCTTAGCGACTGCGGGAGCAGCAGCGGAAATTAGTGCTGGTATTGCTGCGAGAAGAGGAAAGATACCGCCGGTTTTAATCATGTCCTTGACAGCTTTTGGAACGAAATCAAGTCGAACTCCAGTTTTTGCTTGTTTTGCTTTATTGAAATGATTAAGCTGTGTTTTAGTCAGCGATAGCTTGTTTAGACCGCCAGTAGTCTGATCATTTTTTAGTGTTATCGTTGCCCCACATGTGCTCGCGTTTATCGATTGCAATTTCTTAGCCTGACCAGGAGTCAGAGTGACATTAACGTGACTATATGATATAGTATTTAATACGAGATTGATCTAATTGTCCTACATGTTTTTGGAAAATATTACATGTTTTCTACTGGTGCATCAACGAATCTCATTCGGCCGCCAGCACCTTCAAGTAACATTGTTCTATCAGAAAGTATAACAGCGATTGCTCTGTAATTAGCTACTTCAGCCACATTTCTATTCACGGTAGCCCGAAAGTGCACATCAACGACAGACTGTCTAGTTAAATCAAGATGCTCTAGTGAGAAGTAATAGACTGGATAATGAGATATAAAATCCAATTGATATATTTGCAAACCAGTATCGATATTTAGATCACGCGCTAGATATTTCGTCAATCGTTGATATACACGTGCAACATGATTATTACCAAAATTTAACAGTATGTTCTCAGACGGTTCTTGATGTCCGTTTATTCTCAGAGAAACGTCAGTGATACCAAGTTGATCAAATATCATATGCGAACGTGTTTGATCATCTATTCGTGCAGCATTTTGAAGAGCAATACAAATATGTCGCGGCGCGGAAAGCCCCCTGCTGTGATGCTATATGTCAGGTAAATAAACCGTTATTGGTACTTTGAATACTATCTGTGGTTGTTGTAAGCCACGATAACAACAATTTACCCCCTTGATCCATAAAAGAAAGTAGTCGCTGTTCTTCAGTAATTGCAGGAGTCATTACCGGCATCCACAGTGATAGTTTTGTTATTTCTACCTTACCAGCGTCACCTAGAGGTCGCCATAAAGCATCATTATCGTTATTTTTTTCTAACAAGCACGACCGTATGTTTTGCTCCAAAAATTACCTTTCTGACATCTCTGCAAAATCCAAAGATATGCAACAGCGGAATGGCACATGAAAAATTTCTACGATTCCCGCTCAGCATTAATCTACGTGCAGCGAAACCTAAATTAAATTCTGTATTAGCGCTAATAATCATGTCTGCCACGTCGATATCAGCAGGAACAGGGGCAGCACGGTTTTTTGGTCGTCTAATAATAAACTGATCACTGTTAGGAAAATTAGAAGCGTCCTTGGCAAACATCATTGATGGACCAGCTGATCTTGTATAATCATCAGAATATCTTGCTAGACCAATTATTGTTGTAGCAACATCGACATCCTTCTGAATCGATTCAATATTTTTTCCATCAATCATGTAGATAGCACTATCAAACAAGGCCATAATTCCGTTATTGACAAAACCGATTTTAACCGCATCCCCGTATACTGTATCATCTGTTTTTATAATTTCACCTTCTACTTCAATAAATGCTTCAGCGGGCAAGAAATATCTACTTGTATCCTGAACCTGTAATTCAATTCGTCTCGTTTATTTGGTTCTCGTGCGTCATAAGAATAATACTGATAATCACGCACTGATTCATTTTTAAGAGCCGTTTCGTCTATGTCGAATGCTGTGTCGGATTCCTGTTTAAACATTTTATTATAGAAGTTATCGTCTAAAACGAAGACCACTTCCCGCCACCAAACTTGTGTTTATTTGTTCAGGATTTATCAGCGCTGCCAGTTTTTGATTTGCGGCTTCGTTTATTACTTTACTAACATTTGCAGGCATGTCTGCGGTGGCTGGTAATTTTACTGGTGGCGAACCCATTTGAGGTTTGCGTATTAATCGTGCTAGTCTGTCCTTGATTGCCAAGAATGCTTTACTGGCAGCGCTACCAACAGCGTCAGTAGCTTTATCTTTAATAACGTCAATAGCTTTCATTGATAGTTGTTTTGCGATTGGTATTGCTTTAGGTGCCATCCTCGCGAATAAACCCCGAACAACATGACCGAATCCGTTTCCATAAGTCATCCTGTATACGGGTACTCGTGAATTTACAACCCTGACCATAACTGGTCTACGATGAGAATTGTGTACAATCATTTTATTTAATTAGTTATTTATCTAACTAGCCGCTGTCCGTGAGTTCATCAATAAGTTCTCGGTAGATGCTAGTATCCATGATACCACCTTGAAATAATCGCTGACAGATATCAGCCGCTTCATTAATTATTTCTGGCGAGTTATTTCCAGCCGGCGCTCCTCCTATAAGAACTTCTAGCCGTGATACATCATTAATGATATTATCAGGACAAGTAATTCCCAAACCACTGCCAGTTGCTCCTTCTTCTGTTGTGCTTTTCTTAGATAAGGATCTTGCTTTTTTAAGAAACTCCTCTTTTCTAAGTTCCGGCGAAGAGGACTGTTGTTGTTCTATCTGTTGCAGAGGTGGAGGAAGTTGATATGAAGGTTCCTGCTGGAGTTCTAGTTGTCCTATTCTCTCTTTATAAAGTCTTTTTACTTCTTCATCAATAATTCTGTAATTTAAATCATCATCTCTGGCTTGTTTTTTGTTTTCATATATGCAATATATCCACTTAATAAGATTATCATCAGTTACTTTTTCAGAACCGGATTTTAAGATATTAGGTTTATCAAATATACTAATTAATATTTTTTCAGGCAATTCTTTTCTTTTAGTATTTCTAATATCTTCAATAAAATTCTTTTTAAATTTTGCAATCAGTCCAATATTTTCCTTTATTGGTTTAGACGCGAGTTCAGTACGAATTTGTTCAATGCCTTCAAGTATTTCTTCACCGGGTTGAGCTGCAGCTATGCCAGTTGGAAGGCCTCGTAAAAGTTTTTTTGTTTTTTTTAGTTCTCGCTGCTATTTTTTCAGTCTGCGCGACAGTTTGTTTTAGTACTGGAAGAATACCTTTTGTTTCATCCTTAGGATCTCCCAGTAAAGCTCTTTCAGTGATCGCCGCAGCTTTCTCAGTAGCTGTTGTGACGGGTTTAAATAATTGTTCTGCACCTGTTGCAAATTCAACTTGTACTTGCTGACGTTCTTGAAGTTTTTGTCTTACAGAATCTCTCACAGGAAGAATTTTTTTTATTGCTTCTAGTCGCTCTCGAGCTAGTCCAGCGGAATGTGCTTCTCCAATGTTGGCCATTATTGTTAACTTAAATTTTTAATTCACAGCAGCAGAGGGGGCGACGACAACAAAACGCAGCAACAACGGCAACAGTTACGTTTACAACGGCGTAAGGTTAGCCCTCCATTTCGGTGTTTGGAGGCTTCCTAAAAGTTGTGGGATTCACCCCCTCTGCTGGGGGCGACGACAACAAAACGCAGCAACAACGGCGACAATTACGTTTACAAGCGTCATCGCGCGTTTATAAAGGGTTTATTTCGCCCTTTTTTTTTGCCTGAAAAGTTGTGGGATTCGCCCCCTCTGCTGCTCACCTAAACTACCTATTTAATATAATCTATGAAATAAATAAGTTATTTAAAAGATGAAAATATGTACCTTTAGAACAATACTGTTAGCAATAAAGATGTCGCAACATCGTGGTTACCGCATTATTTGATCGCATTATGAATTGTTCGAGTACCTAATTGAGATTATAATTCATCGTGATTAACATTCGCACTGAAATTAAAATATACCACCCAACACACGTCCTTTTCCATTGCAAGTGTTTACTTAAGCCCAGTATATTTTGGACTATTATTACCGATCATTGCGGAGTCGCTGTTTGCTGTTGTTGATGCTGTTTACTACTGTCACCATTGTCAGGCGTTACAGCAGACTTGTTTTTCTGAAAGTTACCAGACACGAGATGATACAGTCGTGTGTTGTGTCCAAGATGGTAAGAAATTCATGCAGCCTCGATTGTTACATCACATAACATTTTTTTAATAGTTTCCTAATTTCCCTGATAAGTTGTGTCTGCATCCATCAAAAGCAGACCGTTAATTCTAACTGTTTATTTAACTATTTATTTTCAACGAATGCCATTATTTTCAATGGAATTTTATATTTGCCTCTCATATTAGGAATATCTAAATTCTATCAGTGAGTACCCTTTTTAATAGTTACAGACCTGGGATAGAATAACTGAAATACGTATTGATTATCTGATGGCTTCACTCCCTCTGTTCTAGATTGTATGCTGCACCTGTACCCTAATTCAATTTTGTTATGTTTGTCATTCCAATGTAATGGCATAAATGTCATCATAGCAAAGTGTATATTCCTCTTTGATAATTTGGTTAATTTCGGTAACTTCAAAGAGATATGCAGTGAAATCAAAATCATTGTCAAATTTGCTGAGATCATTCGTTTCTTCGGACATCTACTATAACATGAACACTTGTTTAATAATTAATATTGTTGGTATTAAGGGTTCGTTTAAGGAAGTGTTTAGAAGTGATTCGATTGCATACAAAAAGCACGAGTCATCGTTGTTTGTAACTCTGATATAAACATTTTTGTTCTTAGCCCATTTTGACAAAATCTATGTAAGTCATCGATGTTCAAATAAATATAATTAATTTTATCAAACATACTATTAAGTAGTTTTGAATAAGTAGAGGGTTCAGATTGTCAGATAGATAGTTGAATACTTTTTCACTGCTTGAATATGATCAGAGCGTATCCGAATGCATTTTTTGTTTCATTCTCTTAGAAGATCCAACGCTTGGTACCGGTCCTACTAAATACTGCTAAGCCTGACAAAACGACACAAAGCCTGACAAATCCACGCATCGCCCAACAAAGCCTGACAATGCATGAAAAAGTATTTAAAAAAGCCCCACAAAGCCATGCAAAGTCAGATTAAAAAAGAGTGTTTATATTGTTAATTATATTGACGAATCAACCAACTTAACCGAAAGACTTGTTTTCAACATATTTATGCAGATTTAAGTGACCAAAACTTGGGCGACAAAGTTCGAATTTTCAGACAATCATAAAGTACTGATAAAGTATGGCACAATCATGTAGGATATGTTTGTTATTATTTTATGAATTGTTTTTTCGATGTATTAGCGAAAGAAAATTTATTTTTCTAATATGTGTTATAATATGCAAAATACATTTGAGTTGAACTTTATTAATTTAATGTTGATACAGTTTATTTCTTGTTTAAAAACTGTGCTTGACAAGACTTTGAACAACAACCTTTGTACATATTTATACATTTTTATTTATCTGCGATACATGCCATATTTGATAGAAATCTGAAATAGATTATAAAGAAAGTATGTGATACTTTCTGTTGTTCGTTGTTTTGTAATGTTGTGTTAATTAATATATGCTGATAATTATTAAATACCGGTATGTTCTGTGAAGACTGAATACATGTGTGTTTTTCGTAATAATGGTGTGAGTGACTTGATGATGTCCCACCCAGTCACATTATCCTGACACCAGGCCGACTAGTCCTAACACTAACTTCTTAATGAGCGCCAAGCGAGGCAGCTGTTAATACCATTTTTGTAAGTCTTTGGTAAAACTCGGCCAGGGATCGAACCCACGACCTCCCGCATCCTGGGCGGACGCTCTAACCACTAGGCCACCGGAGCGGTCGTTCATAATAATGAAAAATTGGCTTTAGTGATGTCAATTTATTAATTAAAACCAAACATGCTCTATCGGCTTTTTGTTTATTTGGTTAAGACAGGTTCATGTCTTTGCTGACGTATATCTTCAAACAGAAGTCAGTCAGTTATGGTGAAATCATCGCTTGAACAACAGATTATTTGAAATAAATATTTTACTGCCCGGCCGAGTCTTTCATCACCTATTTTTTTCCAGACATGATTTTTCTACGTTTTAAAGCGGAATTCCGCTTTTCTCCTGACTTGAATCAGATTTTTCTTGACATAGTCCGTTTGTTATATCATCTCCGGGGGGCCCCGAGTGGCCGAGTAGTCTAAAGCGCTATCCGTTACGGATCACTGCCAGCTCACCTCTGTCTGCGTGTGTTCGAGTCGTGGGTCGGTGGTTCTTTCCGGGGTTTTCCCGGGTTTTTCCTCCACCGTTAATACTGGCCGCCATGTATAGCCTATCGTGTGCTGAAAAATGGCGTTAAACCCTACAACAACAACAACAACAACAACAATATCATCTCCGATCCATTTTTTAAAAAAAACGGTCTGTTCGGTCCCATTCCGCAACGACCCTTGTAAATTATTCGTTCCATATATCAGTTAGCACACGATTCTCGTAAAGAGTATTCTGATTGGTCAAAGTTTTAAATTCATCCACTGAATTCTCGAGTAATGGAAACTGATGGCAACGGAAAGAAGAAGTATGGTTGCAAAACATGGCGTCCGGGGTTGTTGAGAGAGAGAGAGCGTGACACGAAAAGTTGAGATAAAGGTTAAAACACGTATGGAAGTGGGAATGGCTGGAGCGAAAAGTTGACGTAAATTTAGTTGGTCAGTTTATAAGAAAACTGAATGCTAGAGGACTGATATTTTGTGACCTCTGCAAGAAAGATCTATATTACGGTAATCGCGGTTGGAAGAGTTTGGAACAGCACCAACAAAAAGAAGCTGCACACGGAAAAATCGAAGCTCAGAAGGCATCTGGAAAAAGTGCAATTAATTACTATTATAAGAAGGATTTCTTGCTTGAGAGAACAGATGTAGCCTGAAAGGAAAGAGGCTCTCATTTGAGAAGGAAAAGAAACGATTGCACAAAAAGTCAGTGATGATAAAAAGGAAGGCTAAATAAAAATTTGCCAAAGCCGCAAAAGAACTCGACTGGCAGATCAACAGGTTGTGTCCATTGGAGAAAAGGACAAGTGAATGTATGCGATTATTTGTATACTGTTGATGTACTTGTGTGTTTATTTTACAGATTTGTTATGAAAAGAGGGAAGTATAATATATTTGCTGCAAAAATTTACAAAGTATTGTGACTTAAGTACGATGGGAACACTGACATGCACATGAAATAGCTTCATTATCAATAGTATTGGAGAACAAATTTTTTATGTGACTATAAATATTGTGAAATTATTGAAGTAAAGTTGAACATTTTTGGTAAGTTTATTAGTTTTTCAAATGATTGTTTTGGTTTATTTTATGATCATAAGTTGCACCAGGAGCAGTTTTGTATGAGTGTGAAAATTAAAATGCACTGCCCCACGAGACCCCCAAACCCCCCAAAAATGTATTTCGGCTTTTATATGGAAGACTAAAATCATGTCTGAGTTTCGTTATTTTAAAATTATTTAAAGATACATATTCCTGACCAGATTAACGGTGTATCGGTTCAGTAATCTATAAAAGTAACGAATCTGCTGTTTTCATACGGAATGGGAGAAGTTTGAGTTAATCATGCCGTGGTTGATGAGAAACTCATGTACGTTGTACCTTTTTAATATAGTACGTGATTTCCGTCACGCCCTTTATGCAAACAAACTTCCAAATCCTTTAAGAACAGCGAACTCTTCATCCTCGTCGTGGTTTTGATTTGCGTTTTAGTTTGCCAAATAACTGATGTTTTGGGGGGGATTTTTGTATTTTGTTTCTCTTTCTCCTGAAAATCTGTTATTCGTGCTTTAAGATCTTGGTAGAATCAATTGTGTTATGTTGTGTACATTACTTAATCATAGAATTGTTACCTTATGTGTTTGCGTAGGTACGTGGGAAAGCCTGCCAGTAGCTTCTCGTGGGTCGGTGGTTCTTCCCTGGGTTTTCCAGGGTTCTTCCTCCACCAGTTATACTGGCCACCATGTTTAGCCTATCTTGTGCTGAAAAATGGCGTTAAACCCTAGAACAACAACAACAAAACCTTATGTGTTTATACCTTTATTTTTCATAAACCCGTGTAATTTGGACTGATGAACTATGTCGCCAAAAACGCTTATTACGATTATTATTATTATTATTAATATTATTATTATTATTTTTAGCAACGATGTGTTGTAAAATCTTCCTATATTACAGATATAATTTTCTTACGTACCAATTAATTTTACAATGCTTAACAGAACATAATTTCATGATAAATGATTAATATACACAATGCACTGTTGCATAAATGAATACAAATATGAACCAATAACTATAGACAATAAAAACCTGTAGGCACATAACTCATCGAGGACTTCATGTCATTTTATCGAGTCTAGTACATATTCGCGTTGGTTGAATGTTTCATGTTTAGTCATTGTCTTCCAATACAACAGTTTTCATAGGAATATCAACTGATCTACAACAAGGTCGGCCATCTAAATGTCGGGGTGGAGGATGTGAGGGTGGGATCGTGAACGTTTTAGCTGAAATATTTTCTTTCTGTCTCACGATAATTATTTTTTTTCTCCAAGTAATTTAACAAAGATATAATATGGAAAATATTAGTAGTGTTGATACAAAAATGTTTATCAATAAATACATAAGAATTAGAAAATGTTTGCTTTGTCTATGATCGTTCTTTTTTATTATCTATTTAAGTCAGTACAAGGATTGAAACGTTTTTAACTTACAATACTGGAAAATATTTATTGTTGATATAAAATCTACGGCATATGGTAGTGAAGTGCTACTGTAATTTGAGTAGCACGCGTTAACGCGTGTTGCAATCACGAACAGGTGAATAGACACGCGCTACGTTTAACATAGAGTCAGTATAAGGGCAGTTTGAAAATGTTAATTACGCAAAATATAATATGTGATTTGGATTTTTTCGCTTTCCTTCTATGCATTCCCAAAATAAATTCAAATTGACAGTGTAGTAGAGCAGAACGTAGTTCTTCAAAATGTTCTTATAATGTTTTGGTTTTTTTCTTTTCAACCTTATTAAATTTATTCATTTTGGACTGTACTTCAAAGAAATAACAACAACAATAATTACTGAAAATTCTTTAGTGCACTGAATTGATTATATATGCTATTATAAATTATATGAGGTGGAATGTAGTGTTTTCATTTTACTATACTTTTACTATACTTTATTATTATTTACATAAATTAAAGAGTTTAGAATAAACTTACAAGGAAAATCATGGAAAGGACTGTCAATTATGAGCGCAAAGTGACATCTTCCTTCGACGTAATGACACCAATCTCATTATTTTCTCAAAGTGAGGGATAGCTACATATTCAGCTTCATTACTGATATTTTACACGTTGCAGGCTGCTTCATTCAGCATTGATCACGTGCGTTTCATGGCCAAACGTGAGAAACAACTTCTGCTGCCATTACGATTGGATCATCATCAATTAGGTCCTGCACATCATTACAGAGACTTCACAGCAATTGGCTACTTGAAACAAAATGCCAACAGAGACTCCCAAACGTATCGGCTATTTACTAACAATAGGAGATGGGAACTGTCTTTTTAACGCCCTTTCCATCGGATTGTTTGGCGCAGAGTCTACATGTTGTGAAATTAAAGTTTGCACCTGTAGAGAAATGGTCTGTAATGAACTGTGTTCACTTTCGTGTGTAGATGCTCTCATGAACTGTGCTAAGATTATTACATTTTCTAGTGCGTGGACCATCCAGACTGCAAATGATGTGCTGAATTTTAGCATCAGTGCTTTGTACCCAAAAGGAAACGGACCTGCCGCTAAAGCGCTCACCGTTCCGGATCATTGCCATCTCACCTCTGTCTGCGTGGGTTCGAGTCCAAGGCTCGGCTAGCGTGGTTACGTGGGAAAGCCTGCCAGTAGCTTCTCTTGGGTCGGTGGTTCTTACCTGGGTTTTCCCGGGTTCTTCCTCCACTAGTTATACTGGCCGCCATGTATAGCCTATCTTGTGCTGAAAAATGGCGTTAAACCCTAGAACAACAACAACAACAACAACAACGGACCTGCCGACTACACAGCACAACCCTCGACGAGAACACATGCACCACAGCGCACAAATGAAACAACGAAGTCACTTGGAATTTTGTCGTCGATAATAGGATAACAGGGTGGTCGCATCTGGTTGCCCAGTTATTTTGAGTCACTGGTTCCTTGTAAAAACGAAACGGTCAGCACACCAAATAAGCCATTGAATGGTATGGACCTCACTTGCGAAGAATCATGTATCCCCAGCGACCCCTTTGTCACAGATGAGGATAATTTAGCAAAAACTCAAAGACTAGACCTGGTTACAACACTGAGCAGTGACAAAGCTTACATACAAAAGGAAGAACTCAATAAAATTAATATTCGGGGCACGCTAAATGGACATAATGACTGCGAGGATTAGGTATCAGCATCAATCCCACACACTGTGGACAGCTGTGAAGCTTCGGAGCATACAGACGAGATGACCAACATTCAGGAAATACCAGGAAGGTACCCTCTTCCAGGAAGAAAACCGCTAATTGCAGAAGAAATACTCAATATAATTGTGAGTGGCATTCCGACTGTGAAACAAATTCCAACTGGAATTAAGCAAAATGTCTATGTGGTTCTGGATAATATGAACAATACAGAGAGAAGAAAATAACTATTTCCGGTTCTTTTCCAATCTCAGAGGTGTGCTAGTTATTGAACTTAAAAATGTTGAAATACTCATGGGGACTGACGATAAATCGTTGTTGAACTCTGATATTTATATTGCACAATTATATTTACATGGGTACTGGAACAATCCTCAATTCTTTTACTCTTTTTTTCTCCATCTTTGAAAAGTAAGGAATTATCTACCAGATGAAATGACATTAAAGACATGTCTACGCTTTGTCATTAAATTTTTCCAACATCAATTTTGTATCTACCATTGATTTCGTATGTAACTGCATCTGTTGAATATGCATTTGTTTCTTTCCACACTTAAGTTCAAGACTGTTTTCCACTTTTATAATACAACCTTCCTTCCCATTTTACATTCATCTTGTTTTTGTTATGTCGATTATAGAAAAATAAATCATTTATAATTGAAAGTCTGTTTGTTCATTTAAACTCGTTAGATTTCTTATAACAACACATACCGGAACACACGAGAATTTTTTTTTTAAAACGAATGTTATTGTTAACTTTCTTGATTGATATGTCTATTATGCTAACATTATTCATTAATGTGGTAATTACTCTCAAGCTAGGACCAGACTGATTCGGTACAAATTACTGACTGATTAGGCCCAGATTTCTGGCAGAATCCGCCCAACTTCCAATCTGATTCGGACCATTTGAAATATTATATTATTCCGTTTAGTCCAGGATTTATATGTGACATTTAAATTTGTTTTTAGATTTGATCTTCTCATCATGTCCCAAATACATCGAGCAGTTCAAATATGCATTAAGTTAACAAAATCCCGTTTGTACGCGTGATCATGGTGTTGTTATATATAATAAAATAACGTAATCCTGTTAATTTTGCATCGGCAATTTAGTAGTGACATTTTTTAAACTTGCTTGTTCAAATTTAAATAGTTTGTTTTATTGAGAAATAATAAAATTACGAACACTGACAAAAAAAAGAAAGAAAGAATAAACTAACTGATAGGCGTAGTACAAGTGAGCTTTTAGAAACCGTCCGAATTCTTCGCATGAGCCATGATGTTGAACTCAGTAGCGACTTTTTATCGAGTTCAAGTAACATTTGTCTATTGTTAACAAATCTCCATGAAAAATCAGATTAAAGTGTTCAATTAGAGATACGATACTATAACCCTTTGGCTTATTGACGGTCAGATCAATTCAGTCGATTTCATGTTATAGAGGTCCATGCCATAAAGTCATCTCAGGGTGATTGTGGTCATTAGGTTGGAATCCTTCAAATACAACACTGCTCACGGCACATCATGCTTACACTCGCTCTATTTTTCAAAACAAAATGTATCTAATGATTTGAAGAGAAGAGCGAAAAGGAACAGAGAACACTTCTTTTTCGTTAAGTACAGAAGCGTAGTTGATCAAATGGAAAAGTTGAAAAGTATACAGGTGCAGTGGGGCGACTTCTCCTGACACCTGAGATGAGTTCTCCCAGGGCGACTTCGCCATGGGGCGAGTTCTCCATAATCCTAATCTTCTATGTATAGCTGAATTATCAACAGTTTGTAACGTAGCGTATAGCGGATTATTAATATTCAAGATTAATGTATGTAGTTGTTAGGATAGAATAGAAGTAGATGGTTTAATCTCATACGATGTTGCATCGTGCTGCATGACTGAATTTAATAGGGAATAGTGATAGAACTTGTACTTGTTTGGATTTGAATATATAGTCGTGGATTATGCAGAGTTAGGCTTTGGTGACCTGGTGCACGTATAATTAGGCATTTTTGTATTAGTATGCGTCTTTTATAATTTGTAAGGTAGGAAATGTGTAGGAATATTGTTGATGTTGATAATTAATTATATCAAGAATAAGGGATATATGTGAGTGTATCAGAAGTCGTGATATTATTGTTGTTTTTATAACCTTTATTATAAAACAAGCATGTATGGAATATTAAGATGCGAGTGTGTGAGTTGCCCTACTGATTTAATTGACATTATGCTGATGAGAGGTATGTGAGAGTGTGTTAATTCTCGTGTGCTTGAGCAAGGAGACACAATTTTACGTCCCTTCTAATCTACAGGAAGCTTTTCTTCGTGGGATTGTGCGCCACCCGAAGATTAGAGAAAGGAGAAGACTTGGAGAGCACGTGGAAATAGGCAGTTGTGCGAAGGCGCAGGGCCGGGAGAGTAGGCAGATTTGCGAAGGCGCAGACCGAGGGGAATATGCAGTTGTGCGAAGGAGCAGGGCCGGAGAACGGAAACAAAGCAACCGGAAGTACCGAAAAGGGGTACAAGGCGGAAGTTGCAGATGAGTAACATAGAAGGGACATGGGAAGGAAACACTGTCACCTTTAATTTCGCATGATGAAATAACTGGCAATAGGTCTTTACAAAGTTAATAATTCCACTTGTATGTCAGTTCACAATTGTTTATCGAAAGCTTTAACCAAGTTGGAGAAAACGTGTTCAGTAGCTACACAGATTATAAACTGTAGTAGATTAAAATACAATTGAGTTCAGTGGTCATTGATAGAGTTAACCTTGACATACAGGCTGCCGCAACTTACATGAGTGACGAAATATTAGCGTTAAGGTGTATCATTGTTAGAATTAGATATAAAATAAATGCTAAAATAGAGTAATTCAACCAGAATCGAACACGGAAAATGGATTAAGAGCGTTGCAGTGGCAAGTTACAATTATGATCAACATTTTTTGAAAAGTGAGCTTGAGCAGAAAACCATGCTAATGCCTTGATGTATATAGATATAAGATTTTGTTATTGTGCTGAGACATAACTCTCTCGATCCGGTTGCAGCTTAATTATATATTGTGCCAACAGATATAATTCTTACTGAGAACTTGTCAAATGGTTTTAAAAAATGTATAAGTGCAGAGCACACATTACGCACAATGGATGATTTTTAACGCATATTCATTAAATCAAACATGCTCAGATTTATTTAAAAAAAAACTTGTAGCAATTAAATTTTGAATATCTCTTTTTTAATTATTATAAGCAAAGATTTAGCTAGAGGTAAACAAGCAACCCACTCCTTATATATTAGAGCTAAATACAAAGCAACAAAAAAGTAGATAGATTTTACTTTGTAAATAAAGTACGTATATACTACCGTAAAGAGAACAATGCTTCAGGCACAATGCAAACAGAATTATTGACCAGAGCTGAAAATATCAATATTTGCCAGCTTTATTGTTCCATCGAAACATGACAATGTTGACGCTTCCACCACAATAAATGGTTGTTATAGTAACAGGTTATCTTTGACTGGACAGCAACTGATTGTTCTAGTTATTTGATCTGTAGGAAGAAGAAAGCACCACAAAACGACGGAGTATAACCAAAGCGTATTGTTACGTATATCTGATATATATATATATATATATATATATATATATATATATATATATATATATATATATATATATATATATATATTATTTTTAATTTAATTGTTTGTCAGTTTTAAATTTTGTATTCTATTATAATGTAAAAATTTTCCACTAGAGATGATACTTTTTCAGAAAATTGTTTGACCTTGACTGTTAGTTTATAAACACCAGGTGTTGATCTAAATTCTCACCTTGATTCAAAATTAGTAAACACATATTGTATATTCTGGGAATAAAATAATTGGTCTAATCAAGGCCATATTCTGTGTACGTGATATAAACTTGATCACGTGACTCCCCTTTGATTTTGCAATTCTGGTTTTTCCATAACTACGCATTTGTTAGTTTTAATAGAGATGTGTAGAGAGAGATTTCTCAGTTTTGGGCTTTTCATACTGATGTAACGTTAATTTGTTGTAGCCAGATTTGAGCTATAATTTTCTTCAGATCAGTTGAATTTCAAAAAGATGAATTCTTTATTCTCTGGAAATAGTTTGAGGAGTGCTCACACATACATTTTGGAAAGACATTGCTTACAAATTTAATTTGGATTTCCAACACCGGAGTGCCATTGTTTGTATTTCTACAAGGAACTGTAGATAAGCTCAGTACTGACTACAGCATACGTCATCGTCATCCATCTTGGAATTTACACAAAGATTCGAATTTGAAATTATTACAACATTTATTACTAGGACTTTTGTTATTTAATTTGTAGATTATTCTTAGATTTTTTTGGGATTTGATTCTTGAAACCGTAAGTTATTCTCCTTTTTTCATTTTTACAGAATTTTCCAGGAAATACATTATTTGTTAAATTTTAAAAAGCTTGTTGTTTTCACTCTTTCTGTGTTACTGTTTATTCGAGCATAAACACGTAACACCTATACGTATGTACCCGTGATGACGGGATACATGATTTAAATGACAAGCCATAAACTTCAAACACATAGAAAACCTAAACGGAATTATTTTTTACCAACTTTCAAATGAACAAATAAAATAAAAGTTCATTTTCATTGAAATCGTACTGGGTTTTGGCGTGCATTGTCATTGTACTTTTGGCAGCTTAGAGGTTTTTAAATTAACATTCTATCTGCCTTTGTACAATTAATTAGTTTTTTGAAAACGATGCAAAAAAGATAGTGTGTTAATTGCATCAACTCCCACCTCCTTTTCATTGAAAAGCAGAGCACACCACTGAAACACAAGTAATGTGGTACGCTATTTTAAAATCTAGTTTAGGTCAACGTGCTCAATCAAAAACAAAAAGAGTGAAACACTTTCCGGAACCAATATGGCTCATGATTTCAGCAATTAGTAACAACAATTATTATTTTCATAAAGTATTGGCACCACTACAAATTCTGGTGTAATAGATGTAATGCAATGATTCACTCCGCTAAAACAATTTCTCACAAAAACACCTGTTAAAATGCAGAAAGTTTAAACGATATGCAGAAATACTCTGAATGACTTTAATCCAAATAGAAACAGTAAGATCCCATATCAACTAATGATCGATGGAACAATATTTTTTGGTATACATGATATTGTTTACAGATTTAATGACCATTACAATAATGCAACACATTTAACATCCAATATACAAAATACTAATGAATTTTTTTTTCTTCTTCAAGACTTAGCAAGTTAAAAATTCCTTAAAAATTACAATTAACTATTTCATTAATTTACGTATAGATGTAGTAACTGAACAGAACAAGCCAGAATTTGTGAAATCAGTTTACGTGAATGAGATAGAGTGTTTCATCTTATACAAGTACCTGATTACTGCGTCATTTCTAATTAGTTTATAATTCTACAGAGATTCGTGTTACTATAATATCACTTTCTGATTAGGAATTATTTCTCATCCCTCGATACAAGCTACAGTCTAACCTCAAAGAGAAATGCCAAAACACGAGCTAAGAAATGACTTTATACATAAAATTTTCACACCAAAGCTGTCAATAAGCATATAGTAGGACTATCATGACACATTTCTTCCTCGCTATAAAATATATTATTTCAAGATGTTTACGTTTTAGACATTATTATATTTAGCATAATCTGTGCAAGTTTCCAGTTGCAGATGCTTTCTTTAATAAACAAAGCTTTCACTGATTGATAAAGTATGTGTGTCATGCAGAGTAATGGTGTTTGAAAACCAAACGAGTGTAGGTGTGTCCCAGGACTTTTCAAAGTTTATAGTATCGTCAAGTGTTTTTTCAAAAATGTTTGTGATAAATTATGCTGCATACGCCATGAACAGGCTCGAGTTTTCTTTGTGAACCGCACCCTCTGATAGTCTTTAACCCAGAATAAGTTTCAATTGCAGCTTATCTTCTGAAATCAACAACACAACACTTCAGATTAGTGGAAAACTATGAATCAGGAAGTCCCCAGTAGAGTTTCTAAAACTTGATATGAAAAGAAGTCTAACACTAATTTGACGTAAGAAATATGTACAAACATTCCCAAATACACATGTGGAACTGTTTTTGAGGGAGAGCTGCACAAAGTATTCGTATGTGTGTACAAGTCTTGTCTTCTTGCAAATCACTGTCGTATGGAGGTCGTCTTAATGATTACTTATTCATATATTAAATAGAACCCTAACAAATCAGCTTGATTTGACATTCGATCTCAAGGGACCAGTGTTATATCGGTTCTTGGATCTTCGGATTCGACATCTAACGGCATCTGGTTGTGTAACCGCCCAGGCCCGCCAGAGTCAGCTGCCTCGCGGTGTCCTTGAGAAGATCACTTTGATCCCATTTCCTCGTCATGACATAACCAATGCTGTGTCAAACGTACCGCTTAAACCAACGGACACACAAAAGGTCTTTCGACTTCTCCAGATCTTCACACCAAAATGTTTCGACGTTACAGTATCTCTCCAAGTTAGTTTATAAGAATATCAGAATATTATTGATAATTTGCATGATACTGAAACAAATAATGTAGAATGAAACTTCTTTGACGTTGATTTTATAACTGAAATTAACCCGTATCTTCATTTGCATAAATTCACAGTGAAACGAGGACAAAAAAAGCGCTAAACGTCTTGCGTGTACACCATGACGCATCATGTATAAGTTATGAAAAACCCATTAGTATTGTCCCATCAGTTTCGACCTGCGCTGACGTCTAATCTAGCATTCCAAGTGCTAATCGTGTGTGTGTGTGTGTGTGTGTGTGCGTGTGTTTGTGTGTGTGTGTGTGTGTGTGTGTGTGTGTGTTTGAAAGTCTTTTATATGTTAACAAAATACCTCGAAGTCTTATTCAGTGAAGACAGATCATTTTGTGAAATATTACACTATAATTCACTTTTAAAAAATTGTCTTTCCAGAATGTAAAATGTTCAAACCTACTCACCATAATAGTAGTACTAAAGCAAAACATGAAAATAATGTTTACCTTTCTTGTATGTTTCCACTATTGTGTAACGGACGCAAGCTTTGAATTAATCTAATCTCGTATATGTATTGCAAAATTAGCATCCGTCAAACACGACGACCCTAACTGCTATTGCATACTGACATAATTCTTGTATAACGGACCGAAGACAACATCATATGACATTGTGACACTAACTTTAAATAGCCAATTGTTGCTATTGGGTGCATGTAATATCAATCAGCTTTTATCGGTTGCAGAGTAACTATCAAGAAGTGAATGTATCAGCAAGATCTGGTCTTTCCATAGCCATGAATTCCATCTCTATTCCATATTCACTTTTTCTAACTGGCGTCGTAGGTCGTTTGCAACAATCGTGTACATTTGTATTTTTTGTTACGCGCAAGGGGTGTCAATACCTAGCGAATCAAGCAACTTCTGCCTGTCTGACTCTGAAATCCGACATTTGTCCTCTTTTTAAGGACCTCAAGGTGACAGTCGTTGTCAACTTAAAAGATTTTTAAACACGCAAATGCTACAAATAATTTGTATTTAATTACCCAATGACCACAGGTCACGAAACTCTAACTGCGAGTTAAAGCGCTTTCTCAGCCGAACAGTACTTCATGCCATATAATACAAAACACGACCCAAATATATAATACAATTTTTTCTATCTCAAACTGCACAATACGTATATCTAAAAATCTAGGGAGTTCCCTAAGTTACGAAATTAGGAAGGTGTTCGGCATTTCTGACGTACCTAGTATTTTCCGGTGGCATGTATCTTATCAAGGTACTTTTTCACTGTACCTTACTTTGGTAGTTTCCGCCAGTAAAGACTTTACGGAAAATGCCGAGTACTTTTGTTAGGAATTTAATGCTGTTGACAACATGGTTCCGTTTGACTTTACAAAATAATTCAAACACCTATTTAGTTTTTAAGCAACTACATTCATGATCCTTTAATCACATGTTCGACATCTGTCACGTATGCCAACGTGGAAGTCATATGGACTATTGTGAAAAATCTACCCTTAAAATCCCAACATTTTAAAAATAATTTCAGATTAATAAATATAATTGTCATGGTGTTGTTATTTGCTAGCGTTTATTAATGCATTAACGATACGTATTCTTTTGTAAAACTGAAAATCATCCCAAGATTGTCACAAGAGCAGTTGTTTTCTGTTTGAATTTTACTTGATTTCACCAGTCCATATATTTTTCGCTTGTTGAGTCCGTGTATTTTATGTTTACCTGCCATATCTGACAAATAAATATCTTGTCCGGTTGTTGGTCTTCCATTCAATGTTTCCATTCCTGTTATATCATTAGCAAGGATATTAAATTGGAGGTTTCTGTGTCAACAATTCCTATTGTTATGACCAAGCACTCTAATGTCCGTTATTGTGTAAGCATAATCAGTTCATTTCAGTCACAGTTTTTAGATTACAATTTATACAACAATTAGCATACACTTTAGCAAATGCAAATACCATAAGGTCTTCGGGATTTTATTGGGTGTATATGTGCTGTGATTACCTTTTGAACTGAGATTTTGTCTTTTGTCTCAAGATACTTTTTTTTAATTAAAAATTCCAGATAATATAATGAATACTATTTTATACATTTCCAGAACCAAAATATATTGGATGTTTACTCACCTGCTTTGAGAATCATTTTATACGGAATGCATTTATTCATTTATAAATAAATGTTGATAGAAATGCATTTAAGTAATACACCTATAAATGTATGTGAATCTTAGGAAAGTATATAAAAATGTAAAGATGAATCTCAGTAGAAATGGATGAAGTGAAAAGTATATAAAGATAAATCTCAGGAGAAATGGTTAGAGTGAAATGAATGGAAAGATCTAAAGATGAAGATCAGTAGAAATTGAAAAGTGCAGGGTACGTAGTGGATAAGAAATTTATGCAATAAATAACTACTCCTTTATTAACTTTTACCTCATTCTTTAGTTGAAGATTAAGGGCGGCTAGTCAATTGTTTTTCTTTACAATAAAGTTAATGAATATATATATATATATATATATATATATATATATATATATATATATATATATATATACCAAACGCTGTACACGTTACAACTAGTAATCACTTTCGGCATGGGAAAGAATACCTGCTGGCATGCACATTGAATCATCAACGCGCATTAGTTCATAAAGAAAAAATCTACGAGTAGTTTTGGTTTTTTCTTTTAGACCGAAATGTATACTATATATTGTAGCTTTTGTGCTTCTGGCACAATTTATAATGTAATATTTCCTTTGTTTTATTTACAAAGATTTTTATCACGGTTGTCTCGACGAGACTATCAAACCGTAGAAACATTTCAGATTTGACCTCTGTGATAGCTTTTCCAATCGCTCTTGCAAATGGAGTCAGTGACATGACAGGAAAATTAGCACACAGTCTGATTGGTTGCTTAATAATATATCGTCATAGCCAGGGGGTCTCATCATTAGGCATAAACACTGCATATGATAAAACGTCAACGATGACTAATAGACTTACCAGCTATAGGTAAACTGCCGAACCCAAATTGAAACACTTTACATTGAATCAGTAAATGTGTACAACAGAAAAACATGGAACAGCAAATAACTAAAATATGTGCTAATATTAAGTTCTCTGTGCAATCTGGCCATATTATTTATGCCCTATATACTCGCTTTTAACTTGAATCCAACTGCACACAACAGAGATCTTGATATGCCGTTGTATAATGCGCAGGGAGATCAGGATCTACGTTGTTTGTTCAACTGATTCTTCATAACAAACTGTATGGGTCCAGATCATCCTGCTGTATATAGGTTTCGCTTGGATCCGACTTGTAAGCGAGTAAATATGTTACTAGAATGTTGCGTCCCTCCTGCCACGTATATTCCCACAAATAATGTATCCTAACGTTTTGGAAGAAAAGCGGACACATTTGTACTAAATGTGAAGGAGATTTTTCTGGCACCAAGACCTAATGGGCCAAGAAATGGACCAAATACGACCAATCAAATACTGATTAGTCTAAGAACATCATTAAATTTAACTTTTTTGTCGTTAAATATTCTACTTTAGATTTATCCAGTACATATTCTACAACGGTCAGGACTACACAGTGAATGTCACTGTGGACTTGAAGTAATGGTAACTATTTAGACTACAAAGCAGACCATACAATAATAATAATAATAATAATAATAATAATAATAATAATTTTTAAACTTACCATTATTGTAATGAAATTTGCAACAAAAGCAATTTTCAAAAAAATTCCCTTAAAAGCCAGAACTCTTTTGCAGCACTTTTCCTGCAAAACACCCCCACCCCCCAAGAAACCCCAAACAACAACTCCCAAAACAAAGCAACATAATCTTCCATTTCAGCCTGTAAGATGGTCATGTCTTAAAACAGTTATTTAAAACCGCTTAGTTAGCTTGCAATATAATTGATGATCAAAAGAAGGAAAAAAAAAACATGTTTACCTTCCAAAATTGCCTCTTTTTCATCTAATCAGTATATTTTCTCTTGTAACTCAACTTTTAAAAATAGTTTTTATATTTTAAACTGAATCTCATAATAAATGTTTTCAAAATCTTCGTTTCGTACAGATTACACTGAACTTGTCTTTAAACGATTTTATAAGCGACCATATGGCAAGGTATGGGAGTTGTTGATAAATTTCATTGGTTGCCGTCATGAATAACTGAAGCATCCGGCACGTCATAT